>JAQHUG010000017.1:13088728-13137255 GCA_028555095.1 Dicrostonyx torquatus | reverse complement strand
AGTGGAGCAAGGTGTCTATAGACACCCTACCTCCCTGCCAGCCACCCATCGGAACCCACCTCTTCCCAGTGGAGCAAGGTGTCTATAGACACCCTGCCTCCCTGCCAACCACTCATCGGAACCCACCTCTTCCCAGTGGAGCAAGGTGTCTATAGACACCCTACCTCCCTGCCAGCCACCCATTGGAACCCACCTCTTCCCAGTGGAGCAAGGTGTCTATAGACACCCTACCTCCCTGCCAGCCACATCGGAACCCACCTCTTCCCAGTGGAGCAAGGTGTCTATAGACACCCTACCTCCCTGCCAACCACCCATTGGAACCCATCTCTTCCCAGTGGAGCAAGTTTGGCCTTCTGGCAAAAAGCTGAATATTTTTGGATTTTGAAGAAAACATGCTCTGTTTCGCCTGATGGCATCTCTGGGGAGGAGGGAAATAGACTGCCCTTTGGGAGTCTGTCCCTGGTAGATTACCGGGCAGTGCCCAAAGCTGGGTGGGGGCTCGGGGTGGCAGGAGGTAAGGTCTGGTCAGTTGACTTAGCATAAGGCCTGCATTGTCTCAGCACCCTCTTGTGAGGAAACACAACTCCTCAAATCGCTGAGCTGCCCACTTGGGCTTAGAAACCAGTAGGTCTGGTTACCACGGGCTTGTCCATCCCTGCTCCTTATTTTCTTCAGTTCCTGTGGGCTTTGAACATCACTGGAATACTGACTTGCAGGGTGGTGTCTTTCCACAGGAGAAGTTTCCTGAAACAAAAGAAACGCATAAGGTCCCGTGGGACTGAAAGTTTTGCAACTGATTTATAACATAGGGACACGCAAAAAAAAATTAAATAAATAAACTATTAGTTAGCAAGCACTGAGGACGTCCCGCGATGAGACACAGAGACTACACTGGGATCAGCTTGAATTTTATCCCGAAACTGCCCATCCACCTTTAAACTCTGCATTAGCTCCACCATCCTCTTGTTTGTTACTAGGATTTGCTTTGTTTGGCCACAAGGTATTCACACATGAAATCCTATGAAGTGAATAAATATGCCAACTGTGTCTGAAATTAGAATTGGCATGCCAATAATAAACCCACTCTGTTAGAAATCTGTGTTTTTTGGGTAAAGATAATTTTAAAAGACAATGAGTTCATTTTGATTAAAATCCAAAATTAGAGTTAAGGGCACCAAGGTGACATTGTTCTTTATGCTTTGGCATGTAATCTGTTCTTGAATTTTGTTATTATTGCACAGAAGGGGAAAACTCCTTTTCTATGTAGATAAGTAGCTGAGAGGATTGGCAGGTCTTCATCTTGGAGTCTTCACACGCCTGTGTTCCTAGCAGAACTGGTCCAAATGTTGTAAAGTTAGATTACTTTTTAAATATGTAACTAATATCCCTTATTCCTTATAATAAACTTCAGTGGTCAAGTCAGATTGTTAGCCCTTAAAAATGAATACTTGACTAAGAAACTGACTGTTAGGACAGACTGTTGGGACTGACTGTGACACTATGTCTTACCTGTCAACCTCCCCTGCTAGTATATAAGGCACACTTACATGTATTGCACAAGGGCTCCTACACATCCCGGTGTATGTGACACTTATGTGTATTGCACAAGGGCTCCTACACATCCCGGTGTATGTGACATTTACGTGTATTGCACAAGGGCTACTACACATCCTGGTGCATGTGACAGCACCAGGCGCAACCTGAATTGGGAAAAAGAATCAAACAACACAAAAGAGGCTTTCCAAATCAAAATAAATTTTAAGAAAAATGCAAATGCACACATCAAATATCAGGAAAATATCATGGAAAGCCCTCTCTGAAGAACCATAATCTGGCCAAATAATACATTAGTGACCTCCACTGTGCTAAAATTCAATCTTTAAAACCTTAAGCTGTGTGTCGCTTTGAGTGGGAGTTAAAATTCAATTAGAAAAATAGTTAAAGAATACTTTAGGAATTCCTGAAAGTGTTTTTACAGCACAACCTTGCCCCCAGGATTTCCCTTATGGTATCCAAATTGCTTTCACACACAAGATAGATTAAGCAGGAGACTTCGAGCCTGCTATAAGATGTGGTCCAGAGTATACGAGAATTCTTCTGACAACCTAATCCTAAGCACTCAGTTCAGGACACTCGTGTTAACATACAGTGTGTGGGCTCAGTTTCCAGGTGTTTAAAGTCTACATTCGCTGTGTTAACTCTGGTTGTGGAGCATTGGCCGTGTGATGCTATTTGTTTAAAACCACTTTATATGTATCTACGAGAAGAAGTTAAAATAGCCAATGTACTCATGATGTGAACTTTCCAGTAGAAGAAGCCAGAGCTTACATCACAGAAGCACTAATTCAAGGAGGAGATATCTTAACACACACATTTACCCAGATTAGTAGAAAAACACTAGAACATGGGACAGGGTGGGTTCTGGGAGAATTCAGAGAGAGTATTGGTTTTATGAAGGACTAACTACACACCTTAGACTGGTTTGGAGAATGTGATATTCAGCTTTTCATACTCCTGACTTTATTCTGGTATTTTTGAAAGCACCCACAAAGGTCAGGGAATAGTATACACTACTCCAAGTATCACACCCTCCATCGTCATTAACTATTTGACAGCTTTGTTTTATTATCTCTTACATTTCCATACTTTTCATGTTGTTGTTAGTATATTTTATAGAAAATTGATCACATTATTTCTATCATAATTACTAGCATGTCTAACAAATGAAAATTCAACCATTAAAAAACATGGTCCTAGTGGGTTGACCATGCTCTACTGGATCCTCACACTTATAAATACTTGGGCAGCACAAATTGGACTAGCAGATTATAAAAAATAAAATAAAAGCAAAGGAACCAACAAAGTCATGATCTCACTAAAACATCTTAAAATATGCATTGCTTAATATTAATCAATATTAAAATTGTGGCCTAATTCCATTGTTATCTTCTCAACAAAAATTTTAATGTTTGGTCTGCCAAGTCACATGACAGACTTTACTCAGACATCCCAAATGGGAGGAAGGAACATGTACAAGATGATATAGGAGTACCACCAATGCCAAGGATCAGGTGGGAATAGGCCTGGTTGGGGCTCATTTGACTTGGGCAGTCAGATGAGTATCAGCCCAAAACAGTGTTGCACGCAAGTGCTCCTCCAGAGGCTGAGGCAGGAGAGTTACTGAGACAAGCAACACAAAGACCCCAGTGCATATGAGGAGGAGGAGAAAGATCCCTGTGACTCTAATAATTTATAGAAACCTGACCTGCAGTAATAAAAGTATGAATTCTAAGTTCTTTGAGACCAAAGTATGATGAAGAAGACAAATGGCTCAAGTCCAGGTCAAAAAGATTAGTGTGGACGATAAAAGGCAAGAAAATGCAGAAGAGGGAAAAGGGCCAGGAGCCTTGAAAGAGATGCAGTTTATGAAAAACATTCCTGACTGAGACTTTAACTCAATACTTGAGCACTTGTTAAGATACAAAGTCTAAACTAGTGACCCTGATGGCCCCATCAAGTCATGGTAATAAATGCAGGCAAGGTTGCCAAGATGGCTCAGCAGGTAAAATTGCTTGCTACCAAACCCGATGACCTGAGTTTGATCTTCAGGACTCATCCAGTGGGAGGAGAGAGTCAACTTCTACAAGTTGTCCTGTGGTCTCCACATTTGGGTGTTAACATTGGTGCACACGTGAGCCCATGGGGACAAATGCACATGCTCAATAAATACACAAATATAATTTTTTAAAGATTTAGAAGTGAATGAAGACAACAGAGGGAGAACAAGTGGGCACCCTTAAATCTACATACATACTGGCACATACTAACTGGGCTCAATGGGCTAAGAGAAAAAGAGTATATTAAACTGAGAAAGGTATATATGTAGTGCCAGGCATGCTGGAGCTTGCCTTTAATCCAGCACTCAGGAAACAGAGACAAGAAGATCAATATGAGTTCAAGGCCAATCTGGTCTATATAGCAAGTTCGAGACCAGCTATGGTTGCATATGGAGATCTTGTCTCAAAACAGCAAAAGTAAAGTAATGGCGTAGATCCTTACCCTGGTGTTTGAATCCTGCCTTCACTAGTGATTGGTTATGAGAATTTAAACATATTCTTATCCTTTCTGAGCTTCAGTAAAAAGAAAGGAGAAATGGTCTCTGTCAGTGGTCAAATGAGACAAATGCAGGAGATATATGTCTACTTTGATGCCTAGAATTTGTACTTGTTGTCTAATTTACTACAGATTCTCTGTAGATACAATCAGCGTCTTAGCATTAATCCTCCTATATTGTCCCTGGTGGATGGACCCCAAATACAGAAACAACAGACACATGGGTATGAAACGGATGTGAAGCAAACAGAGCCATAAGCCGAGGACTGACAGCAACCTCAAGGAGCTGAGAGAGACTCGTTAGTTCTTCTATAAAGAGCATTTCCCCATCCACACCTTGGTGCCAGGTGACTGAACTGAGAGGGAATACATTTGTATTACTTTAAGTCTCCAAACTTGTGATTACGTACCACGGAAGCCACATGTCCTTGGGTGGGAGCATAGGAAAACAGACTATCTGAGGAAGCTGTTGATTCTGGCCATGAATAGCCCCTTGAGGCAGTGCCAGGTAGACCTATCTTGGCCATCTGTGTTTGTTCATTGCAAAAGGTTAAAAGCCTCCACAACTTGCTTAACAAAGAGGGCCATTCACTGGTTTAGGTCACTGAGCAGTTCAAAGGGTCATCTGCCCCAGGTAAGGCTGGATCCAACTGTCCCGATGTTAGTATCAAATAATTACTCTCTATTCTCATTCAGGTGTGCTTTGTCTTGTGTTGGCTTCCTAGTTAATCAAGGACAGATAATCAAGTTTCAATTCATCTCCTTGTTGAAAGAATGGAGAAGGCGCCCTAATCAGCCTGGCTCATCTGTTCATGTCTGAGGTGAAGCCATAGGTAGTATTTTAATCTGTCTGCTGCTGTAACAAAATACCTAAGACTGAGGAATTCACTGAAAAGGAACTACATTCCTCATAGCTGTGGACACTGAAAGTTTTAGAACAAGGTGAGTGCATTTTGAATGTGTGCCAAACCTAGACACCGTTTTCAAGATGGTGCCCTGTTGATGGGCACTTCAAGAGGGAATGAATGCTGTTTCCTCACAGGCTAGAAGATGGAAGTACAAAAAGGTACCAGAAGTAGTGCCTCCAGTCTTCTCACAGGGCGTCCCTCCATCCTGAGAGCGGTACCACTACAACTTGCCCACTTCCCAAAAGGCCCTTTCTAGTGCTGCCTGGGAAGACTAGGCTTCTTTCAATATGCACAAGAGACGCGTTTAAGTTACAGAAATGAAAGAGATAAAAAGAAACAATTTGTCCCCAGAATAAAAGGAAAAGTAAATTGGGTTAACAAGACAATAAAATGTATACTTCTAACCGGACATGACAGAGACTCAATGCATGAGTGAGGAGCATGGGCAATCAGGGCAATGAGAAGTCACTCTATGAGGAGGACTAATAAAACTATCACTTAGAATCTAACGGAGGCTGGAACCTGAAATTAATTCCTGATGCATTTGACAGCCAGGGTTGTAATAAAAGCTCTCAACCTTCTTATGTTAAGGCAGGGAAGGATATTTTTAAGACACAAAAAGCACTAAGCATAACGTATCGGTAAATTTAAGTGCATTATAATTAAATTTTGCTGATATAAAAATTACTTAAAGAAAATTAAGTCAGCTGTGCACTAAACTATGTGTGTGTGTGCAGCAAATAACCAGCACATAAAATATCAAAACACTTAAAATATTTGAAATTTAACTACAATATGACAAAAGAAAAAGGCCAAAGAAACAGCAGGTAAAAGAATAAAAGTTTAAAAAAAAACACTCAAAGTCAGTAAACTTTTAAAATGTTGGTCAGTTTCATCAGGAAAATACAAATCAAGGTCGAATTCAATTTGCTGACCATACTGAGCACATAAGTATATCTGTCTGTTATACGTAATTCAGTGTACAGCTTATTAAAAGCCAAACAAGCTCAAGTGCTGGCAAAGAGAACGCATGGTCACAGCCAGAAGGATGGGAGCTGGTGCAGCGACCGCTAACACCTGAATGGTGGTCTCCATTTCATGGAGTAGGTATGGACACCTGACCTCCATTTGATGGTATTAGAAGAAAGGGCTTTAGGGACTCGTTAGGAAATGAGGGCAAATCTTCACAGATGGACTTCATGTCTTTAATGAGATATGCCAGAAAGGTAAGTCCTTCTGCCATACGAGAACATAGGAAAAACAAACAAACAAACAACAAACAAAAAAGCTACCTATGAAGGTGGTCATTGCACTGCTCACCAATGGCCTTACGGCACGAGCTCAGCATCTAGCTCATTCAACTGTAAGCTCTAGAGCCCAGCTCTCCATTCCATTCCCAAAGAGATGCGTGTGTGTGAATGATACACATACACATTTCAGATATGCATAAGTTATAGAACAAAGTTTGCTATATAATTGTATATATTGTAAATATATATATAGCAGATAATAAGGTAAGAAAGACAGATTTTCAAACTTTGGATTTTCCACCACACCAATGATGTTTAAACTCTAGGAAGAATTTCAAATGAAGACCAGGAGCCAAGACATGAGTCTTGTGGTCACCAGTATTTAGAGACTGTAATGATTTCAGACACATAAGGCTGATACTTCCGGGTTCTAGGGGCCATGCATGTGCAGACAAGCCCTCAGGCAGAAGTGCCTAATCCCCCCCCCCCACCATGTGCGGCATCTAGATATGACTCAGCTAAGCCCTTGCACTCATGCGTGGTTGCATTATTCATGTATGACTCAGCTAAGCACTTGTGCACATGTGTGAGCCCCGTCATCTGCATATGATTTAGCCATGTCAACCCCCTGCACATGTGCTAGGCAGCTTTTAAAACCTGGACACGCCATCTCTCTCTCTCTCTCTCTCTCTCTCTCTCTCTCTCTCTCTCTCTGCGCACTGACTTTCCCAGGCCAGTACACGCCCCCTCTAATAAACTCCTAAGCGGGTTTGTTGCGTCCGTGTTTCCTTCTCACTCATGCCAGGTAGTTTCAGAGGCAACAGAAGAAAGTAAAACAATGGAGGATAATTGACTAGGGAGGAGGAATGAAGAAAAAGGTAGCAACTTGGAAGCTAAGGAAGCAAAGTCCATGAAGGTAACCATGACAACAGCGTCACAGAAGATGAGATCAGAAGAAAAACTGCTGGATTTGACAAGCCCAAGACCACTGGTGACTGTGAATAAAGACGGTTCCGTGGAATTGTCCCCACTACTCCCTTGATCCATGATTCTCTTCTGTGAACCGAGTGACATATCCATCCTACGTCCCTCATGAGCTGTCCCTCATCACCACCATCATGGCCAACACAAGACTTAGCCATAACATTTTCCCACCTAATTCTGTCGATGCTACACTTCTGATGACAAGATTCTTCTAAGGCAAGACCC
Organism: Dicrostonyx torquatus; assembly: GCA_028555095.1. Lineage (NCBI taxonomy): Eukaryota > Metazoa > Chordata > Mammalia > Rodentia > Cricetidae > Dicrostonyx > Dicrostonyx torquatus. Next base: position 13,129,775 of record JAQHUG010000017.1, on the reverse strand, counting down.
AGTTTTCCTCCCATATTCCCCAGGGTTCTTACATCTCCAGTTATCTCTTGTTTCTCAGACCATGGGGCTATCAACTCCAAGTCCTGGGTCATTTTCTTCTTTTCCCCAACAAGCAACTTTTCTGAGATTTTTCTTACGCACATTGCTGGCATAAACTGTACTGGTTCTCTTCATGTTGTGCTTACCTGGCAGAGTGGGTCTAGGGTACCATCCAAGATACTGGGGAATCCCCCTTCCAATACTATTTCTACCCCTGGTAAAGTTCGAGTGTATCCCTCAAGAATCACGTGCTGGAAATTTCACCCCAAATGAGTTGGAGGTAGTTCTAACTGAGAAATGTGTAGGTTACCAGGGCTCCAAATTCCTGCATGAACCAATACCATGATCTCACATGTGGGATTATTATCCAAACTCACTCCAGCTCTCTCAAGAGTGCTCTTGCCCTGCTGCAGGGAGGCTCAGAACAAAGCCTCTCTCCAGCCCCTGGTGCCATGCTCTCAGGCTTTCCAGCCTCCAGAATTTTCTTTACAAAGCTTCTTTACAAATTACCCTATCTCCTACTCATAGGCCAATGCTGCTCTCGACCTTGGTCAGAGAAGTTTCTCTTGGCAGTGGGCAACAGTAAACACAGAGACTGAATCATAAAGTCAGAAAGTTCAGAATAAGTTGTCTTAAATGATCCATCTTTATCAACCCCCACAAAGCTTAGGGTAGAACTTAGAAGAGAGAGAGCAAAGAATGTAGAGCTGAAGGTTAGGGAGAAGTGTTGTAAAATGTTTTCTGGACATGACATGGCCACTGTCACCTTGAGGTCACCACAGCTATAGTTACCTGTACAAATCAACTCCGTAAGTTCAGTCAACATTTCAGTGAGCAAAACTAACTGAATTCAGTGGGTTTAAGGGGGCGGGCATGAATAGGAGGATATGTTACAGGGTTTCCAGTGGGCATGGGAGGAAGAAGTTGGGGTAGATATGATCAAGATACACTGTATACATGTATAGAATTGTCAAATAATAAATTTAAAATATTCTAAATAAACAGATATATTACCTGGTTTCAGGTATTCTGTCATAGGAGGTAGTTACTGAAATATTCAATGAGTTAAGTAAAACCTGCTGCTGCTCTTGGCCCCAGATTCCCAGTCTCTGAAATAAAGAAGTTCTACAGAGCAGATTTTGAGGATCCTTCTACCTGGGTTCTTCTGTTCCAAGGGACATTGGTAAAGAGTTACAGTACAGACTGGTCTACTGATAAACTTGCTGGAAGATAGGCCATTGTTCTTTTAGTTTGAAACTAACTAGGCCTTCAGGGGAAGGGAGTGGGGCTCTTACATGGACCTGCTTTGCTGGGTGGCTTCCATATCAAGGGAGGGTCCGGAATGTGATGGAGCAGGTCTCTCTCCAGCTGTCAGGTAAACCTGGCTAGGTTCCAAGCCTGGCTAATAGCTCCACACTAACTTCCAGCAAGGCCAGTTCTGAGTTTCAAATATTTCTTTGGGTCACCAAGACTTCAGGGACTAAAAAAAGGAGTTTATTTGGAACCCATGGTAAACATTTCTCATTTTGAAATGCCTAGTGATAACCAGTTTTATTTTTATACCCACCATTTCCTTGCAAAGAAATTAAACAAATAAACAGATGCCACCCTCACTCCCTCATCTCTTTTTTTGGCTTGGGTCCTGCGACAATACAGCGCGTTCTGCACCATCTGCTGGCTCTGCAAAGGTAATTAACAAATGCACACCATTCCCAGATGAGGCTGGTTTGTAAGGACAATCATGCCAGCAAAGCTGAGAGGAGCAGAGTGAGGCGGTGGCAGACCTGGTAGGCGGCTGCAGTTCCAACCTCCACGGCTAGAGACGCCTGGTAGAGATGTCTGTCAAAATGTAGCTCCTAAAAATGAATGGGAATAGATCCAACCAAGAAAACACCCCAGAGAGAAGTAAGGAAAATTACAAAATAACTAGTTCTTTTTTTTTTTTTTGACTACCAGATTTTTTTCCCCACGCTTATGGCAACTTTTTCAACTTATTGTACTTTATTTTTTTAAGAAGTAAAAGTAAAAATAACCTTCAATGAAGAGTTCAGAGTAAATTATTGCTGGGAACACCAAAGTTGGGTCAGAGGTAGGCAGGTTCTCTGACCTTGAACTTGTCCTCCAGACCCTCTGAGCCTCATTCTCACACCTGTGACTTGGTAACAATAGGAACACCAAACCTTCAGGGTAAATGAAATAGAGAATTTGGGTCTGGAATTGGACCCAGTGTCCGGATAGTAGTAGCAGGCCGATCGAGAGTGCCCCTTGCTGTTGTTAGCATCTTCTCTATCAGGTGAGCAACCCTGACAGATGGTCTAATCCGCTCTTAGCAGCAGGGAATTAATAAGCCTTCTAGCAAAAACCACAGACTAAAAAGGACAGAAGCACCATGATTAAAATGAGAGAACTCAGGGTTTCACGTTAACAAAAAGATGTCAGCTTCCCCACAAAAAGTCACGACACAGTTATAGCCCCCATGTATTCCAACTACAGAAAGAGCACCACAAGCTAGTAGTCTTTAAGTCAAACAGAAGGGTTGGACAAAGATAAGACAGTTTTCAGCATCCTTACAGAGGTCCTTAGGGGACACTGTGACAATACTGATGACGTGGTAGCTTCTTTGTTCTCTTAGGCTCTGACTGGCTGAGCTCACAGAACTCAGCTGTGGTGGCTCAGAAAGAATGTCCTGTTAATGGTGTTTTCTGGAAGACCTGGGCTGCTCAGGGCACAGGCCGGGAGTGTGTGGTTTGGTTTCGTTTGATGGTGTATGGTTGTGCATGATGTGTGTGGCATGCAAATAAGGCCAAAGATGAGCCTTCAATCTTCAGGTGCTCTCCAGGCTGTTTTCTCGGCCCGAGTCTCTCACTGAGACCTGGGTTTCCTCAATTAGGCGGTGAGGTCTTGAAAATGTGCATGCCCTCTTGAAAAAGAAGGAGGGGAAAGCAAAAGAAAGAGGTTGGAGAAATAGCTCAGCAGTGAAGAGCAGGCACTGCTTTGCCAGGGGACGTGACACAACCATAACATCAGCTCTGGAGAGACCAGGTGCCTCTCCAAAAGCACCTGCAAATACCCTGCAACATACACACTTAAAATAAAATCTTGTAAAGTAATCAGTAAATGTCAGTGTGCAGAAGGATGTGTGGATCATTGCCTGATGAGCTATTAGCCAGAAGCCCACCAGGAGTAATAAAAAATGCCACCTTGCCTGGTATATTCAGAGAGTGCTTCTCCCATTTCTACAGACTTTAGTATTGACATTCCCTTGGTGACATTCAATTCTTTCCCTAAAATTTAGCTCAGATGGCCCCAGTACTAACCATATGGCTAAAACACTCCACCCTTTGCCCCATCTTTGATGTCACAAGTCATCAAGTCCTCTTCCGGATAATGTAACTACAGCTGTAGGAGACAGTAGTACAGATAGGCTTCTAATGGCTCTGAAGAGCTTTATGTAGGAGGAGCACGGATTCCAAGGCATGAGTAGGAATTTCCCTTGATTCATGAAAGAGAGAACAGAACCTCAATTCAGAGACCCAAGGAAGACATTTTCTGTGATCTCGTTTTCTCGGTTGGAAAGTATAGGGAAGGCACAGGAATCATGGACATGACTAAGAACATTTTCTCTGCTGGCCATGAAAAGAATGGCCACGTGTTAGGAAGTAGCAGTACAGATGCAGGAGCCCAGGATGCTGCCTGCTGACAAAGTCACTGTGACAAATGAGAGACCTTGACATGGGGTCGGCCCTGGTGGACAGGTGTCGCTGGGAGACGTGGGTACTGAGCTAACAATTAGGTTACTTATCAGAGGAGGGGCTTTGTAAGGTTGGAGGCTGCAGGGAGAATTCTGACTGTGCCACTTCAGTGACCAGGTGGCCTTGGACACATTTTCCTCTGACAGGATTGTTCTAAAGACCTAAAGATTGTTCTAAAGATTGTTCTAAAAATAACAAGGGTAAGAGAAGCCAGCATTTGCATGTAGCAAGTGCCTCTGTAGAAGGAGGGTTCAGGGTAGAAATCCTAGTTGCCTGTAATCATCTTACTTCTTGTCTGGAATTGCTGTCTGGAAATGAGAGAGGCCAGGGTAAAACTGACTTCCGCATACCTGGTGCCTACTTCACTATCCCACTCATGTTTCCCCAATTAACCTTAATTACTGTTTTTAATTATGTTTACTTTGGGGTAGGGAGAGAAGGAAGAAGTTTATTGAGATGGCCAATAGGAAGGGTTGGGAAGTGATTGTAGGCTGCTCACACACAGGTGCTGATTCCATCTATCCAGTATGTGCAAACTTTCCTTAATTGTCCCCGCTTTGCAAAAATTCTCAGTACTATTCTCTTGGGCAGGATTTGCCTTCCAGTATTACCCAGCTGCTGTTTCCAGAGATCCAAGACATCGGTATTTGAGCTGGGAATCCTACAAATATCATCAGTGGACAAAAGACAAAATATATTTCCAAAGATCACAGACAACAGACAGGCTAGGGCCAATTCTTCCTGCTCATCCCTACTCCCCTTACAATAGAACCCTGTTGAGCCTTTAACTACCAGACACAAGAAGAAACAGGGCACAATGCAAACCTTTCCACACCCTTCTGTACCGACTCGAAAAGGAATATTCTAGTATGAGTGGGAGAAAGGCCTACTTCCTCGGCCTACACTGAACTTCCCAGGCCCATGGCCTCTTCTCTCCACCATTTTCTGTAAGTCACCATTCACATTCATCCTATTTCTGATTGCACAGTTTAACAACCTTGAACCTCTTTGCTCCTGAGTCTTTGTCCGTGATAGGTCAAGTAAATTTGTGTTTGAAAGTAAACTCTGTAGCGGTGCGGTGGTGCTCACACCTTTAACCCCAGCCCTTGGGAGGCAGAAGTAGGCAGATCTCTATGAGTTTGAGGCCAGCCTGGTCTACAGAGCTAGTTCCAGGACAGCCAAGTCTACACAGAAAAAAATCTGTCTCAAGCAACGCAAAAAGAAAATTCAAAGCAATAAATAAATAAGCTCTGTGGTTTATTGACAGCGTGACCCATGTCAGCCTTGTCTAAGTTCCTTGAGCCGTGACCTGTTGAACTTGACACGTTCAATAGTAATCTCTTTCTTGCAGACTGCTGCTGAGCATTCAGTGAAAAAGCATATTCAATGAAAATGCACGTTCCATGGAAAAGCTTACCTCGTGGTTGAACCTTTAGAGGTGGGTTGAATTTTTAGGTTGAACCTTCCTGGTAGGAAGTTAGATCATAGCTGATATGCCCTCAAAGTGACAGTCAAACCCTGGTCCCCTTTCCCTTTCCCTCTTTGCTTCTTGGCTGCCAAGAGTGAGAAGTTTCCCCCTCCAGGTGCTCCTGTTACTGTGCTTCCTTGTCATGCTTCCAAAGCCAACGGAGCCAACGAATTGTGGACCAAAATCCCCAAAAATGTCAAAAGAAACTGCTCTCGCTTTTAAATTGATTGTCTCAGGTATTTCTCTACAGTGGTGGAAAGATAGACACACAGAGCGTGTGGTTTTATCTTCTCCCAACTGTCAAGGTCAGTCAGAGCCCCTAACCATTAGAAGTCATCTCACTCTGTACCACCTCTGCCTTATAGAAACAAGATAATCGCTGAGTCACTGAGCGTTTTCTACAGGCCCAGCACAACATACATGGAAAATCTCATCTGATGTGTACCACAAACTTAGGAAGTAATCTTGTTCTCTACATTTTGTATTCTTAGAGACGAAGGCTAGGGATGACCCCATAGGTTCAGTCACCTAAGTGGGGAAGTGTGGGGTTCCAGCTTTGCCGATAGAAGGTCTATATTGTGAAATGTCTGCTTTCTGACACAGCATTTTTGTGAAATAGCATTGTGCTGGCTAACTTTTTTGTTTCTTTGTTTTGTTTCCTTCATACAAGTTAAAGCAACTGGGCAAAGGAAACCCCAGTTGGGAGAATGCCTCCATTGGACTGACCTTTAGGCAAGGCTAGAGGGCATTTATTAATTAACAATTGATGAGAGATTGCCCTGAGAGAGGTGTACCCCTGAGCCAGTAGTCCTGGGTTGTGTAAGAAATCAGGCTGAGCAAGTCATGAGGAACAAGCCAGTGAGTTGTACTCCTCCATGGTCTTTGTTTTATTTCTTGCTTTCAGGTTCCTACCTTGAATTCTTGACCTGGTTTTCTTTAATAAGGGGCTGTAAGGCAAAAGAAATAAACCCTTTCCCCTTAAGTTGCTTTTGGAGATTGTTTTATCACAGCAATAGAAAAGCCAGCTAGGACAATCAGAGACTGCCTTAGACTACATAGTCAACATGACAAGTACTCTAAGACCCTTATTACAGACCTGCATTGTGCGCAGGCAAGGGCTTGTCCTATAGACTGTTTTGATAGAGAGGGTTACATGCAAAGAAGCCAGCTGGAAGTTCAAGCAAGCACAATTTACGTTCCTGAGGACAGAAGTCAGAGACAACTTAGTGAAAGAAATGGTCGTGTCTATTCCATTGCAAAATGTGACTCTTTTAAATAGTGTTTTGTTGGGGGAAGGCTGTTAGTTTGTTACTGGCTGCTCATCCCTGAAATAATCACCCAGAAACTATATTATTTAGGTCTCTGCTTGGCCAATCACTTAATTGTATTGCTAGCTAGTTCTTAAATCTTTGGTTAACCCATTTCTATTAATCACCAGATAGCAGTGGCTTACCGGCAAGGTTCCGGCATGTTTGTTCCCGGAGGAGGCTATGTGGCTTCTCACTGACTCTGTCTACTCTCTGTATATATCTCTTCCAGCCTGACTATATTCTGTTAAGCCATTGGCCAAAATTGGATTCTTTATTAACCAATAAAAGCAGAACACATGCAGAAGGACTTCCCATATCAGTGTTTTTCTTTTCAACTGCTTTTGACCTTCTCTTTCTATCCTTTGTGAGGGAAAAGTGTTCAAGAAAGCCAAGTAAATAAATGGGCAGGACGAGATGTTGAACATAGTAGCATGATGAAATTTGAGAGAGAAGTGGGGAGAGGGAGAAAGGAGAGGAAAAGACAGAGAATATGAACTCAAGAGAAGTCTCAAACTGTGAATGATGAACCAAAAGGTCTCAACTTGGGTGATCAACATCACAGCAGCAGGCTGAAGAAGAGGACAGGCAGGAGTTCAAGCTCCACTGCAGCCCCTTCTGGATTTGAACACAGAGAGGAGAAGCAGGAGGATGAGAGAAAGGCTGAAAACAAAGAGAGGAAAATGCCCAGCAGTCTTCCTGGGTCAGCTGTGCATGGGGGGCAGATGAAGACATCTCGTGCCACCTGGTCTTCTGGTGAGGATGTGACCTGCCAACCACTCTAGAATCAGACTTCCCAAGCCCAAAGGCACTCCCAGACATATGAGCATCATTAGCGAGAGAACCCATTGTGCTAGCCAGGACCCCTTGCTTTGGCCTCTCTTGCCACATTTTACATAGTAGGTGCCCCGTATGTCCTTTATGTCCCTGCTCACTTGCTGCTCCTATTTCTGATGGCTTGCAACCTTGAACCGAGCCACAGTCTCCTGTGCCCCTGCACTTCATTTTAGTGGCGGCCTCAACTGAACGTGAAACCTTCAATCCTGAACTATACACACAGCCTTCTCTCATCCACTGTGGCCTCACTGTTCCCTTGATTCCTAGCAAGAATCACTTCCCAATGAATTTTCCCCTGGTGCGTCATGTTACCCGTTCCTGGCACCAGAGTGTTTCAGGCCTGAGGGTGCAGAGTGTCCTCTCCGGTGAGGTAGGTGTGCTCAGTGTCAACAACGACAAAAGGCCTGGGGGTGCAGAGTGCTCTCCGGGGGTGCAGAGTGTCCTCTCCGGTGAGGTAGGTGTGCTCAGTGTCAACAAAGACAGAGCTCAAGTGCAAGCCCACATCAGTCGCTGGTGTCAGGGGAACTGCCAAGAGTGCCAGTGCTCCCAGCCCTAGGCTGTCTTCCCAGGAGTTTGGTTCAGATTAGAGTGTGCTGTACACACCACCTCATGCTACCCAGGACCGGAAGGATGACATCTGTGGCATGTGGAAAAGGCCCAGCTAGGTTTTATTTGCTTGGGAACAACAGGGAAGGTGCGCAGCTTTAGAGGATCCAGGCCCTTCCAGGCAAACAAGCCAATATAAACCAGACAGGCTCTTCCAGTCAGGGAAGTAAAGGCTCTCCCCGGCTGCACCCTTCCCTGTAAGTTCTTCTGTTACCACCTCCCTAGTTCTCAGAATCTTGCTGGGAACAGGAGGCCCTTGTGCTGCTGTGATATGTGAGGAGGATCAAAGAGGCTGATGGCTCATGTGAGGTCACCAGGAAAAAAGGTGTCAGGTCCCTCCCTGTACTAAGCTGCTGGGTTCACATCTCCACGGCTGTTCTTTCGTGTTCTCATCCCCACCAACGAAAAGATGCAGCGACCTGAGTGCAGGGAGCCAATTTGCGGCCGCCATTATAAGATGGTGTTGGGTCCCTGCAGTGTCAAAGAAAAACAACTCCATACTAGGCAAGGCTCTAGGCGGAACCTCTCACGTGTGCAGTGACGCATGGTGATCATAGCCAATCAATCCCGTGGCTGGGGCGTCGCAAGATAAGCAAGCAGCCAATCCAGGTCCCTATATAAACAGCTGCCATTTAGTTCTCTCTTTGCTTCCTGCTCTCCCCTCAATCAAGTGACTCCAATAAAGGTGTGATACGAGAAGAATCCTCGACTCCCCGCTGGTCAGGGGGTTCGCCGCACCTGAGCAGCAGCTAATTGTGCAGATCCTGCTGCATAGGCCAAAGGCTGACAAAAGTTTGCTTAAGGGAAAGTCCGCATAAGGCCCGTATCCTGGAACAAGAAGACAGGTAACATTTGAGTAGGGAGGGAGCCAGGGCCCGGGCAGAGTGTATCGCTGCCAGCTGTCTCACGAGGGCCACATTTTAAGTCTCCACCTACAAGAGCCCATGGAAAATATGCTTCCAGGGGTACCTTCCCAGTCAAAATGCTGGAGGCTGCTTTCTTTTCCAAAGTATTTTATAGAGTTTGGTGCTGTGCGCCTTTAATCCCAGCACTTGGGAAGCAAAGGCAGGTCTGTGTGAGTTTGAGACCAGCCTGATTTATACACCAAGTTTCAGGTCATCAGGGTTACATAGGAGACCCTGTCCCCTACAAAAATTATTCCATTTATTTATCGGAGAGCAGGGCAAGCAGGTCAGGATAGCTTTCAGGGGTCTTTTCTTTCTTTCCACCACGCCGAGGCCGGTATTGAACTCAGACTCTCAGACTTGGCAGCACTGAGCCATCTCACTAGCCCCACCTGCCTGTCTCCTGCCTCCTTGGAGCAGCATGTAGCTGCATGCACTCAGCCCTTGCTTTCCTCCCACGTCCACTGAAGCAGGAAAATTCCACTCAAGTCTCTTCTTCTCCAGGAAGACCTGATAGATTTCTATAGACAGAAGTGATTATTCCTTCCTCGTGTTTCCAGTAAAAGTGATGATATATTTTTGTGCCACACACAAGCACACATGATATATTAGATGTGTTCATAAAATACGTAGAGGCTGGGCGGTGGTGGCGCACGCCTTTAATCCCAGCACTCGGGAGGCAGGTGGATCTCTGTGAGTTGGAGGCCAGCCTGGACTACAAGAGCTAGTTCCAGGAGAGGCTCCAAAGCTACAGAGAAACCCTGTCTCAAAAAAACCAAAAAAATAAATAAAATAAAATAAAATATGTAGAAATGGGTAAGAGATAGATAAGATGATAGATACAGGCACGCATGCATATATTCATACATACATATATATAAATATATACCCATAAATACATACAATCTCCTTGAATTCTTAAAGCAACTCTACAGCATGAGCTCCAAGCTTCCTGAACAAAAACTCAGGATTCAGCTTCTAAAGACAGACTGAGACTCAAATTCTGCTCTTCTGTCTCCTCCCCTGTGAAAGTGTCTTGTGTTATAATGCCTGTGACATCTGACTCGTTTACCTAACCACTTCCCCTTCTGTCAGACCCCGACTCTGCAGAGGAAATCCAAGGCACATCTGTTGAATAGAATTGATTTGAAGAGGGCTGGCAATTAGAAGGCTTTAGAGACCGCTCTCTCAGGCAGGGGATAAGGTGCTTTGGAATAAGAGATGAATTAGGTAAGTAGAAGCCAATTAGCAGAGGATGCTACCGCCTATGATAAGGAGTTTTAATTTGATAGGAGACAATTGGGAACCATTCATCCTGGAGCCGGAGAAAAGCAGTGACAAGCCCCTAACGACACTCAAGGGTCTTGGAAACCTTTAATTGCTGACTCCAATTCTATTTCTGAGTAGAAGTGACATAGACAATAAGCTCGCATGGCCATGTGCTCCAGGCTGTCAGGACCACAACAAGGTCACTAGAGCAGTGTGTGCTTCCCTGTCCACACAGCTGCAGTGCTATAGAGGAGTAGGCCTCTTTCTCTGGTGTCCCCGACCCCAGCATGGGGCCTGCTCTGTCTTCTCCCCAATGCCATACATGGCTCCAGGAATCTAAGGAGGCTCTGGGGCAGAGCAAGCAGCCAGCACTGCCACTTCTGGCCCATCTGCATCTTCTGCCGCCCAGCCCATTCTACTTGCTTGTCCCCAAAAGCTTCCGGAATCTCAGTTCTAGAGGCAGTTGGCTTTAGCTTCTCTTTCACAACTTCAAGGGCAAGGGGGTGTGTCTGGGAGGAGAGGCAGTTGTCAAATTCTGCTGATAAAGAAATTATGGCTGTTAGGGGGAGGGATTTTAAGCCTGGGGGGCCTATGTTTCTTTCATCTACTACAAGAGATGATACTGTCCTGTACCTGGGCCTAGCCTTGCACAGCCAATGAAAACCATCAGCAGAGCTCCGGCTGCTCAGGACAATAGGTCCTTTCTGGCCAGAGAATGCAGCTCAGTGGTGTATTCTTTGAGGCTGAGGGCATACAAATAATTCCATTTCCACCAGCCCCACGATGGTACTTGCTACTTAGATGCTGGGGCTGATAGAAGCCAAAAAACCTGGGGTCCCCTACCTGAAAATTGAGAAAACAAAGCAAAAGCAAACAAACAAACAAAACAAAACAAAACAAAAAGCCGAGTCTGACAGAGAAGCCAGCGGAGGTGACTGCACTGCTCGGCTGGACTGAAGCGGCACCAGGTGCTTTAATTACTCTTGATTGCATGTTGGTTTATGGCCACGGTCACTAGTGCGCTGCGTTCGGGCCCCGCAGCAGCTGGTCTGAAAGATAGCCTTGGTATTTCGTTAAGCAAGATGAATATTGGCCAGATGGTGACTTCACGAGGACATAATTCACATAGCATTTTCCTGCCCCAACACACGTTTCTCTGAAGGAATCTTGAATGACACACCAAACAAAACCGAACAAGAAAACTCAAAAGGCCCCAAGAAGGCTCAGCCGTAAGTTGAAGATTAATGGTCTCCACACTGTCACTGACAGGAGCCCAAATGGCAGTGGGAGACCTGGCTGCACACTGCACATCTTGCCAGCCCATCTCCCTGTCGCTGGCAGAATGAACGGACATCACCCTCGGAGTCTCAGATTCGCTGGATGGAGGGGAGGGGGGATTGTTCTGAGTCCCGAAATGACATGCCACAGGAAACTGGGTCACTTCTTTTTTTAAATTAATTTTGTATAGTGCCAGTCTTTGTCAACACCTGCTTTCTCTGTAATTTGATTGTGATGATGAGTGAGGAAAGAAATATGCTCTGGGCTTCCGCAGATCGGTCTGCTTCTCATGGGGAGGAGGAGGAAAAAAAGGCTCTGGAAACTCTCAAGATGCTACACCAAGGAACCCTGGTAAAAACAGGGCACCAGCTGGACAAATTGGCTCAGCTCTGGGATGTCTTAGAGAAGTTCTTGTTCCTTAGGCATCATAGGTGTCTGACCCACATGGAGTTAAAGAAAAGAAAAAGAAAAAGAAAGAGAAAAAAGTGGGCGTTATGTACTTGAAAGTGGTATTTTCAATGAGGTAAGCCTTTCTGGAATTTGTGAAATGTCTGTGTCCTACACACTGGAGTTCTAAACCATGAAATAAGGCAACAGAGACTGAAGGTCCTTTCTGCTACAAGGCAGGGGCAGCCTGAGACACTTGGGAAGCAAGTATGGTCGCTGTCAAGTATGACATCTGGGGTCTCAGCCGGCTCACTGCTCATACCATACCGTAAAGCCAGCCCAGTCGAACGACATTCGATTGTGTGGTTGGTGCTGGCTGATTTGAAAAGATAAATAACAGCAGCACCAGTGGAGGCTGTGTCTTCCACACAACTGTGCGTGTGACTCGTTACCAAAACAACCCTATCTGCCACCGCAGCCTCCAGAGAACTAGCCCTGGTGCTGCTGTCTGCCCCCCTAGCCAGTGTCCACACAGCAAAAGGAACCCAGCTCTAAGGTCTCCAGCGCTGAATGTCAGGGCACTTTGAAAGCAGGGCACTTCTCCAGCGAATAGCTTGGAGAAGGCAGTGGTGACTTCTGTCAGCTTGCATAGCTAGCGGGGAAGGTGAGGCAGCAGAGGCACAGAATCCCAACCGTGGGGCCATCCTTATGAGGATACCAGCCAAGCCCTCCTAGATGGCTGCCCCCACTCAGGACTGCTGATGTGAGACTGTGGCAGAAAGCCCAGTGACGACAGCCCCTCCCCCCCGGCATGCTCTGGCAAGCCAGGCGCTGGCAAATGGCCCACCCTCTCTATAATGCAACCTCTATTGTTTTATCAGAAGCTTTATTTGACACCCCCCCCTCCAGAAAAAAATAAAAAGACAGCACCCACTCTAACTTTCCTCTCTTCCAGAACTGGCTCCTCCTATGGGAACTCAGTCACACCAGCCAGGGGAGGTTGGCAGGGTGACTCAGCAGTAAAAAGGAGAAAAAAAAAAAAAACCTGACTACTCAGAGCCCGCCCACCCTCCTGCCAGCTGTGGCCAGAAAAGGAAGCTATATGAGGCAAACAGAAAGGGTCCAGCTCAGGTCCCCTGGGTGCACTGTGTCCTTTGTCTGAGGGACTGAGGGTTCAGCTAAAGTAGGCTAAGCTGGGCTAAAAGAGGCAGGAAAACACACACACACACACACACACACGCGCGCGCACACACACACGCACACACGCACACGCACCACACACACCCCAGAACCCAGCTATGAGCATGGTCCCACATTCTGCAGCCCTGGCAGGAGGCCACCACATACTTTGTCTCAAGTTCTCTGTAAATGCTAACCCAGCATATCTCAGGCACTCTTGTTTAGCGCTGTTCCTTCTACTAGGCGCCCTTCTAGTTTCCGTGACAAACTATATGACAAAATCAACTTAAAGAAGATTCATTTGGACTCAGAATTTAAGCTAAAATCCGTCATGGTAGGGAAGACACAAAGACAGGATCGCAAGGCGGTACTCATGATGAACCTAGTCAAGAGGCAGAGAGCTAATGTGAGTTCTTAGGTTTTCTCCTCTTACTTAGCCTAGGACTTCAGATGCTGCCATGGTGTTACCCTTCTTCCTTCTTCACTTAAATCTCTGGATACATCTTTCTAGGCACACCCAAATACAGGTCACCTTGGTGATTCTAATTGCAATAAAGTTGACAAAGGAGACTGACCATACCTTTCTCATCCTGAAGATGGAGATATTGATATATACAGAAGACCAATAGCTTGTCCATGGTGCTCCATGGGGTGGGGGTGAGGGGAGGATGAATCGAAGCCTATCTTCTAAGCTGGTGGACACAGCAGCAGTTCTGACCCACTATCTGTAGGTGAACCTCTTATTCTCTGATTATCTGCTCTGCTGCTCTGCGGAGTTGAGAGCTAAGGCTAGCATCACTGAGTTCTTGAGCCTAGCTGCTCTCCTCTGACCCCTGACTCCTTCATTGTCTAGCGTCCATCTTCCCTACCTGTGATGCTTCTACCTCCTTATTGCTTTTCTGTCCGCCCACATTCTGTCTTCCCAACCATCCCTATCTTGGATGTGATTCTCCAGTAGCAAATACTGCCTGTAGGACCACACACCTATGGCTAACTCTTGCTTAGCTTTGCTGCATACTATACTTTCTTGATTGCCCAGCATCTCTCTCTTCCTCCGGCTCTTCATTGGCAACTGCCCCCTATTTCTTGCCACTTCGAGGAATCCATTCTTCCCACTCCTTGGTCAGTCGAAGCTTATAGAATATCAAGTGTATATATCTGGTGGTATTCGATGACAAAGAACTTGAGTTGGCAGTTTGCATCTTCTCCATTGGGCACCATCCCTGATATCTGGTCAGTGTTCGATGAATGCTGGTTTTATCACACAAATGCAGGATGACTCCATCAATAGAATTAGAGTTCAGTGGTATCAATGGAGGCATCTGTAGCTGAAGAAAGTGTTTTGTTTTAAATTCTCTGCCTTCCTAGAATAACATTCCCTGGCCCTGTGGATTGAAAAAGAAAATGTCATTTCTAATCGAAAATTCAATTGCAGAGTGAATACCTTCAGAACAGAGTTTATTCAAGTATTCTGAACACATCAGAGGTAGTGACTACTTTATCAGTCTGGGTACCTGAGTAATAGATGGAACCGAGCCATGAAGATACAACAGAACATGAAATCAACTTTTGTTGTTTTGAAGACTCTTTATTTCTTCCCAGCACAATTTATCTAAAATAATCTTTGATAGATCTGCTGTTAACCTCAAAAATTGGTATTTTAAGCATTAGCAGGAGTAGTCTATCAAGATACTGAATGCATGCCTACACTGGTAATAATTACCAAAGTTTTTTTTTATTTTAATTTTATATATTAATTTTTATTTTGACTGCAAGTATGTCGATGTATCATACAAGTGTCTTGGGTCAGCAGAGGCCAGAAGAGGATGTTGAATGCCGTGGAACTGTAATTATGGATAACTATGAGCTGCCAAATGGGTGCTAAGTATTGAACTTTGGTTCTCTAGAAGAGCAGCCAGTGTTTCTAATTACTGAACCATCTTCCCAGACTCAAGAACCATCAAAGTTTAATCACAGCTTAGAAGCACTCCTATGTACACACTGTATATTTTAATCGGTATATTTTTGCATTAGATCATATTCAGTCATTTTACTTCTTTTGTTCTTCATCACATTCCGGACCAGACACAGGAGAATTATTCTCCACTTTATTGATTATGGGGAAAACTCTGACCCAAAGAAGTTCTTATCTTCCCAAGGTCAGTGCAAAAACATGCATCGGGGTTCAATAGTTGAATTTTCTCAATCCCAGCTTAAAGCTCTCCCTTCTGGACCAAAGCTCCAGATACCCAATGTTTTCCATCTTAGTGACCTACAACGTAAAATTGCAATTAATCTGAGGGGAAATTTCAAGTTATTTGTACAGGGCTTTAGTATGTTGTTTGAAACCCAAGCAATATGTTATTTTGCTGTAATTTTTTTACTATAATTGTTGTATTTTTAATAGAAAACATCTGGGAATTCTTTAAATGGTTACTACAATGATGGGTTTCTGGAAGAAGACCAGAGAGAGTGAGGAGTGACATGAGAGGGTGGTAGGGTTCTAATCTGACTTTCAGTTGGTCTTGGTCTAGAATTCTCATGCCTAGATCTCATTTCTTGGTGTCATAGGAATCTGTGCTCAATGCCATAATCCTAGAAGTACTGCTAAGAGCCCAAGGGATATATATATATATATATATACCACCAATGCAGGTGACAGTGAAAGATGGGGGACACTTGGTAACAATGATTGTTCTCCAGCAATCATTTCTTGGTTCCTTTTGGCACTGGGGTGTCTGTAGCCCCCTCATGATTCCTCCAACCATGGTGGCCTCTTCTCTCCACTTTCTTTTCTAGAATATAATTGTGCTGTCAGGACACTGCTCTTCTGCATCACTGATAGTCTGCTTGATGACGCAGCCCACTATAAGACACTCCGGCTACCATCACAGCTCCACTTCTCCAGGATGGCAGTTTGAAATGACTTGTTCCATGAACATAATTTGTCAACATCATCGCTTGGGTGCAAAGGAGTTTTTGTTACAATAATGATAATAACAACAACAACACTAAATATAGTAATAATAAGTCTCTTTTAGCATCTTAGCTGTATACATCACCCTTTCTCCTTTCCTCTATCCTTGCCCATCCCCTGAATTCTAACTAGCTCTGGCAATAGCATGATCGCTGGGTACCAGTACAGGGTTAGGTATTTGGGGCAGCTCTGCCCTTGGGTTCAATCTACCTTACCCTGTGTGACCATTTGAGTAGTAAAATAAGGTCTGAAGCAGAGGCTCAGGATCAGAGAATGAGACCAAAGGGGAAGTGTTTAGCTGACTTGAGTGCTGACTTTCCTTATTTTTGATATAGGACAAGTCAAACTCCTGTCTGTCCTGCTTCATCAGGTAGGGTGTCCCCATTGGAATTGAAGCCCCAACCTATAGTCACTGAAGTTTTCTCTTTCTTCCTTTGTATTATTTTTCACACTCATTTCTTTCCTTTGAGTTGGTAAACTGTGGACCGGCCCAGAGTATTCTTTGCTGACCCCCATGGTAACTCTTGGTAGCATTAAATAGCTCTGTTTCACTTAAAGACTCTGTCCTTTTCAATGTAATTAATGCCTTCAATTATCATCTGTAAAATGACCTAAATATATTCATCTTTACTCCTTACTTAATTTGAGTAACTCGATTCTTCCAAAATTAATGGGTACATGAGACAGAGCATATCCAGTCCTCGAGCATTTGATAAGTCTTATCTTACTGAATACAGTTACATAGCTGTCAGAAGACCCAAGCTGCTGATTAAGAGAAATTAAATGATCTTTCCAAAGTCACAAAGCAAGGAGTGATGGGGTTTATAGACCCTGGAATCAACCTGTAGACAGAATCCTCTTCTTCTGTCTACTTAGTATACCATCATCCCCACACATTCATCCAGGTCGGAATGCAGTGTCTCCACACGTCTTTGTGAACTCCAGTACCCCCTACTGGCTTGCTGGGCAAGCTTCTCATTTTGCTCTCATCCTCAATTCTTTTCAGTCTCTCAATCTATTCTCTGAGTCACCAAAGTTGTTATTTCTTCCACACCCTTTTCTTCCTTCCCACTACACTGTAACATCTGGTCCAGAAGTTCTAATGCCCTACCAAACTACAACAATCATCTCCCCGCTGGTTCCCGGCCTCAGGGCTTTGTTTTATGCTTAGAACTCGATTACTCCTCCTCACTATGAGCATCATCTTTCTCAAGCTGCCTCTCCAAGAACGCCTCATGTTCGTCTCTTTTCTCATCCTGTCAATACCAATGGCATCCTTTTGGTTTCTCTGCTAGAATTATAATCCCCTGACAAATTGGAGAGAAGTCAGTTTTCTGGCCTTTCTACAGATTCTTTCTTCTACAACTTTCCCCTCAGAGGCACCTCTGGAGTGAACCATCTTTACTTCCCTTGTCTGCTGCATGCCCGGGGATGTTCTACTCTTTCTTCAAGAGCACAGTAACCTCCCTGGGGCCTGCCCCACATACCTGCCCAGATTACTAGCACTTTCTGAGCCCTGTAACACTGTCTAGACCACACAGCTGATTCTCCGCCAAGAATGCCTTAGTCATTATTTCTATGAAGATGTCTGCTCTCTGCTAACAGGTTATAAACTCGAAGGGACTGAGCTTGTCTGTGACCAAGTATCTAAAACAATCCAGACAGTTTTGAGAGAAGACACTGCTTGTTGTAAGACCATGCACACCTCAGTGTTCGCATCACAAATAGAGTGTGTGGCAGCCTCTTCATCTCTCACATAGGAATCTTCTTCCTTCTGAGCCTGCTGATTTAAAGCCTGGGTGGGTTTAAAGCAAGTGGTTATCAGAATACCAGCCTTAGAATTCTGAAGGATCTAGAAGCCTTTTCGACAGCATTCCAGGGCAGAGAAAAGGGAGTAAAGCCTCCATGGGCAGCAATCTCTTCTCCTCTAAGTCCTGCTATGTTTTTCAGAAACATCTCTCCAATCTAGTCTACAAGTTTCTGTTGCTACTCACCGTTCCGTTTCTGTGGATTGTTCTTCATGGCTTTAAGACACTCGAAAATCACTGGAGCTGATTGATACCATGTGTCCTGGAGCTTTTCCAGGTTTTAATCTGCCAAAAGGGCTGAGGGGTGATGATGATTAACATGTATTGAGTCTTTTTGCCTTGTACCGGGGCACTGTGCTATCTGCAGGCACTCTGGTTATTATCATGTTTTAGGAAAATATACAAGCTTATACTAATGACACATGATGAGAAAGCTGTGAAGGAAATCATATGAGAGAAAGTTATTATAACCTTGATACCACATTGCCCTTTTGAATTCTCTAAGGACAATGGTTAGAATCTGGGACATTCTTCAGTCTTGTACCCTTTGCCTGTTTGGTAGAAAGATGACAATGAAAATGACTATGGTCTTTCTCATAACTGTTTGGTGAAGGAGGCTGAGCCAGCTGGCTCACCTTGACTTTATCTGAAATCCTGAACAAGGATATTTATTATCTGAAATACCCCTGACTGATTGGCTGCTCTTATCACACTGAGGCTGAGCCATTAGTAAGTGAGCAGAAAGCTGGGCTTTGTGAGAACTCCACAAGAGCCAGTCATCCCAGGTTTTAGCATCCCTGGCAACTCTACTGTGCTCACCAACAGACCATGGCATGACTGAGAACTCAGCGTTGAATCGAGCCCAAAGGAACCTTCTTCCTGTCAGCTCACATACTAATACACAAGACAATTGTCTCTAGCCAGCGAATAGTCTATATAGAATCCATTCTTCACTCACACTGAAAGACACCAGTGTGTGTGTGTGTGTGTGTGTGTGTGTGTGTGTGTGTGTGTGTGTGTGTGTGAACCAGGTGCCAATTTTCACCAGAAGAGAGGAGATATCTCAGATTATATCCGGAGAATGGTTCCAAAATAAGCAAGATTAGTCACGGCCAAACCATTTGTTTTTTGAACATTAACCAGATACTAAACTGTACTACCAAAAAAAGAAAAAAAGAAAAGAAAATCTGTGAATTCCTGGTATTTGGGACTGCCAAGAGGTCTGAGAGAAGATGGCTCAGCCCTCCATGGCGCTCATCAAAATCACCCCCTCTGCTGACAAAGGCACTCTGTATGCTGTGCCCTGATTAGGAACGCGCTTAGGATTTAGCACAGTCTGTTCTGCGAGGCCAATTCTCCAGGAGCAGTGACATAATTGCACTCAGAAGTTGTGAGCTTGATTTTGAAACTCTCGATATTGTCATGGAAATCATCGTTGTATTTCATCGCAATCAATTTTTTTTTTAGACTAAAGCAGAGGAGTTGAGTAAGAGGGGGAAATTAGTCCTTTAATAAAGGAGGAAAACAGATACCTAATAGAGCATTTCAAAGGATGAATACAGTAAATTACAAAGCTGGAGAAAATAAGACATACCATTTTCCTGTTCCTCCCCATTCTCCCCAGTCTCTAGCTCATCCTTTCAAAGCCCTCCTCTGGCCATTCACAAATGGCCCTGCTTCCTGCCTTTTGTTGCTTTACCTCCCTGATGGGGAGTGGTGTGACAATGAAATCTCTCAGGCCAGCCCCCAAGGACAGATAATACTCCTTTGTCAGCTGATGTTTTACCTTTCTTCTGAGGCTTTCCATGGCTTAAAATAAGACCCCACCAAATGTGTATAGCAGATGTTATTAAACTTCTATTTTTATGGGTTAAAAAACTGAAAGAAATGACACCCAAGTGGAAGGGCCGTGGTGTTTGCGTTATTCATTTTCAAAGCCTAACTTGAGAAGTTGTTTTTACATATACTTAAAAATAAAAGGAAATCAGGGGTTCTCTGATAGTTTCCCAAGACTACACAGTGATTGAAAGAAAGAAAAGAAGAAGAGGGAGGGAGAGAGAAAGGAGGGAGTGAGGGAAAAGAAAAAGAGACAGAGGGAGACACAGAGAGAGAGAAACTAAAAAAAAAATTCCTATTCTAAATGCATTCTGTGGTATAGATTTGACATATATAGGCTTTTCCTTCCAACCCCTGGACTTGGAGGACTTTAGAAAAGTACATATGGCCCCATCTTCTGGCAGACTTAAGCAATAGCGGAACCTATCTGATTTTTCCCCCCACAAGATTCATTCAGTTTTCTTATTATTTTAAAGGTATTATTCAAGGCTTCCATTTTCTCTGGATTTTTGTCACAAGAATATTATTGCTCCAGTGACAGAGTCTTCCAATACTCAAAGCAGGAACAAGAGCCACACTTGAGTGGGCATCCAGAAGCTTCCAGATCTTGACAAGCACATCACATGTTCACCTGTACAGATGGCCCATCAGTCTGCAGCTGCCTTCTCTGTAGAGAAACAGGCTCTGCCTTTTGGGTTAGGCAATTGGAAGAGATGCCATGGACCTGAATGTCCTATGAGATGTTTCATCAGCTGGTGTTGGTGACAGCCTCCTTTCCATGACCCCACCACAACTCAGTGACTCAGGAATGCCAATGTCCACAGCCATAGGCCTGTTGCTCTGTGATAATTGCTGTCCAGGAGATGCTCAAAGAGTCAAGATTCAATTGGGGGTCAATCTGGACAAAGAATTCTGGAGACATCATTGTGTTTGTGAGGACTGGAGAACAGAGAGGTAGTGACAGCAAGATATGTTCATGTTTTCTTTTCCCTGAGGTAAAATTGAGATAAAGGGAATTTTGAGAAGCAAGTTGGCAGATTTCTTCTGAGAGGACTGTTCCTGGGTGCCGGGGGTTGGGGCAGGATGCCTGGCACTAGATATTGCAGTATGGTGAATCTAGAACTTGCAAGATCTTCTCTGTGGAGGTGACTCTGGAGAGAAAGCTGTCCCTTCAAGTTCAGAAGATTTTTCCCCATGGAAACTGAGACGTGTGTAGGTCAGAGTGCAGTCCCATTATAAAACTTGAAAGAGGATGACAGAACCGGATATTAACTACCCACACAACCTATAAAGCCAAAGGCATGGATCTCTTTGTTCTGAAGCCACATAAGCTTCTCGAATTTCATTTAAAAGTGCAAACAAAGGGAAAAGAAGAGAGCCTGTGTGTGGCGTCTTGAAGAAACAAGCACCATCCCTCTAGATTGTGTGGGTCTACTATCTTGATCATTCATCTTGTTCATAATTTGGGATGTAGGTAAGAATCAATCATAATATACTTGTGATATTAGTGGCAATATCAAGGATAAAACATGATATATCTTTTGACCTTGCAATATGCCAGGTTAAATATGAAGCCTTGCACATGAATTGTCTCATTTAATTCTCAATGAAGTTGTGGATCAGATTTACATATTATCTGTGTTTTAGAGATAAGAAGAGAGAATTAAGCAAAGACAAGGACACACTATAGTCACGTAGCAACTTTTTTCATGTATTCATTTTTATGTAGTGCTGGTTATGTTAGGCCATATTTGAGACAATAGTGAACAGAACCTATATATATCAGGCAGATCATAAACAAACAAATAAGTCATGGCATAGTCTGAATTTTTTTCTTCCAAGATGCCGGTGTAGAAGACATAGCCCCTGAATGTGAATGCGCCTGGAAACAGGACTTGCATAAGTTAGTTCTGAAAGTTTTGACCACACTGCCTAACAGAGAGAACTGAAGGGAGTAGTTGCTCATGTGGGTTCACGGTTTCAGACGGGTCAGACTGTGACTGCCTCTGGTTTGGCCAGAGCACCATGGTCACACAAGTGTATTCTTTATATTGTTGGCATACAAGTATCAGAGCAAAAAATTCAAGGAAGGAACAGAGCAAGATGTAGTTCCTAAGGAAATGTTCTCAGTGATCAAATTCCTCTAACTAGACCCCATTGGTTACTGTCCACCTTCTCCCAATAATACCATCATATTGATAATCTATTGGGTCAGAATGCTCGTGGCCTAACTGTGCCTGACATCCCTAGCGGTATGCTTTACCTAAGCATTCTCATTTCAATCCGGCTGACATTTAAAACTGATCATCAGAGACATTTAGGCAATTAACTTTAAATGAGGTCGTAGGTGTGGTCATAGTGGCCTTGCAGGAGGAGAAATTCAGAAGGCACAATCACAGGAGAGGTCCTGTGAGTCGTGAGATGGTGGCAGTCCACACGCCAGTCTTTCTCGGTACCCCAATACGAGGTCTAATCTGAAACATCCGGCTTCCAGAAAAGCAAGGGACACATTTCTGTTGTTTATGTCACTCAGTCTGTAGAATTTAGTTACAACCCAGAATTGACAAATACATAGCGTAACATGTCATCTGGTGATGGAGTTCTGTAAAGATTGTTCTAATATTTCAGTGCTAGGAGTTGCCATTTCATTTTAAATGGGTGGGGTGTCTCTTTTTTTAAGGGAAGAAATACAGAACAAACCAGTACCTGGAGAAGGAGAGAGCCCTGAGGGAATGTTGAGCATCACTGAATAGAACAGAGCGAATGGTAGGGGAAGAGCAGAGGATGGACTGAGCCTGTACCAGAACCACACCTGCAAATCCTGCACGTGGTGCTCCCCAGGGTGGGTGCCTGACTGTACTGGAATACTTTCATTTGCTTGATAAACCTCACCTGTACCTTTACAGGTAGGGTATTATTTAATGACTCATTTAAAGAATTTCTCTCGCCCAGTACACAGAGTTGAGTTTGGCTTTATAAATCAATTTAAAATATTTCTCTTTTAATAAGTATAAAAAGTCCATCCATATTTTATTGACATGAATGATGATACAATTTTGTCTTATTGTTTTACATTGTATGGTGTACATTCTATATATAATTAATATGTATTTGTTTTATATTTATTGTATTCTCATATCTATTTGTACTATTTACAATATCTTTTTAATATTGGGGGAAATGCATAGAGCTAGCATTCATTGTTTTCCTATTTCACAAGTTTTCTGTTTTCCTAACTTTCTTCTATGTCATATTAGAGAGACATTCATATATTCACTCTTGAAAGACCTGTTTTAGGGTGCTTGGGGGGTGGCTCATCAGGCAAAGCACTCAAAACACAAGGGTGAGAATTCTCAGACACATTTCCCTCTCATCTAATTCTCTTTTGCACTAAAATGTTTCTTCCTGACATGCCTCTTCCTATTTTATGTATTTAAAAAGCACTGAATTTAATTTCGGTGGTGTGCATGAGCATGCATGGAGTTTATTTATAGAATACTTGTAGCTCACCAGCAGCTCTGGCACTGAAGAAAAGGATACCATTTCCCCCAGCACTCTAGTTATTCTCACGATTCAGAGCAGATTTTTTGTTTTATTTTTCACATCCCTCAGCCAACTCTCTCTGAACGCTGCTTTAGTTGTCTGGAGCTGTCTTTCCCATTTGGTTGGATTCCCACTTTCTGATTATGTACAGTAGTTTAGGTAGGTGTGGCTGCGTGCTCTTCATATTTCAGCACCTTGGGTTTTCATCCTGGGTTTCTTTATCTCAATCTCCTGTCACCCTCTTTTCTCCTGGACTCACGAGTCTCTTTGATTTCAGTGTCTTAGGAGCTGGGGAGGGCTCTGCAGGAACTCCTCTGTCTCCTACTTACAAGTAAATCTTTGTTTCCTAGCAACACACACACAAAACAATCATGTATATGTGCCTTTGTCCTACTGATGATTCTATGTGTATTATTTTGAGAAAGTATGGGGTAAAACTGAAATCAAGAATATTTTATAGTTTTTAACCCAAAGGTCTTTTTCTTTTTCAGATTATTTCAGATTCCAGAGCCAAGTCTTTCTACCAGCTCTAACCTGCAATCAGCTACAGAGTTAGTGAGAAGCTGCTCAATGATCCCAGGTATCTAGATTGCTCTGTTGTGTTTGTTTCCTTCACAAAGCATAATGTTTTCCATGACATTTGTCTACCCAGGAGAAAAAGATTATGGACTAAGTTATAATTTCATTATTGATTCCACTGTAGCCGGTGATATCCCATCTGACAGCAGCGTTAGTATCAACAACACAATAACAGCCATGAAAAGAAATCTCATGAAGCTTGAGCCAGACTCTTGGGAAGAGATACGCAGTATTCACCAAGATTAATTTTTAAAGAACAATAGGCAAGTTTTAAAAATTCCTCTTCATAACTGGGCAGTGGTGGTGCACGCCTTTAATCCCAGCACTAGGGAGGCAGAGGCAGGTGGATCTCTGTGAGTTCAAGGTCAGCCTGCTCTACAAGAGCTAGTTCCAGGATAGGCTCCAAAATTTTTTATTCATTTTACATACCAACCACAGATACCCCTCCTTCCCTTCCTCCTGTTTTCCCCCTTACCTCTCCACAACCCAAAACATTTTTATTTTTGTTTAACTTTATTTCATGTGCATTGGTGTAAAGGTATCAGATCCCCTGGAACTGAAGTAACAGACAGTTCTAAGCTGCCATGTGGGTGCTGGGAATTGAACCTGGGTCTTTTGAAAGAGCAGTCAGTGTCCTTAATTGCTGAGTCATCTCTCCAGTCTCAGTACATTCTGTTCTTTTTTAAATGGTAGTTTTGAACTATGGGGAAGTAACAGTCAGTCATTCGTGGGAGATTTTTTTTGTTTGCTAATTTTCAGGATATAAAACTAGGTTGGGAGGTTTAGCTCAGTGGTAAAGTGCTTGCCCACTTGTGCAAGGCCTGGGTTTAATAATTGATAAGGTTATTAACTTACTGATAAGGTGTGTGTGTGTGTGTGTGTGAGTGTGTGTGAGTGTGTGTGTGTGTGTGTGTGTGTGTGATATAAAAAGTTTTCAAAGCATAAGTTGGGATCCTCTGTGGTGCTTGGGGAGGAGCCTGATTCCCTGGCCTCTGTCTAGTGATTGTAGTCAGCAAACTCATTCAGTGCTACAGAAAATAGCAAGTTACAGACCCTTATGCTAGTCCAAGAACATAACGACCTTACTGAGCTCAGTGCTAGTTCATTCCACCTTGTTCTGTCAAGGGAAAGAGTGTATGAGCTCATATCGGAAACAGACCTGAGGTTCTGGGTTCAGGAGCCGCTTGGTTTGTTTCTTGAGTCTAAGCTCTCTGTCCGTTATGGTGGATGAACACTGGCCCTGGGACAGAACAGGTGGAGAAGGGAGCCTTCTCTGAAGCCTGGCCTTGTATTAGGAAGTTATCTGTAGTTACAGCCTTTCTTCCCATACTACCCAAAGGACGACATCTGCTACATTTCAAATATGTCACCAACTTCAACTGCGTGTAGAAGAAAGGTAATACCAAAACAGTCATCTGAACAGTTATCTAGAGTAGCTTTTACTAAGGCTGGCTGTGTGTAGAGCTCAGGAAACATTGACGGTTAAGACAGTCTTTATCTTCTTCAAGGTTCTACCTCGGAAGGGAGCTAGGTAACCTTGAACAAGAATTATAAATCAGAAGGACTGAAAAGTTCCAAGCAGAAAAAAAAGGATGGTTAAATACAGCAGACAATCCA
Organism: Dicrostonyx torquatus; assembly: GCA_028555095.1. NCBI lineage: Eukaryota > Metazoa > Chordata > Mammalia > Rodentia > Cricetidae > Dicrostonyx > Dicrostonyx torquatus. The sequence goes on along the minus strand of JAQHUG010000017.1, from coordinate 13,104,388 downwards.
GTGATGGGTTGCCCCCAGCAACCTCCCCAGCTGAGCCTCAAGCCTCTCTCCCACTTGCTCTTCTTTGGGTTTTTCTCCTCATGGGATTTGCAGTTTTTACTCCAAACAGCAGCTGAACACAGCTACACTCTCCCTTTCTCTAAACTACCTGTGACACCTGTGACACTTGAGAAAAGCCTAATTTACCTTCTTCCTTCAGTCCTTGGTTACCCTCTAAAATGTCTCACCTCAGACTCAAAGCCTACTTTCACTTCTCTTATCCTCTCAATTTGTAGCTACATGTTCTTACTACGGCCACTGAGAAACAGGGTCAGACATTCATTAAGGGCGCGGAGATTCCAACCACTGCAGTGCAGGAGATAGAATCCCACTGCCAACTTAACTCCACTGCAGCAAAGGCAAAAGTGAGGGGCAGAAGGCGACTGGCCAAGGGTAGAGGAACACTGGAGTCACGGGGAGGGCTGTGGGCAAATGGAAAATTACAGAGCCCCTAAGTAGGGAGTAATTAAAACGCTTGGATGGGGTGCGCAGGGATAGTGTACATTTTGCCCGGAGGAATTGGTACCTGAGGGCCAAGGTCACCTCCCAGGGACACGACTGGCCAGGGACTTGGTCAAGTCACTCAGCACAGGGTTTGGCCAGGTCCTTTGTGTACATTTTGTGACCTGTCCATTGTGTTTATGGTTTGTTTGTTTTTGTTCACGGCTTCTTCCAAAATTAGACAAACCTAAGCACATTTCTCCCTCCCCCGCTTGGTCTATTTTCAGCCACTCTGCTGAGTTTAGCAGGGATTCACGTATATGATTTTTAATAGAAACAACACTGTCATTAATGATAAACATATTTGCATATTTATACATATGTTCATTATATGAAAAGAAGTGAAAACACGGTCTCTGTTTACAAAATACAAACTTTTCTTCTTTTATTTTATATCTTTTTCTTAGATTTTTTTGAGCTTGCTTTTCTAAGTACCTTTTCTAATGATTTTGTTATTTGCCCAGATTGCCAAGAATACCTGCTGAGAAAGAACATATCAGTTTGTCTGGATTTAGAGTTTTTAAAAAACTGCTGTATTTTCTTTTGACTTCTAATGTGACGAAGGAGAGGACTTATGCCGACTCCTTTGTAGATAAACTTTTGATTTTGTTTTAATAACATGCGATGTGTGTGCATATGGGTGCGTGTTCATGGGTGAGTGTGTGGACACTCTTGCCAGGGTAGATGAGGACGCCAGAGGACGGTTGCAGCTATTGGTCCTCGCCTCTTTTGTCTCTTTCTTTCTCACCATTTCTTTGCAAATCTACAGTTTCTTCTGGTTTTTTTTAACTGCTTATTTACACTTATTCTGTGTCGTCCACCACACTCCCAGCACACACACATTCACAACCACACTCCCAGCACACACGCATTCACAACCACACTCCCAGCACACACGCATTCACAACCACACTCTCAGCACACACGCATTCACAACCACACTCCCAGCACACACGCATTCACAAACTTTCTTATGACGTCCAACCTCTTAATCTTTTGCTATTCTACTTTGTCTTCTTGGCAAAAGTTTCAAGAATCTTCTAGCTACACACGCTCTCTTTGGTTCTGCGCATTCTGATGTCAGCAGAATGGTACCTTTCTCTTTATACCAACAGCGCCCTATAGTCTTCCTATTTGAATGCAGTATTCACCCACTTGAATTTTTTAGTTCTTTAAAAACCAATTGCTAACTCCTGTTAAGACTGACAGTTTTAAAAATTTAATGACTTTTGGTTTGGGGACACAGGTACTCAGAAGGCATAGGAAGGTGGGTCTCTGTGAGTTCAAGATCAGCCTGGTCCACATAGTGGATTCCAGGACAGTCAAAGCTATGTCAAGAAACCTTGTTTCAAAACACAAAACCAAACCAAATTAAAAGTGCCTCTACAGGGAGGGGAGCAAAGAAAAATGTAGAGCTCAATAAAAATAAAAAAAAGTACCTCTATACTATTCTTTATGTTTTTAAAGTCTGTTGTCTACTTGAGAGCTGCAATATACTGCCTTTTGCTGGTGACAATTCCCCCTAAGAGGAAATGCATGACTTGCTGCAATGCTTTATTTACTAGTATTCTGGTCATAGGTACTTCCTGTTTTCTTGAGTATCACCAGTCACTCAGAGGGTTATTCTAACTTTCAGTACCTCCAGTTACTACTCTTGAGTAAAGACAAGATTCTTTATCAGACATGTGATGGTGAGTCCAGGTGGGGGTAGACTGTATGTTCTTGCTACTATTGTATTTAAGAAGTCACTTTGGCTATGTGTGTGTGTTGGGGGGGCGTCCCTAGGGATTCCTCCTGCTCCAGTATCCAGTCTTAAGCCTGAGTTTCAGTATCCAAAGGCACTCCCAAGCGAAGCAACAGCTTCCTGGGTATGCCTAGGACTCCAGATCCATCAATTATGCATATGCCATCTGTTGCAAAACTCCAAAGAATTCTTTATCATGTCTGGTGTATGTAGAGAAGCCCTTCTCATTTTCTATCCCTGTTATGAATAATTTTAGTCCATGTGTTTAGAATAGGGGATTTTAGCAGATGCTCTGTTTATCAACTTAATACCATATCCTGTCTTACATTTAACGTGACAGTGTGCTCTTGATCCCTAGCTGCATGAGAATGGTGTGCATAAGGGGATATATACGGTTTCTCTGAACATCTCTAAGCAGTGCTACATTAAAAGGTTGGACAGATTCCAAGAAATCAAGGTGCTTGGGGGCTTTTATTGGAAAGGGTGTTTATAGCTCTTTGTGTTTTAGAAACATTCCGAACTTGTAAATGAAAACCTTCTCCATCTGAAGCCAAGCAGGGTAGTGCACACCTTTAATCCCAGGATCTTTGTGAGTTCAAAGCTACCTTGGTTTATTGTATTCCAGACCAGACAGGGCTGCACAGCAAGACTCTGTCTCGAATCAAACAAACAAACAAGGAAACCTACTTTATCTAGACTTAATTTAAAAATGATAAAGGGAGAGTAAACACAGTGTGGCCTCATTCATGAAGTCTTAACTACAAAACACCACCAGTACCTTTTCCCTTCTGAAATGGGGTCATTAAAGTCTGTTTTGTTCCTGCCACCCTGCTGGCCAAACAGAACAGGTAAAAGGAGGGCACAGAAGATATCACAGCACACAGCATGACCTCTACAATATTTTCAGTATGTTAAGCAATATTCCAATTAGTCTATGGATTTGCTTTGACTATATCCCAGTGTTTTGATGTCAGTGGATTTGATATTATTTTCCTTTTACAGGTAAGAAAACAGGTTCACATGAACTGGTGTTTTTGGAGCCCATTCCCTATGGAGGGACACCTTGCTCAGCCTAGATATAGTGGGAGGGGCCTTGATCCTGTTTCAATGTGATGTGACAGACTCTGTTGATTCCGGGTGGGAGGCCTCACCCTCCCTGATGAGTGGGTGGAGGTTGGGTGGGGAGAAAGTAGGGGAAGCTGGAGGAGGAGAGGGATGGGAAACTGGGATTGGTATGTAAAATAAAAAGGATTGTTTTTAAAAATAAAAATGAATAAAAGAAGAAAAAGAAAAGAAAAGAAAACGTAGACTCATTTGTTTGCAGTGAGCTGTCAAGTTACACTGTCATTCCTGGCTATGGAGCAGTCAGTGTTTGAGAAGGACACAGACAGGCTGCTGGAGAATGCTGCAAATTGTGGAGTGGTTTACAAAAGTCTGAGGGATGCAGTGAGGGTGGGGCAGCTGCCAGGCTACTTTGAGGGACCTAGAAAGAAGTGGACACTTGGTGAGTGTTATTCTATACAGTACTTTCCATCTTGAGTTAATATTTTTAATAGATTTGACAGAGTGTTTAGAATTGTTTTTAAAAGGCAATCACATTTTTAAAAGCCTGGGAATAAAGCATATAAATAAAAAGGTTTTTAATGTATTGATAGACGCCCTCATAACTAATATCCAACCTACGAAGGCCCGGAGGTCTGAAAATGCACGATAGTGATGGACATTAGGGATGCTCTGAATGCCCTGTCTCTGTGACGTGATATCAGGTCCACTGGGGCAACCATAGGCGTTGCTCAGTCTATGCCCATGTGTGGTCAGGCTTGGTCACTGAAGGAAGCTGCCAGTTTGGGTTAGACACAGGTGATTATAAACACGTTTTTAGTTTCTCTGCGAAAGTTCACAGACCCCTTAAAGTCAGTCCACTCATAGACTGCCCATGACTGCCCATGGCCCCCGGAGACCAGAAGGGAAGGGTCACGTTAAGAAGCCACTTGAGAGCAACAGTGACGTTTGGTAGAGGGACAACCAGTTCAAAGGAAACACCACAGGTGGGAAGAGGGTGTAGATGTCAGTAGTTCCTCACACAGCATGGCTTCTACAGTATTTTCAATATGTCAGTCACTATTCCAGGGTGTTCTGTACGAAGTGGTTGGGAAACTGGGAGACTTGTCTCTTCTGAAGCTCATCTCCTTGTCTCACAGGTGGCTCTTTTCTCCGTCTCCATACACCATTAGTTTTTCAACATGCCTACGCTTCCATTTTCCCTATCAGGAAATGGGCCTTTCTAAATACTTCATTAATTAACAATGTAAAAGTCCTGTGTAGTAAAGAGAGTGGGCTGTGTCCTGCTTCCAAACACAGTCACAAGCACAGGTGCTGAGATCTAGACGTCAGGGTAGGGAATCGGGGGACACTGTTTGGCTGACAACACAATATATTCTGCTAAGATGATGTGGGTCCTCAAGTCACACTCAGGATGTTCACCTTCATGGGCTAGTTCCCAGAATTCCCTATGAGTCTTCATCTTTACACACCACACAGAGCAACACTCACTTTCCCAGAAGTCACTAATCTGAATTTGGGGATCCCAGAGGGAGGAAATATTGGTGATCTATAGGCCAAAAGCCCAGACGGACAAATGCCTTTCCTCAAAATTGCGTTCCCTCCCAGACCTCATTTGCTTCCCTCCTGCCTGTATTGGTTACCTTATCAATGACATTAACCAATTTCCAACTATACAGTGTTCTTTCTATTATTGACGTGACTTCACTTCATAGCCCGGGCTGTTATCGAATGGATGGTTCTCCTTCAGTTTCATTGGTGCTGGGGCCACAGCTGTTATCACCACTACATCTGGCTTTGAGGACCTTTCTCTGCAGTGTTTTTGAGATTCACCTAACTCCTGTTTGTTAAGGTTAAGAGTTGGGACTTGGAAGCAAACAGATGTAACTTTGAAACTTAGATTTCATATCTCCAAATAAGCAGCTACCAAATATTCAAGGTCTCCACATTTTAATTATAGTGATAATTAAATATAAACATAATTCCACACAAACGTTAAGGCATATCCTATACAAAATATTTCACAAATAATATATTTAAACATTTAATATCTAAAGTGTAGTGTAGAGTGCGTATATTATTATAGTCCTTACATCGTTGGATTATTATTATTTATATTGGATAAATTGAGATATTTAGAAGTTGTGTAAATGGTGCACTAGAGGGTTGGCTCGGCAATAAAGAGCACTTGCTACTCCTCTAAAGGACCCACATGACCACTCTTAGAAGTTGTGTAAATGGTGCACTAGAGGGTTGGCTCGGCAATAAAGAGCACTTGCTACTCCTCTAAAGGACCCACATGACCACTCACAACCACATGTAACTTCGTTTCAGGGATTTGAATGCCCCCTTGTAACCTCCACTAGCACAACACATGCCACACGTGGTCCACAGACATACAATCAGGCAAAAAATTCACACATTTTAGAAATATGTAGAAATGATAATCCTCATTTGATGAATGCTGACTATGTGAAATAATTTAATACCTGGAGTAAAGCTGAGATACAGAAAGGTAGGGTTGCAGTTTGTGATGAGATATCTCACAGCAGAAACAGCACCAGCTCACCGGGGCAGGTACTCTGAGAGAGGTGGGAACAAGCAACCGTGAAAACACAGAGTGAACAGTCATGCAGGCTACAAATGCTCCATGAACCTAACGATGCCTGCGCTGGACCCCAGAGAGAAAAACAAGAACAAAAGGAGACAATGACTAACATTGTCAGGGGCAGGGAAAGGCGGATCCAAGGTGGGAGGAGGCAAGAGGCCCTTGCAGGGCACCAAAGCAGATCTTTCTCTGGGAAGGGAAAGTGTGGTGAAAGGCGAAACCAAGAGCTGGAGCAACAGCTAGCAAGCCCTGAGTTTCCAGTGGGCTGGGTCTGCCTTCAAAGACAGTGATTCATGTGGCAAAGCAGGTTAGAGCTGCGTCTGGGAAGGGTGAGGATTAATGGTGTTCTCTGTGTTCCTGCTCTTGTAAAACAAAAAAATTAATAGTGTGACTGTCTTCCGTCGGCCTGGCACATGCTCCCGGCTCGGTTTCTTATTTAATTAGCTGGGCACCAGCATGATGTCTAGCTCCACCTGGCTTTGTGAGTCATTGTGGGAATTGTGAGCAGCCAGTCTCTGTCACTCTACATCCCTTGCTCGGCTGAGGCATCAGGAGAGACAGGGGAGGAGCAGTGGGTGCCACCAAGACCCGTTATTGGCTGTGCCTTCTCTCCTTCCTGTCTTATTTTCCTTCTTCTGTTCTCTTCACCTGTCTTTCCAAGTCTCTTTTTGATTAATCCTTTCAGTGAGATACATAGAGTAATGGTTTCCAGTTACATGTGACAAACTTTCAGAAACAATAAACTACTATTAACTACTTCCTATCTGCTATTGTCATTCCCGTTTAATAAGTAAGAAGAGCGATTCTAGGAAACGTGAATATTCTGGTTATCAAAATCTTTGTTTTCTTCCTTGGGATAGGACCCATGACCAATTTTCACCAATGGAAAGTAACTGGAAGTGATGGTTCACCTTAGCCCAGTTTTCACTATTCTATTTTTGTGTGTACTGAATGTATGTATGTGCATGCACGAATGGACACATGCATGTGGAGGTCAGAGGTCAATGTTGAATGTCCTTCGCTGGTCTCTACCTTGTGTTTTGAGGCCGGGCCTGCCACTGAGCCTGGAGCTCACAGTAGGCTACACTGACTGTCCAAAATCCTCTGAGGAGCTGTGCTCTCAGAGCCCCTCCAGCACTAGGGCTACCCAGGCATGCCACCATTCTTGGAGTTGACGTAGAAGCTTGGGGTCCAAATCTAGACCCTTGCGCTTGCACCACAGGCATTTTGCTGACTTACCAGTCTCCCCACACCCCTCTAGTCTAGATTTAAACATGGACGGGCCTTGCCCACTGACTTTTTCTTTATTGTTTGACTGTATTTAGGGGGTCAGTACAGGACCCCAGAACCTGCAGAGAAGACCAAGGAGCTGTGAGCAAAGGACACTGACCCCAGTTAATTGTACGGTGTAGGATCCCTCCAGCTTCGGGACTGTCTGTGGTCTACCGCTAGCTCTCAACAGACCGTGATGTGAATCAGTAAGACATCACAGCTTCTGTCACTGAGTTTTGGGGCTACTTATTATAGCAGTGAGCTGGAGCAAGATCTCTGTCAATAAACTAATCTTTACAGAGCACCTGTTACCAAACTATGTCATCTGCAAAATCAAAGTGCTGGCGTACAGGCCACACAGGCGACCGGGCATTAATTAGAAAGACGGCTCCCTACAGGATGCCTAGAGAAGGTGAGTTTCTCAAAGAGAGGCAAATTCTGAATGTTGCTCTCAAGCTTAAGGCAAATGCTTCTTGGGGACCAATATCCTGGCTGCAGAGATGTCTCTAGAGACAGAAATGCCATATTCAGCCTCAGTTCTGCTTTTTCCTGACTGAGTGACCTTGAGACTAAGCTTTTCTATCTTTAAAATATGACAAAATGCCTCCCCACTAGATGTGTTCTGCTTTTATGTTTTCAATGTTATGTTACCTTTCTTTTTAGTTGTCCTCTGTGTCTTTCACATCGTGCTTTTAGGTCCCATTCAGTTCTCGGTCCCTTTATATTCACCCTCTGCCCCTGCAACCTCCCCTCTCCCCGATAAAATAGGATTTAAGAGAAAAGAAAGAAAAGAAAAAAGAAAAAAAGGATAATCCTTGTCAGGAAGCTGTGGTGTGAACCTGTGAGTCACGCAGTAAGCCCCTTTGTGTGTATATTTGCAAGTGTTCATTGCAAAGAGTCATTGGTCTGGATCAAGGCCTCTGGTCTCTGCTACACTACTGATGTTGGGCCCTCACTGGGACTCCCCTTGGATATCCTGTTGCCTGTCACTTTGGGTGTGCAGGACCGGCCCCTTCACATGTTCTCACCTCCTTGTAAATGAGGTGGATGTTGGGGTGGGACAACTCATAACCCTGGTTCTGGGCCTAGGTAGTTGCAAACTCAGTCAACCCACCAGTTCTCCCCAGTCCTCATCAACAAGATGAGCAATGAGCACCAGGTAGGGCCTCTTCTCGGGCTTTCATGCCCTCAGGGTCCACTTTCCCATACCTGGAGCGTCAGGGCCAGCTCTACCATGCTGCCCAGGTGAGATGTAGGAGCCACTCTCCCGAGTGCCGCCGCTGGTGAGGGACAGGGACAGCTCTCAGACTCTTCTGACCTCAGGGATAGCTTTGCCTCTCCTCTCAGGAGGTCAGCGCAGGGGGAGGGACATCTCTCCCTAGTCCTCACCACTACCGATGAGGGCATGTGGCCAGCTATCCCACTCTTACCCTCAAGGCCAGTTCACCTGCACCTCTGCCAAACAGTCAGCTCTACTGTGACGCCCAAGTGAAGAGCAGGGCCGGCTTCGCTGAGTGCTACAGCCGGTAATGGGGAGGATCCGCTCCCTCGCTTGTCACATGCAGCGTGGAGTAAGAGCGGACATCTCTCATGCCCACACCACCTCATGTCAGGTGAGTAGTGATGCTCACAGTTTGGGGGTTGGCTCACCCATACCCCTGCCAACAGGGTTGCTTGTCTCTCCTGTGTTACCCAGGCAAAGTGCGGGACCTGCTCTCCAGAGTGTGGCCGTTGGTGAGGAGCAGGAGCAAGCTCTTACGATCTCAGGGCCAGCTCTCCCACCTTCTCAGACATGGGAACTGGGGAGGCATCTCTTCTCCACCCACTGTGCTGACCAGACAAGGTACAGGACCACTTTCCCCAGTGTTGCAGCTGGTTGAGGGGAGGGTCAGCTCTTTTGCCAGCTGGAGGCAGTAGTAGTGAGGGGGCAAGAAGGCATCTTTCACACAGACGAGAGGCAGTACCAGCTCTGCCCCTCTCACACAGTTAAATACTATCAAGAATATGCGCTAGTGATGTGGGAGTCCCCTCTGTGCGCTGTGATTACCATTAGTGAATAAAGAAACTGCAGTGGCATGTTGATAGGGCAGAACTTAGGTAGGCTGGGGTGGGGAGAACTAAACCGAATGCTGGGAGGAAGAAGACAGAGTCAGAGAGACGCCATGGAGCCACAGGAGACAGACGCTGGGAATTTTACCCAGTAAGCCACAACCATGTGGCAATACACAGATTAATAGAAATGGGTTAAATTAAGATGTAACAGTTAGCCAATAAGAAGCTAGAGCTGATGGGCCAAGCAGTGTTTTAATTAATATAGTTTCTATGTGGTTATTTTGGTTCTGGGTGGCCAGGAGGAACAAGCGGGCTCTCATTACACACTAGGCCTTCAATGAATATTATTTTCACTGTTGTCATTGTTAGAACCATAAAAAGAAATCCGGTTTTTTACTAGCTTAAACACAACTAGGTTGTTTCCATTAATCCCAAGTATTTTTCTACATTATTGGATAGTGTCATGGGCACATTCACCTCAATTTATTTTCTCAGCGTATAGTTAATATCTGAATCTGAAACTTGCCATGTAAGACTACCTGATTGGTGCTTCACTTAATACAGTCCTCTTATTTGGATTTACACCTTGTTTCACTACTAAAGAAGTGATTAAATGATGGGCGTGGTCATGGGTGTAGTTCATCTTGTACATTGTAATGCAGACTAACACTTAGATCTCTGAGACATTATAGTTATAGGAGCCTTAGTAGGCATCAACTCCAAATTATATGTGTTGTTTTTTTTCTCTCTCTCACTCTGAAGAGACATTCAGTCATACATATATGCAGAGATACACATATAGAAATACATAGACACAAACACACACCAACATATACAGAGAGAAACTAACACATACTACATACAGACACACATAGATACACACACACACACACACACGCTGGTTTTAGAGTTCTAGTAGTTTGAGTTCATGGCCCAGGTCTCCTGGCACTGGGGGAGAAGCTCAGGGTTGGAGTAAGTCCTGGTTTGGCAGTGTGTAGAGACTGGCACCTGCCCATCAGCAACAAAGTGCATTAATCATTGATCAAATTGCATGGGGAATGAGGTACTTTGGTGAGCTGGATTTTCTGAGTAAGTAAATTATCAGGGAACATATTCTCACGCACGTGTGTGTGTGTGTGTGTGTGTGTGTGTGTTTTCTCTAAAATGCACTCATTCTCTTGTCCTGACTGCCCTGTCAGGATGGTCCAGTGAGCATAACTGAGTATCTCTATCCAGCAGTGAAAGAAACTTAAGGATCATTTAGTCCAACTTTTTTTCAGATGAAAAGACAAGGTCCCACATCATCATAAAATACTTTCTTTAAGGCTAACACCCTATTCTCTGTGATACAAGCTACTCACCTGTCAAATGACCTTCCCCAATCCTAAGTTGTGTAGACACTCCTAAGCCCAATTACCTTTACGCTGGGCTTGTGGTTATGTTGCATTTTCAGTCCCCTGGCAGCTGGGGTTGACCACATGACTGAACTCTAACCAGTGGACTGTGAAGGTAGATGCTAATGCTATGCTTGATTTTCCAGGCTCCGTAGTCTAACGAGCTGACTAGAGGTGAACCCAGAAGCCATGAACGATGAGTCAGACAGCACCAGCTGAAGAGAGCTTGGGTTTTGGAATCAGGGCATGAAAGACAGGCACCTATCAAAATGAGATGCTCATTTCAGAAGGTCAACAAGAAATAAACTCCTATCATGCTTTGTCCATGATGCATGGAGAGATTTATTTGCTCAAGCTCTCAGTACATCCTTAGCCAGTGCATACCTTAATGATGACCAGGTTATAATGGGCAAGGCACTGTGCTATGATATAATCTTGGCTCAGTTGTAGCACACACCAGAAATCTCAGCACACTCTAAAACAGGAGACAGAAGGATTGCAAATCTGAGGCCAATCCAGGCTACATAGCAAATTCCAGGTCATTCTGGGTGACCTGATTAGACTCAGTCAAGAACAACAGCACAAAAGAAATGATCTCATTCCTCAAAAAGTGGAGATGGAGAGAAAATGCTCTGATGAGCTCTCAGTCTGGTTCCATCTGAGCCTTGCTCAGGGGACGTTTGGGGAAGGCCTTTGTTCCCATAGAAATGGATATGGAAATACCAAGGCTGATGTAGGGAAGCCGCACTGGGGAAATGGAGCGCTTTGAAATCAGGTCACCTAGAAAAATAAGTCTACAAAGCCAAAGCCTAAATGAAGCTAGCAGGTGTTCAGGTTCTCACAGCCTGGCACGCTGCATGCTCCTCCCACCTTAAAAGGAAGAGAAAAAACAGCTAAGAAAGGCACTTCTTTCTGTACATATCTCTTCAAAGTTTGTTTGAGCATCTCGCTAGTTTTGTGGTGCACACATAGATTTCAAGTTTTAAGTGGCCTTTATATCTGCAGCTGGAAAGGAAAAAGCCACCCAGCAGCTCAGTGTGTTAGCGCCAAGCCTGGCTTCTCTTAAATGCCATGGCTCTCATCCAGCAGGAGATGCCACTGTACAGTAAAAGCTACGCAGAAAAAAAGATGCTGAAAATGACTAATTACTCACTTGCTTTAAAGATAAACCCATTTTATAAGAAAACCTTCTTGATTAAGAAAGATTTCCCATTGTGCCCCAAGTCATGTTAAATTCCCTGTCGTGATTTCTACCCATGTACCCACTGTTTTAAAGGGCAGACATTAGTAACCCACACTATGCTTCAGACAGTGGAAAGCGGTTGAGCTACCATATCTGTCAAAAAGTGTGTGTGTGTGTGTGTGTGTGTACATACATGTACACACACACACACACATATATATACATTTAAAATAATCTCACTATCAAAGCAACCTGTATTGTAAGAATCCACCCTCTCTACTTTTATAGAATACAAAACAGAAATGATGTTCAAGAAATTACACCAAGTCCTGGTAGTGTAAATGATGGAGCTAGAGGAAAGCTTCTGCTGCCTCTATCATCCTGCAATCAAGATGCTTAGAATCAACATCTACCTGCTGGTGTTTTTTACTATCCAGAATTATCCCTGCTGAGTATGCAGCTTCTCGCTCCAATCTGCATCTGAGCACAAACTGCATCATCTTGTGCCTGTGTACTTAAGTACCTTCCTCTGTTCGTGAGTCCATGCTTTCGGATAAAAATGTGTGCATGTTGATTCTCAAACTCAACCCATCATCCATGTGCACATGAATGAACTTGGGAAAGGCCAGTTTGTGCATTCATGCTAGACACACTTAATCAGGATTATTAGTGCATAAACCAATGCGCTCCAAAGCCATCATTTGGAACAGGTACACCAGGAAGAATATGGCAATGGTTTTCATGATGGAAGAGTAAGACACTGTGTTCTTGAACTATCCATACTGTTACAAACTACATCATGCTTTAGTGAGCAGCTTCCAACTCTTCAAACCTCATCTCTTCTTAGACATGTTTGAAATCATCTCAACCTTTTCTTTATACTAGTTTCTTTCAGTGTCTACTCATTCAATTGATGTTGTGTTCAGTACTAATGTATATGTAGCCTATTCTTTTTATTATTATTATTATTATTATTGATTTTATTGAGATCTACATTTTTCTCTGCTCCCCTCCCTGCCTTTCCCCTCCCCTTCAACCCCATGCTCCCAATTTACTCAGGAGATCTTGTCTTTTTCTACTTCCCTTGCAGATTAGATCCATGTACATCTCTCTCAGGGTCCTCATTGTTGTCTAGGTTCTCTGGGATTGTGATTTGTAGGCTGGTTTTCCTTGCTTTATGTTTAAAAACCATTTATGAGTGAGTACGTGTGATAATTGTCTTTCTGGGTCTGGGTTACCTCACTCAATATGATGTTTTCTAGCTCCATTCAGTTGCCTGCAAATTTCAAGATGTCATTATTTTTTTCTGCTGTGTAGTACTCCATTGTGTAAATGTTCCACATTTTCCTTATCCATTCTTCAGTCAAGGGGCATTTAGGTTGTTTCCAGGCTCTGGCTATGACAAACAAAGCTGCTATGAACATAGGTGAGCACATGTCCTTGTGGCACAATTGAGCATCCTTTGGATATATACCCAAAAGTTGTATTACTGGGTCTTGAGGAAGGTTGTTTTCTAATTTTCTGGGAAATCGCCACACTGATATCCAAAGGGGCTGTACAAGTTTGCACTCCTACCAACAATGTAGAAATGTTTCCTTTACCTCACAACCTCTCCAGCATAAGTTGTCATCAGTGATTTTTTTTTTTTTTTGGTTTTTCGAGACAGGGTTTTTCTGTGGCTTTGGAGCCTGTCCTGGAACTAGCTCTTGTAGACCAGGCTGGACTTGAACTCACAAAGATCCGCCTGCCTCTGCCTCGAGTGCTGGGATTAAAGGCGTGCACCACCACCGCCTGGCTCATCAGTGTTTTTGATCTTGGCCATTCTTGCAGGTGAAAAAAGGAATCTCAGAGTTGTTTTGATTTGCATTTCTCTGAGGCTAAGGATGATAAAGAACATTTCCTTAAGTGTCTTTCAGCCATTTTAGATTCCTCTGTTGAGAGTTCTCTGTTTAGGTCTGTACACCATTTTTTTATTGGATTATTTGTTCTTTTGATGACCAATGTCTTGAGTTCTTTGAATATTCCCATTCTCTTTCCAATGCTATTTTATTACACCTCTAGTATTGATTGTTACAGGATGGTGTTTCCAGATGGCTGAGGTGATATAGACCAATGCAAGTCCATTCTCAAACATGTGAGAAAATTTGTGGAATTTTGGCAGGTTTAAAAAGTAAATAAGGAAATTCCAGGAAAGCCAAGGCTACACTGAGAAACCCTGTCTTGAAAGGCAAGCAAACAGCAAGTGAATAAACAAACAGATACAGACCAGAATGGATAAACCTGTGACACTCTGGGGGCCCCTAGTCATGTTGACGCTTCCCTCATTTCTCTGCATTTTGGATGGAGACAGTGCACCTAGGTCTTGCTTTCTCTCCATTGGTTTGACGCCACATGGGCTCCTTTCCAGAGAGTCAGAGCAAACTTGCTCAATCCCCTGTTGTGGTTTTGCACATAAGGCTTCCAGTCTCTAACAAAACATACAGAAGGGTGAAGATTGGCAATACCTTTTTCCCCTTTGCTTTTCATGATAAAGAAATGCTGACATTTACAACTTTTTTGTCATCTTTTGATGGTAGAAGATGTATTTGCAACATCAGGACAGACTGGTAAGGGGGAATGGAAAGCAATTTCCTTCATGGGAGAAATTAGAAAACGAGATCAACCATCCATGCACAGTCCCTGCTGGAGAAAGGGATGCAAGGCCAACGACTTCATTAAGGTCATTTTAAACTCTATTATTCTGCCTCTGTAATGATAGCTCACACCAGAATCCTTCACCTGTGATACCTTCCCTGACAACTGGCACAGAAGATGAAACTTGGATGCCCAAGTGCACTCCCAGATGGACCTTGAGGTTAAATAAATTTTCATATGGGAAATGTGAGCTATCAAGCAATATGTGATCTGTCCTCTCCTTAATATCAAAGAGGATTCCATGCAGGTCAAAGCTACACATTTCCAAGCTCATGACATCACTATTAACAAAGGCTGTGTTTCAGAGACACGGTCAGTGGAGAGAAACGTGATAACCAAGGCAGCAATGACCCGAGTGGCTAAGAGGCCCTTTCCAGATAACCACGGAGAGGACCGAGAGCTGGAAGTTATACAGTGTGTGAGCAAAGATGAAGAAAAAGAAAAGGGTGAGGCTCAGGGATAGATGGACTTGCCCAGGGAGAAATTTATTCTCTTACAAAGTCTTATAAGAAAAGTGGGTCTTATGATCAAGTAAGTTAAAGGCGTTACCTCTGCTTACGTGCACAGCACCCTAAAAAGTAAATACAGTAAAAGTCTCAGTTACAAAAAGTTTCAAACTTTATTTAATCTGGGGTCTTTGAAGCATTTTGTCTGCAGAAACTCTACTCTTCCATGTAGCTGTAGCCTGGGGTTCTGCCATATACACATCGAGAAATGTTGCTTTCAGCTTGGGAATGTGGGAGAGAGGCTGACCTACATTTTACCAGGGATGGAGGGCTACCAGCATCGGTGTCACATGTAAAAGGTTACTTCACAATGTCCTTCACGGGGAGCATTTAAAAATAAAACAGCACATACGGAGATCTGTCTGGAAAGAAAGTCACCAGGGCCAGCATCCAACTTTGCAAACAAGCTAACCTGATGGCTAAAGTGATGGACAGAGAGACATAAGAAAACAGAGGGATGAACTGCAAATTTTTAGATTCTGAGTCTAATTTAGGGGATAGTTCAGATACAAAATAAAGTATTGTCCTTATTTATTTTATCAACCTTCATTTACAGTTTGGGCGAACTAATCAGCTGGAGAGAGACGTGGAAGAGCTGAGGTGAG
>JAQHUG010000017.1:13075581-13087574 GCA_028555095.1 Dicrostonyx torquatus | reverse complement strand
GGTTTGGGAACATTTATTTGCTAAGCCCATCAGCCCAATGTTTAGTTCCCTTAAGTTTTCTAATTTGCAATGGTGTGTGTGTGTGTGTGTGTGTGTGTGTGTGTGTATTCACACATGTAGGCACCTGCATGCATACGCACGTGTACATGGGTATAGAAGTCAGAGGTTGACCTCAGGTATACACCTTTATATTTTGAGATAGGGTCTCTCATTGGTTTGGAGCTACTAAGTAGGCTAGACTCCACGGCCAGCAAGCTTCAGGGCTCTGAGTGGCTCTGCACCCCAGCACGCCACCATGCCCAGCTTCTTACACTTGTGCGCTGGAGACCGAACTCATGCCTGAATGCTTGCAAAGCAAGGACTTCGCTGCTTGCCAATGGAGACACCTTCCATTTCCCCGTCAGTGATTTCTGTGTAAAGGATTTCTGTCCCATTAGTACCAGGACAGATTGATGGTTGTGGCTTTTCATTTTCTGGGACAGTTTCCTCCTAAAGTAGTTGCCTAGGTAGCAAGGCAGTCTTTGGAAAACACAAGTGAAGTGGGGTTTTTTGTTGTTGTTTATTTTCTTCACTTTCTGAAACCTAATCCAGGTTACTTGTTCCCTTATCAGATGGAAACCTGCAAGGCATAGATGGTACAGTCACTTGATGCATTGTCTCTGTTCCAGCTGACTGCCTTCCCAGCTGCTCAGTGTATCCTAGTCCCTGCCCAGCTTTGCTACTGGCTGGCAGGAGGCAGCTACTGGCAAGGCCGGGCAGCTCAAGTCAGGCATTCCTCCTCATGACTCCTGTCCCTTTGCCTCTTCTACCTAAGAAATTAAATAGATATATTTATATTTATATATGTATCACAGGTCTGCTTTATTGAGCTCTGCTTTCCCTGGGATTTGCAATCTCTCTGGATGGCTTGACTTTCTCTGGGGAAATTCGTAGATACTATAGTAACCCAGACCTCTGAATATTTAAGTTGAATTCATAATTTTAGACTTGATAATTTTCCAAATGTCCTCTCTGAATTATTTCTAAGATGTTTTTGGTCTGGAGTTTGAAATGCTCTTCTGGCATCCCACTTGGTCTTCCTGGTAACTAAAGAGAAGAGACCACAAACTCTGCGTTAATTCACAGAAACTCAAGGGCATTTGTTCAGGGTCAAAGGGCAACAATTGATAGAGTTGAGATCAGAGCGTTCAGGATTCGGGTACTCATTGCTGTGAGTACTCTCTTTCCATTGTTTGCTTCTGTCCCCAGGACACAAGGAGACTACAAAGTCTACTGCTCCATCTTCTGCTCCAAGCTGTCTTGCTTTGCTCTCTGCCTGAGATGCTGGTAAGGCTCTGCGCAAACGCTATTCAAGATTGCTAAAGGAGACGGCACTCATTGATGCTGAGTAGGGTACTCTCTGTGATTCCAACGAGAACGACCCACAAAACTCACATATTTGAGGGTTTGGGTCCCAGTTGGTAAAACTGTTTGGGAAGGATGAGGCCACAGCCTTGTTGGAGCAGGTGTGTCACTGGTAGGAAGCCTTGAGGTTTGTTTCAAAAGCCCATGCCAGACCCAGTCTCTTTCTGTGTGCCTCCTGTCTGTGGACGAGGATGTAAGTTCTCAACTACTGCTCCAGTGACATGCCTACATGCCACCGTGATCCCTGCCATGATGATTAACCCTCTGAAACTATAAGCAAGCTCCTAATTAAATACTTTCCTTTTGTCATTGTGTCTTTTCACAGACATAGAACAATAACTAAGACACTTCTTTCTACAGATGTTGACCACGGGGTCAATGGTGTTACTTTAATTCAGTGACACGCAATTTCATATCAAGCTATGCCTTCATTTGGAGTATCTAGAAACAGACGCAGAGATCAGCTCTGATCTCTTCTGAAGGACACATGATTGAATGCTTGTCCCGGTTTCTACTTTTCTGGCCGTGTCTTAGCGAGTACAGTGAGCATTTGCTATTTGTGGGCCAGTGGTCAAACTCAGAATGCACCAGCCCACAGCCTTCACCATGGGACACAGGAACCCTCAGCCTCGTGACTGGCTCACAACCCTCCGTCAGACCAGACAGAACATTCTAAAAATCTTACTGTAGCCCGAGCCTCTGCCAACTCAATCTTCTTTTTCCCTTTCTCTTTCCTAAGGGTCAGATCAGAATCCATGTTTGAAGACCCCACTTGCTCACATTTTCAGCCTCCCCTTGGGCCTGAATATTCTCCTTGTATGGCTGATGAAGTCTTAGCATTTTCTTCTTGGAAGACACAAAGTGACACAGAAAGTGACCCAAAGAGCGCAGGGAAAGAGCCGGGAGAAGAGAAGGAGAGAAAAAGAGCTGAGAATACTAGCAAAGCCTTCTCTTTGGCAGATGGAGTTTCCATCCCAGGTCTGCTGAGAGGTTATAGAGGCTCAGGTCACCATTAGAGCACGGAGGAGCACAAGCCCTAGGTTACTGCTTTAAAACTCCTGTCCCCGGCAGGGTGAAGGTCACTCTTAGGTAGTGGCCAATCCAGGTGTGACACTGAAACAAATAGTCCAACATGGGTGCAAAAATCTTATTCATTAGCCCATCCCTTCCACACTTACTGCGGCATTTGGAAGCATAAGCTGGAAGTCAGCATCATATCTGTGCTTCCCAATTTGAAAATCTGATCTTTCTTAGTACAATATTCTCTACTAATAGAATGTTAGCTATACTATTAGTATATAGATGTGTCCAGCTAGCTTACTCATGACTGTGACACTCTGACACACTCACGAACTGTGTCACCCTGGATAGATCACTTTCCACTCTGTGCCTCTCAGTTTCTTCCTAGGTCAAAAGCCAACAGCAGCATGTCCCGTTGACCTTCCAGAACTACTCTGAAAGCCTTTAGAATGTAAGCTGCTGACTGCTCTGCAGGCAGAATGTGCGACACTGCTTGGCTAATCTTTCCTGGTTTGCCTGCTTCCCTGCTCCGCCCTCTTGCTGCAACAAATGCGTACATTGTCCTCTCCCTGTCCCCACCTCCACCCCACAGTGTCGCAGGTGTCCTACTCGGGTTACAAAACTGGTTGCACCGTCTCCAGCACAGGATGTGTCCTCCTCTTCCAGCAGAGGTTAGATAACAGAGATGTAAGAGGATGTAATTCATCCTTCACTGAGCAGTGTTCCTGGACGGTCCACACTTGCCTGAACCCTGTTCTATCCACTTTTAAAAGCAGTGGCTTAAGAACAATAGATGTTCTCTGGACTCCTGAGAATCAGGGCAGCTTATTCCTAACTCTGTCTTTTCAAGGAGGCTTCTGAATCACATCGGGCCATTCTCCCCTTTGAGACTACCTGGAAGCTCCCTTCTCCCCCTCTTCAGAAATGTATAGAGATAAAGACATTGAAGACATATGCACACACAGCCGTGCACATAGAACCATGCCTGCTCAAGCCCACGCACACCCTGGGTACCATTCTGCAGGTGCTCACAGCCCCGTGTTAAACACCTGTTCCACTGGTTCTCAGTATTGATTCTAGGTGCGACTAATTGAGTAACGGCTCCCACACAGTAGGTGCTCAATGAGCAAGATCTGACTTTATTCTTACAATAACATTTCCTTCTCCAGAAAGAGGACACACGACTGGGCCTGGTCAGAGTGAAGGGAGGAGGCTGGTGCTCGCTCTCCCTCTGCTGGCCACGCTGAGCACACACTTGTCCTTTGTTAGGTTTCCAGAGAGTGGTGGCTGGTCCTTGGGAAAAGGAGAGGGGGTCAGAAGTGGGAGGGAGGGTGGTATTTAAGGGGTGGTCTTTAGCTAATTCTGAGCCAGCTGGGGACAGGGAAGTGTCTTCCCCTGTGCTTACTGGTTACACTACTGCATGTGCCGAGCAAGCCCTTTCTAAGCGTGTGCTGAGGTGACATCATGCAAGAAAGACAAATAAGATCCCCTGCCGCAAACACTCTCAAAATTGGTTGTCATGTCCAGGGGTTTGATTCATTCCCAGCTGAGACAGCAAAACTTGGGGTGCACGTGTCTGGACACTGATTAAAGTTTACAAGTGGGCGCTTTGGATTCTGAGACCAGCACTGCTCTGCTAGTCAACTGGTCACCTCTCAGTGATCTCTGAGACTCAGTTTTTCACACACACACACACACACACACACACACACACACACACACTCATACCTCACCACGCCGCAACAATTTTAAACTTCACAGAGATGACCCACCTTATACGTGAGGATTAGATAGCTCATTATGTGAAAATGAGGGTTGGTCTAATAACGAAATGAACTTAATAAATGGAGGACATTAGAACATCTCAATCCTGAAATAGGTGGTATTTATTACTTTTTAAAATATTACAATGATACTTTTCCTATGCTATGGAAGCACCTGCAATTGGGCATATTTGGCCAGGTTTGACCTCCCAGGGCCAGCAAATATTCATTCAGTGCCACTAGTAAAAATGTTGACCTATTATTTCATAATATAATGGAACTTATACTACACATTTGCTGTGTTTCTCTGACACATTGGGTGTATGTGAATAATGGATGCTAACTTTAAATGGAAATATGATCCTGAGTCTTATTGGGCCAGGTTTCTTTTCTTTTCCTTTTTAGAGAGAGAGGTGCTGTAATTTATTTGACCAGACCCCATATTCAGAGTTTTTCAAGGGCTGGGTTTCTTAAGAGCATGCTCTTTCTTCCAGGCCAGGAAGTGTGGGTCACAGCATCCCAGAGGTACCAAGATGATGAGCAGCACACACTGATGCAGGTGCTACCTAATGTCCAATGAACTCTGTGTGCTCCGTTCTGTTCCTAAAGGACTCTTCTGACGCCCGGAGCCTGCCCCTCAGACTGTCCCACTGCCTGCGGGCCTCCACCAACACATTGCTGCCTCAGCACGTACACTAGGCCCTGGCTAGAAGAGACTTGAATTTGACGGGCAATTTCATGAGATTCGTACAATGAGATGAATGGTGCTTTGCCTTTATAATTTCCCAACCACTTTGAGTAAGCAGGGCTTTCTGCAAGCGCACAATTACTGGCAAGAGTAAAACCACGGTGAAGTTCAACCCGCCATCTCTCTGTTGGCCCAAGCTTTTTGCCAACATAAACAACCCTATCCTATTTTGGGAATGGAGAAGTAGCTAGCTGTGCATGGCCTCCCAGGGTACAGTAAGGCATATTGAGAATTTACCAAATGCCATATAAGGAGGCAGAAGAAACGGGGACAAAATGAGTGATCCATCCTCATTTTAATCTTCTAGCCCTGGGCTGATAAACCCTCACATGGACACATGAAACAACTATTCCAAACACCCAAAGTTCATGTGATCATTACTGTACTTGTACAAAGAACACTGGACTGGGAGACAACAGGGATGGATTTGAATCGTGGCTTCATGACCTGAAGAAAAACACTCATCATCCTTGATCTGTAGTTCCCCCAAAGAAAAAGCAAAGATGGTCTTTTTGTCTCTTTTTCATATCAGTTTCCTAAAGGAAACAATAAATAACATGAAAAAGTAAGCTTTTGGTTTAATGAGTTACAGACTAAGAGGTAACAAGGATCCAAGAGATCAGGAGCCTAAGGGAAAGTTAGAAAGGATGGGAGTTAAGTTGCTCATTAAGAATACTAATAATGGGCTTGAGAGGTAGCTCAATGGTTGAGAACACTGGCTGTTCTTTCAGAGGAAATGGGTTTGACTCTTAGCACCACATGGCAACTCACAACCATCCGACCATCTGTAACTACCGTTCCAGGGGATCCAGCATCCTCTTCTGGCCTCCATAGGCCCAGACATATACATGGTACACAGACATACATGCAGGCAAAGAAACCACATGCAAAAAAATAAAACTTAAAAAAGAATACTAATAATGTTGTACTACATGTATCTGACAGACTACAAATACCCAACATACATGAAGAACTCTGACATATCAATGAACCAAAGATAACTTAACCCATCCAGAAAATGAAAAAAGATTTTTCAAATAGTCAATTTGTCTTTAGAGAATTATTTCTCTTTTTTAGTCATAAAATTCAAATTAAAACTCTAAAGAGGTGCCCTATACACATAGACACCAGAGCAGCTGACATTAGACAGACGATGGGGATGCTAGGGACATCCCGCTGATACAGTGCTGGCTGCCGAAGCATGAAGACTTGAGTTTGGATGTAAAAGTGAGGAATGACAGCAACTGCCTGCGATGCCAGAGCTAAGAGGCAGAGACAAGAAGTTGCAAACACCTGACATCCACCCCCGGTCTCTACACATGTGCACAATCAGGCATGTGTGTAACTGTGTACATGTGCAAGCTGGGCAGTGGTGGCAGCACTGGGGAGACAGAGGAAGGCAGATCTCTTGAGTTCAAGGCCAGCCTGGACTATAAGGGGAGCAGAGAAAACTATATAGCTCAATAAAAACAAAACAAGAAAAAGAGCTAGTTCCAGGACAACAGCTAGGGATGTTACACAGAGAAACCCATCATATGTGTGTGTCTGTTGCGTGTGTGTGTGCATACAAATTCCACATGCATGCGAACATGTGCACACATGCAAACAGATCGATGAGGACCAAAGATGAGGATGCAGAAGAACTTGAATTCTTCCATACCATAGATGAGAAGATAAAGTTGCATAACCATTTTTAAAGATGGCTTGAGTCTATCTATGAAGTCCCAGCTAGGTACTCGGGCAGCAGAGGAGCGGATGCCTGAACTGAACTTGTCCCATAGTTACTTTGTTGAATATCTCAATCGTCACCATAGAAATTTCGCATGATGGTTGGAGATAGAGCCAGAGACCCACATTCACATCAGAACAAGGGACTGAACTACCAAGGTCCAGTGGAAGAACAGAAGGAGGGAGAAGATGAGCAAGGAAGTCAGGACCGTGAGGGACTGGCCCACCAACAGAGACAGTGTGTTTGATCTATTGGGAGCTCAACAAATCCAGCTGGACCGGGACTGAATGAGCATATGACCTAACCGGACTCTCTGAATGTGACTGCCAATGGGGACTGACTGAGAAACCTATGATAATGGCACTGGGACCTATCTCTTCTGCATGTATTGGCTATTTGGGAACTTATTCTATATGGATGCACATCTTCTTAGACCGAGATGGAGGGGGGGAAGGCCTTGGGCTTCCTATAGGGCAGAGTATCCTGCTCCATCTTAAGGAAGCAGGGGGAGGGCGGTGGGGCAGGGGGGGAGTGGGAGGGCTGGGATCAAGGGGAGTAAATGTAAATTTTTCTTGTAATAATAATAATAATAATAATAATAATAAAAAGAACTAAATATATACAAATAATCTCATCATATGGTGGTTCAACTTACGAGTGTATAAAAACACATCCACCATCATTCTGATGCTACTTTTAATTTTTATACACTTTATTATAAAGGATTACATCAGCTGTTCCAGTCCAACAGAGTATTCTGAGGACAATTGGGGTAGATGCAGCTAAACTATGATGTTTAATAGGTTAGATGTGTTAAATGCAATTTCTTATTATAATATCTTCATCTTGCAATGGATTTATCGGGATGTAGTTCCATTGTAAGATGAGAAGCATTACATCAGTAATTTCACTTTTCAATTATATACTCAGTGCACATGCGTGCACACACACACAGAGAATACATTTAAAAACACACACTATTTAAAAATAGCTAAAAATTGGGAACAGCTCTCAAGTTTTCAGCGCCAGAAGAAGGAAATGTCGTATATCCACACGACAGAAATCTAAACAAGAAAGATGAAAAGTTACTACAACACACATGAAGCTAGGCAGGAAGTGTGCGTGCTGTGACATTTCACTCGCACACAGTTCACAAGTAGGCAAAAGTAGAGCCAGCTGTTAGAAGTCCAGGCTGCAATGTCCTCGGGGAGGGCAAACTGTAGCCAGGGAAATTCCAGAGGGCTGCAAGGACACTGGCGAAGTCTGTTTCTTAATCTGCGTGTTAGTTACAGCACGGTGGTGTGAGAATTATTTTAGCTGTTTGTATACAAACTGAGGGATCTGTGGCTCTGCTATCTACCGATAAAATGTTTTATAATGAAAGTCAGAAGGGATGAATATCACAATACTTTCATGTTATTTTCATAACCACACCCTCCAAAGCTGATTTTCTAATAAATCTTCTCACTTGACTCTTCTCTGTTCTGACAGCCATGCCCAGCCCTGATTCTGTACCACCTTGCCATGCTTCTCCTTCTCTTCGGCTGGACTCTTACCCTGCCTTGCAAGGTCTAAAACATGGAAGCCATGCTTCCTGCTCTTAGACCAGTGCAAATGACAAAGCAGAGAAGACCTGCGCAGAGATCTACTTCTCGGAGTCCTTATGCAAAGTCAGGGTCTCCATGCGGTATCACAGCCCTTGGTTATCGTCTTTTTTAGATTCGTGCTACACGTCCATGAATTTGTTGGTTTCAGCCCCCCTTGTCTTCAACATCTGCCCTATAATCTGGTTCTTTCTCTCTCGATCCTCTGGCTTCCTGAGTTCAGCCACGCACAAATTTAACAGCTGATCCATGCTGTGTATGTGCTTTACCCCAGGGCATTTAGATAACGAGGCAGCCTCTGACCCAGGAGCTCCTTAAATGCTCAGAGAAGACAGGTTCAGAAATGGAAAATGACATAGTTTACTGAGGAACTGGAAACAAAGAAGAGGGGTAGCCAGGACAGTCACTGATGACTAAGAAAAGCCATCCAGACGTGACAGTCACTCTAGAACCGAGTGAACAACACGAGACATTTTTAAGTGAGGAAGGTTTCAAACCTTTTCAAGCAGAAGAAACAGCAAATTCAAAAATCATAAAACAGTATCTGGGGTGATGAGTTTGCCTGCACATAGCCAGTGGGCATCTGGATGCTAAGAACAGTAAAAGAGGCAAAAGTAGACAGCAGCAGTGCCTGACACTGTAGACAGGGACAGTAGTGACCAGAAGGCCTTGAATGCTAACGTGAGGATAGTAGGCTTCAAGATGCAGACACTGGTGGAAAACTGGAACTGGGAGCTGAATCTGATCTGCAGTATTTTGTAAATAAAGTTTTATTCCAGCATGCGTATTTCTGTTTGCTTCGGCACTGTCTATGGAAAACTGCATGATAATGGCCCAACTGAGTGGATGCTAAAAGGCTGTTGACCCACACTGCAGCTACTCCTATTCTAGAAGAGGATGAGCCACTGGGGTGATGTAAGCAGTGTACAGAGGCAGTTTGGTGTGCGCCAGCCCAGAACTACACAAAGCCTTTGTCAACACCTGTGAGGAGAGGCTAACATAGGGAACTCATCGTCCATTAGAACTCAGGAGATCAAACAGGAGTGACATCAACCTTGGTACTCAAGATTAAACTCAAAGACCTAAAACAACTCCCCTGCCTTTTCCTACTAGTGTTTGAGAATCACCTGGCTATCAGGCAAATAAAAATCAGAGTATTTATTACTTTGGCCCTGAATTGTGCAAGCTCACCATATCTCAACCGCTGTCAGGGCTGGCTACATAGCTTCCCCCTGACTCCACCTTCTTCCTCCAGGCATTCATTTTAGCTTTCCCCACCCAACTCTGTTCCCCTATAACTCTACTATAGTCCTAAAGTATCTCCTTTATTAATCAATGGTAATCACTGCATACAGAGGGAAATCCCACATCAGTTATTAACCCCATAGATAGATATTTCCCTTCCAAAGAACTAAGGTCTTACTTTCAATAGTCCTGGGAAGTTGCTGAGGCTATACAAGGAAATAAAGGTCAGGCTTCACCTCATAATAGATGAGAATCAGTTTGGCCAGAGCCTGAGCTTGGAAGATGCTCAGAGCACCTGTGCTGATGAGAAGTTAATGGGAAGCTAGCTGCCAGACCAGACGTGTGAGAAAAGGCTACTAGAGATGGGCAGGAGGTCTAAATAAAGCCTCCTAAATGGTGAACCAGTCAGAGATAACTATCTACTGTCACCCACTTTGTGCATTCCTCTCCTCCTTCCTGAGCCTCAATGCTGTGCTACTCATAGCCCACTCGTGGTGTTTGCTATGGTCCTACCCCTACATCAGGTGGAAAGCAAACACAACAACGCTAACATGAAGTCAAGTGGTAAAGAGAGGACGTGTTGTACACTTCCCAGAAGGATGGCTTTGTCTCCTGGCCATCACAAGCAAAGAAAACAACAAGGATAGATCATAGGAAACACAAGGAGAAGAACCATTATGGTCTCATAAATGCCCAGATATCTTGAGAAGGGCTACTTCCTGAAAATTGTATCAGTAGAACCCAAGATGCCGTAATATGGGCATACAAGTAAGAGGCATCAGTTTAGTGGTGACCTAGCTGAGGACCAGCTCAGCAAATGGTAACAGCTCATGAGCATGACGTCTATCATTTTGCTTATTATAAAATCCTGGCTGTTGTCTTTTTACAATGACTGGCCATTGGTTTCCCATAACTTTAGATCTATTTGGGCATCACCAGTCAGACACTTGACAAGCATTTGTGGGAAAAGGTTACCAAGAGATGCTTAACATGCAATGGGGATTCCACTTGAAGCAAAAAAGCCAAGCCCTGCCAAGTGTGGGGAAGAGCCCAGGGAAGCTAAGCTCTCTGGGGAGAAGCTTGGCAAAGGATAGGAGAGGCTGAGAGTCAGGAGATGGTGAAGGGAGGCAAGAAGTTTATACAAGGTGATTTTGCAGAAGATCAAACCTGACATATTTTTAGGACATGTTTAAAACATGCAAAGTAGCCATCTCATTTAAGAGCCATCTTCAAAATTGCAATACATTCTCGTTGACAGAAGCTCAGTCAAGTCCAACATGTAATCTTCTGCTGTCAAGAAAAGTAATGCGGAGTGGTGGATGCGCTTCTACTAAATGGAGAAAGAAAACTGCGTGGGAGAGTGCTTGCTTGGGAAGATGGAAGTTAATTTGCTGAAACTTCTCATGGTTTGCTCTCCTTGTGGGGTCTCTTTTTCATCAGTCTCATGAAAAAAATCAATCCTTTTAGGAATGCTCCCACTGGTCAATTCCTTTCAACCACTTCTTTCTCAGAAAATGCAAGTGAAATCTCTGGGATTGGGGATGATTGGGCACAAACCTTAGCTCCACCAGATAGGAGATAGGTCATCCTGAGTATGTGGCTTCCCATGTCTATGGTGTGACGCTTAATCTTGCCTACGTGCTGCAATTTATGGAGACAGAGCTCTGGGGGTGTCTATGAGGATATTTGAGGACAGCTTTAACTAAAGAGGGAAGAACCATTCTGGACACAGGAGGTACCAGCCCATGGGCGGGGTTCTAGACCAAATGAAAAACTGAACACCAACATTCGTTTCTCTGTGCTTCCGGACTGTGGATGCTATGTGGCCCATTGCCTCACATTCTTGACCAGGAGGTAAACTGCTCTGACTACAGTACTTCCTCCAGCATGATGGATGGAACCACCAAATTGTGAACCTAAAGAAACCCTTCCTTCTTTACCCTGACTTGACAGTCATTCTCACACAGGAAAGAGGAAAGCCATGAATACAGGAGCCTCAATAGTATCAACTATTTACAATAATTGACACCATAGCTCCCAGTTCTCAAGCTTTGTTAGGTGGATGGGGTAGAATACGGCATGTCTCATGCCTAGGTGGCACCATGGTATGTCCCATGTGTTTGGTAGCTGTTAGCAGATACTGTCATTGTCACGATATGAGCAGCATCTTCTTTTTCTTCACATATTGTTTTTACCAACTGTCTTTAGATAATATCTCTTTTGTTTTGCTTTGCGTTGTTTTACAGTGTCTTCTAATAGGTGTCACGGTCTTAGGGACCCACAATCATGCTTGTAGCCATTGTGGGAAAGGAGCTTAAGAAAGAGAGACCAACTAGATTCTCCCCTGAGCTTTTCCTCTGTTATTATATCCTGAGAAACCATGTTTTGAGTGTGTGTCCTCTCCTCATCTTATTCTATTTCATTCTTATTTTTATGTGGATGGGTGTCTTGTCCACGTATATGTCTAGGTACCACATGCA
>JAQHUG010000017.1:13049653-13069255 GCA_028555095.1 Dicrostonyx torquatus | reverse complement strand
GGTGGGGGTGGCTAGATCGGAAGCCCTCTCCAAGGGCCTGCTGCACTCCGCCGGGCCCTTTTCCTCCAGTCCTTCTATTTATTTTTTAAAATTCTGTTCTAATTCAAAAATCCACAAATACCTTTGGAGAATTACTGGAAAGCAACACATATTTTAAATATGCACCAATTATCAAGTAGCCCTTCCCGACTACCTATATTCTCCCAGTACTCTCCGTTCATCTGCTCCACTTCACGGTGAAAGTCACACGGGGTGTCTGTAGCTCTGTCTCCTCTACACTGCCAAACCTTCTCCCTCCTGTGCATGCTTTCTTCTCCACCACCTACTGAAAGTGCCTGGCCAAAGCCAGAAGCAAAGAAGGTGATTCCTTAGATACCTGGATTCCAGGGTTTTCTTTAAACCTATGTGCTTTCCTTATTTAGATTTAAGCAACCCAAGAATAGATTCTGTGACCTTCAGCCATTAGTGTCTTGCAAACAATAGCCACACATTAAAGATGTATTTTGAGCCTGTGGTGTACCAGGCATCCTATCTAGTGATAGAGACACTCTATTGATAGACAGAAGCCTCTTGAACTATTGATTTCCTGTCCTGTGTGAGGGAGACTGTGGGTTCTAGCCTTTCACCTCTACCCCAGGGAAAATGGGATGACAGGACCAGTGAAAGGAGCATTTATAAGGGAAAGTTAGGTTTAAGTGATTCATCTTCATCTCCTTAGCATTCCAGTATGACTGAGAGTCTAAAGTTAGATGTACCTGTAGCTGGGTAAATCTGTCTTTCTAGTCTTATAGATGATACTATAGATCAGGGATATCTAGTCTTTCAAATGTGAGCATTATCAGAATGTTGCATCCTTCTGTTGTCCCAGGTCTACTGACTCCATTCTGTTATTGTTCATTCACAGCGGAGTTCAGTTACAAAAGCCTGTCTATTGAGCATCCAGTCAAAGATCCTATAATTGCTAGCCCACATAAGAGGATCACAATTAAAATTGATTGAGTCAAAAAGAAATGAAGTCTAATATATTTACAATTCAAGTGAATAAATTATGGTATAGGAAGATGTTAGCCTCTATTTCTTAGGGATACTGCATGCCTAGTACAGTTTAGCCAGGCAAACTGTGTTCCCAAGTCTTTCTAGAATGCAGTCTTATGGATGCACCACCATTATGTGTTCACATCATCTTAGCACATGACGTCAGGACATTCAACAGGAGAGGAGGTTCTAGAAGTTTATACCATAGTTCATTGTTGATGCTAAAAGCAAAAATTCCACTCATGACCCTTTGAGTGGAAAAAATAAAATGGTTTGCTTTTGGTTATAAAGAAGGCTGGGAAATGAAGCAGTGCATGTGGGATCTTTGATAAGCTCTTCTGATCTCCTGGAGGACACAGGAATGCCACACAAGGCAGCATGCGGAGATGCAAAGCTGCTGAATAGATGTCCGGGTGAATGTCTTCGTTCATTCACGATGCTATAAGAAAACACAGAAACTATATAATTTATAAAGAACAGAAAATTATCCTTTAACAGGTAGGATGCTAGATAGTTCAAGATGAAGGAGACAGCTGGTTCCGCATGGGGCGAGGGCTCACCTTGTCATGCTTTCACATGGTATATGGCAGAGGGTAAGAGAGGACAAAATTTCTCATGCATAGTGGTGGGCCAAAGAAAGAAACCCAAGTCCTTAAACTAGGCCCTAATCCCATCCACTGTCATGACTTAATTACTTTCTAAATTCTCACCTCTCAATACCATGACATCAACAATAGAGTTTCAGTATGAGCTAGGAATGCAGCATTCTGACCTGGCAATAAATGGAATGCATATTGTGTGAAATCAAACTGATGAAGGGACTGGCTCAATTGCCATGCATAGAGCCATGAATTCAGTTCCCAGTACCATATAACACTTGTCATGAGGCCACATGCCCATAATCCCGGTACTGGAAAGTAGAGGCAGGAGAATCAAAAGTTCACGCTTATCCTCAGCTACATAGAGAGCTCAGGGTCATCCTGGCCTATAAGATACCCAGTCCTGAAAAAGAAGAAGATGAAAAAAAGACTAGAAGAAGAAGGAAGAGGAGAAGGAAGAGAAGGATCTGGAGGAAACAGACAATGATGACAACAGTCCAAATATAAACATCAAATAAGTAGGAGCCAGAAGCTCCTTGACCATTTCCCGACTGTAGTGCTCACGAGTGTTGTGAAGACTACAGATAATACCAAGCTCTGACCTGGGTTCTGTTAAGCTCTTAAGAAATATGACTTTGTGTGCCCCTGTTAACTACAACATTGCAGAGCCCTTTTCATTTCTACTTTGCAATACACATAACCAAAGGCAAGGGAGCTTTCCCTAAATATATTTTCTAGAACAAAAGATTTCTTTCTTATTTTCAAAGGCTTACGATGCTCGTATTACAGGAGTCCTCATTACTTTATCTAGAACAAAGAACTTACTCACCAAGATACATCAGTCTGAAGTATCTTGATGTTGATCTTCAGGAAACTGAGAGATTCAGTTCTTTAAAAGAAAAAGGGGGATCACACAAGGCCTTAGTGACTTTTGTGAAATTGGAGGCATCATTTCCCACATAGAAATGAAGGATAAACATTCCCAAGAGATCACAAAAACAAATGAAGAGTTCCAGGAAAGATAAGCCAAAAGAGGCCCCCAAAATACATTGCAAAATCAACACAATGACAGCAACCAATCCACACATTTCAGTAATAGTTTTACCTTTTAGTCATAGAAACATAGGCTAACACATTGAAATAATGGGGTCCACCTCACACACCACACTAGCAAGAATGGATGGCACCTTAGGGTAAAAGGATGGGAAAATTTATTCTCAAATAAGTTATTACAATAATTACTTAGTTAAATGGTCACTGTGTGAATATTATACATGAAGAATGGTAGGAAAAAATATGAAACTGTGAGGTGATGACTTGGAATAAATCAAGAGCAGCAGCATGAAGCCTGAAAGCCTCAGGCCCCAAGAATGAAGATGGGAATTTTCTCAGAGCATCTGACATGACTCCAGTGACTCTCAGAAGAGGCACAATGATGTGAAAACCTGACATCAAGGAGCAGGTGGAGCATTGGATAAAGTGCTTATGTGAAATGGAATGGTAGAAAATACCTTTCAAACGAATATGCCATTTGTATACTGTCCATAATATGTTGTCTCATATATTGTATATGAGTAAATCACTACTGTAAATAGACATTAGATTGTGCAGCCAGCATCCATGAAAACTATTTTATCAGACTGACCTCAAATTCCAAAGAAACTTTCCATTAGTAAAACGGAGTTGCAGCTGACCGTAGGAAGCAGCTCTCCAGCTCCCTGACATCACAGAGCAGGAGGCCTGATGCTGCTGGAGAGTCTCCTTGAGTCTTTCTGGTCTTGGTGGCTCTTTCCAATGAGTCTGGGAACAGCTTGAGTTCCTGCCGGACTTTAAAGGAACATTTCATCTTAAGGTTAAATTCTTTTTCTGCTATTTCATATGCACATGCAATAGATATATAGAACATACATGAACATGCAATGCATTGTGCTTACATCTCTCCTCCTTCCATTACCTGCCTCTGACATTTTCCCCTTTCCTACTACTCTCCCACCCCTCGAAAGTTTATTTTATTTTACCGACTCATTAAGTTTAGTAGGGTTTGCTTGCATGGTTAGGAAACTGTATGGATGTTCATCAGTGTCCACATCACTGAAAAAAAGGATCCCCATGCTTCTGGCAGCCACCACCTGCTGATGGGTCCTCAGAAAGGGGTGGAATTGCTTTCATCATGCCCCTACTTACAGTGAAATACTGAAAGGTCCAATCTAATTCAGGGTTTCTGCAGTGTGTCTACCTGTAGTACGTTTGTGTTCCAGAGGCATGACTTGATAGCAGTTTTGCCCATCTTCCCCATCCTCCTGCATAAGGAATATTTATTTTTATTTATTTATTTTAATTTTATGCAATGTATTTTATTAAAGTCTTCTCCAGGAACTCCTGCCTACCCCCACCTTCCTACCCATCCAAGATCATGTTCTTTCTGTCAAAAATGTTAATGAATCAAAAAGAAAAAAATCCAGCAAACTAAAAAAGCACACACAAAAAACAAGGACTGTTTTGCATTAGCTCAACTACTCCTGAGGATGGGGTCTGCCTTGCAATGTGATTGATATATCCAATGTCGATTTACTGGAGAAAACTGATTTCCCTCTTCCAGCAGATTCTATTGTAAATCAATTTTGGGTTAGGGGTTGGACTTTGTGCCTAGTTCCCCTTCTCCATGCTGGGATTTTGTTTCTTCCGAACTTGTGCCGATCTTGTGTGTGTTGTCACAGTCTCTATGCGTTCATGTGTGTCAATTGTGTACCATTTGTAAAAAATTTTCTTGAAGTCATCCATCACCCCTGGCTCCTATAATCTTGCTTCCTCTTCCACACAGATCTCTGACCTTTGGAGACAGGGGTTTGATGAAGATATCCCACTTAGGATTGAGTTCTCCAAAAACTTTCAATGTCTGTACACTGTCCAGTTGTGAGTCTTTGTGTTAATTACCATCTACTGGAAGAAGAAGCTTCTCTGAGGCAGATTGAGTGAGGCACTATCTATGTGTATAACAATAGGTCATTAGGAGTCACTTTTAATAAAATGTTCAATAAAACATATTAAACATAGTTACATATGCTTACAGATTCTTTCATAGTTGAGTATTAAAATGGACATTTACAATTTCAGAATGCCCATTCAAAGGCAGTTCTTGAAGTTATTCTAGAGATAAAACAGGCTGTCTCCAGTGGGAAGAAAAAAGGAGCTTAAGCTTCTTTGTATGTTTAATTCTAAATAATGTGTGTGGCACCTAAGTCCCAGGTTCTTTCCCAGGAGATGTTATGAGATGCCGCACACTCTCTCAAGTCATCTGTTACGGAACAAAATTAGGAGTTGTTTCATGTCTGGATTCCTTCAGCAGATGAATGTGGTAGGTTTCCTCCTGGGCCCACAGCCGATGAACCCTCAGGTTCTTGGCCATTTTAGTAGTGTCAGATGTCAGTTCCATCTCATAGAGGGAGCCTTGAATCCAATCAAAACGTGGTTGACTACTCCTAGAACTTTTGTGCCACTATCGTACCAATCTATTCTTCAGTCAGGTGATAGGGCTCATAGCTGAATGATACTGATGAATGATTTTCTCCTCTGGAAGTATACAAAGTACCCTTCTAACACCATGAACAGTAGGGTGAAACTTCTAGGTTCTCAGCTTGATCTCTCCACCTTCAGCAATGGGGTCTTAGGATCAGGGTGTGGAGAGCAACGGAGAGCACTGGCAGTGGCTTGCAACATATGTAACCCACTCCAGACACTGAGGATTTTACCTGGTATCTTATGCCAAACTCAGAGATACACAGACTATTACAGGGCTTGCTACCATGGTGTGCCAACAGTGGCTGAGACAGAAGACATGGCAACGTGTTCACACTGGACAAGCCTGCACGTGCAGGATGAGCCTGCTCTGAGAGTCTGGAGTAGAGCACAGGAGGGGGTGGAAGTGTCAGTTAACTTGATCGTGGCTATCACTACGCAATGAATATGTATAACTAATCAGGACATTGTACACCTTGAATACGCTCAATCTTTATCTCTCAATTGACGATTTTAAAGTTTCAAAAAGTACTTTACATATGAATACTCCTTATAAGGTATCAGATTAACAAAGACTGAATGAGCCAGCACCTCTTAGCAGTCCCATCAGCCCTGCTTGTAAACTAAAGACTGCACGACATTACTGAGGCACAAAATCAACTTAGTAGGCACTCTTCCCACACAGACACTCACCATACCCTACGTCTTTCATCAGCAATTACATATACACACATATGGTTAAACACAATAAAATAAGTTATAACTAAATTATAAGGATGTCTTCGGTAATAAGAATAAAAATAAAAATATTCGGTATATGTTGTATAAAACAAGAGAGCAGTGAACTTTTTTCAGGAAAGTTTTTGTGGTGGATATGCGCATACATGCACGCAGCCTCTCACACGACCTGGGAGAGAGCACACACAAGACATAAGCCCCCAAGTCATTGGTAATTACAAGCACATTGTTAAACATCTTCACCTCCTCCAGTGAGAAGTCAGAGAAACAAAATTTAAAGCCTCTTCTACAGTTAAGTACAGAGCATACTTCTGTGGTTTAAGTCAAAAGTCCAATAAACTTCAACGACTTGCCAATCTAAATTTCTAAACATAGAAGACCTGTAATTGGAAAAGTTCCTACCCCCAGGTCTACCAGGGACCCACATTTGTGTTAAACTCCCCAGGATCAGATCTCTTGCCACTGATTAAGTGTTAACAAGGCACACACACCAATTCTGAGTCTGCATTGCAGAGAAATAACTGGAAACACGAGTATAAGATGAGCACACTGACACAGACCTTGAAAATCTGAATTGAAATTGTAGCATGAACAGTACTATAAAAGTAAAAACAGTAAATACAGATTGTAAATTTTGAAATTGAAGGGACAACAGTTTACAAGAAAATGGGAACTAGGAGATAAAAATGAAGGAATGTGAGAAAAAAATGATGAAAAATCCAAAAAGATGCTGAAGAGGCACAAATTAGAAAAACACCATGAATTTCAACTATACTACCACGATAAAATGGTTGAAGAGCAGATGAAAATAGAAAATAGGCAGATGCAAATGCACTCTATGATTAGTTGACTCTAACCAGAAACACTGTGGACAAAAACCCATAGACTATTGTCAGAGACTTTGAGAAACTTCCTGTTAGCTCAACTTCAGGGAGAAAATCATCTACAGAAAAGAAATGGAAAAAAATTTCTGTCAGCAAATTAAAGTGAATACTGAAGAGAAGAAAAATGTCTTTGGTGAAAACTCTCAAGGTTATGTCTAAAGTAAGTCAGTTAATATGTGGGCCTGTAAGCACTGACAACATAATGCAAAACTCCTTAGAAAGTTTGAAACATAAGGAGAACCTAAAAAAGCAGCACTAGATATGGGAGGCATGGGTAAAAGGGTTTAAGAGATCCCAGCATCCTTGAAAGGACTGGAGCCTAGTCAAAGAGTTTAACAGGCTACTGAAGAAATGCCAGCACTCGGGACACGGAGGCAGAACAATCAGGAACACAAGGGCATGCTTGGCTGCATAGATGCTGACTTAAGAACTGTAATGACCATCTTGGTTCTTTTGTAAATATCATTACATGCGTCTTACAAAAACTAAAGCATGAACAATGTATCAAATGTTAAAACAAAAATTAGCATCTGACAAGATGCTGGTTGAAATAAAAAGCAAAAAGCGGCAGGGACACTGCACTGTTGGTGGATAAGGAGTTAGATGACATTAACAGCAGACAAAAGGAAGACTACGGAGCAAGAACAGCCTGCATCTTCAACACTGTATTGCTTTCGTAAATGTGTATATTTGGCAAAACTCGTTCAACTGCACGTTTATAAGGGATGAGTTTTGCTGTATACATTATACCTCAAGAAATTGGAATTAAAAAGAAAACAGTTGATATCATCCAGTAGACTTTAAGTCAAGGAACATGACTGAGGAAACATGGGATCATTTTATGTTCTAAACAACAAAGGCTATTGCCATTGGCTATGGTTCTCTCCAAGACGGTGCAGATGAGAATCTATTGCTGAAGACATCACTCACTTGGGACATGAACTTGGGAGCCCTGAGCTAGGACTGACTTGGAACACTAACTCTCACAGTGTCTGAGGATGCTAATCAAGCTGCAAAAAGAAGGAAACAACCCATGGTCCCACACAGCTGCAAAGATGGTTTTGTTTGTTTAGCTTTGCTTCATTTTGTTTCCAGTCAGGGTTTCTCTGTGTAACAGTCCTGGCTGTCCTCGAACTCGCTTTGCAGACCAGGCTGGCCTCAAACTCACTGAGATGCTCCTGCCTTTGCCTTCCAAGTGCTGGATTTAAAGGCATGCACCACCACTTCAAAGATTTTTTAATGGCTATAAATTAAAGGAAAGATTAGTGAAATGGTTTGCTATTTGAAGAAACTAATAACAACTGATAAACCCTGTGGATACAGACATAAAGTCAAGTAACCAGCATCAACAATGAAAAGAAGAATCCAAAGTCTAGAAAAGAAATGAGAAAAAAAGTATCAGAGGCTGCCTGAAATATGTAAGATGTGACTAGAAGGAAGCTCAAGGGAGAAGTTCTTAGTCATATCTGTTGTGTTGTTGGCCTGAGTAGACACGTTTGCCCAAAGTCATCTAAGTATACAGCTAGATCTCATTTATTGTATTCTCTATGGAATGCATTGCTGTGATACAATGTATTCCATGAAGGAAAGAAACAAGAGCTGGAAGTGACTAGAAATCTATCCTTCCAAAGTCCCCATGATTTATGAATGTAGATAAGCTAATGAACTATGGATAAGCTATTGGGGCTAATAAACCAGAAATACTGCACATATTACCAAGGTAACAATCAGAGCCAATCCTGTCTCTAATGCCAACCACAAAGACGAAATTGTGTCCAATAGAGGCAGTAGAATCATAGTATGTCTCGTGCTTCACTTCAGTCCTTCAGATGGTCATTACAACTATCCATTGCATGTTGGGTATTAATTTCTAAGCGAAGTTACAAGAGAATGTGCTGGTGTTTTATAGGAGAGAAGAACGACAGGAGAAGAAGCTGGAAATTGAGTTAAATACTCATATTAAGTATTTGAAAACAAGAAGATAGTGGTCAGAATAGACAAAGAAACAGGTAACCTATTAATTTGGAGATACAGAGATATTCAAAACACAAATTTGAGTCTAAAGCCAAACCATCATTGAATATACCCAATCTAGTCAAAGTTGAAATTTTATTAATAGACAGCATGTGTGCATAATTTTATGTTGGGGTTGGCTGCTCGTTTGTTCCCAGCCCCTTACACCTGAAACAATCTCTCAGAAACTGTATTTTTTGCAATCCTGTTTAGACAATAGCTTAAGCATATTTCTAGCTTGCTCTTACATCATCAGCTAACCAATCTCCATTAATCTGTGCATTGCCACACAGCTGTGGCTTACCTGGGAAAGTTTCATCCAACATTTGTCCTGGTGGGGCTACATGGCTTCTCCTCCACTCTGCCCTCCGCCGAACATTCAGTTCAGTCTTCCCTGCGTAGCCCTATTCTGCCCTATCACAGGCTAAAGTAGCTTCTTCATTCATTAATCAATAAAAGCAACACATATACAGAAGGACTCCCCCCACCATTTCCTCTTTTCTGTTTAAATAAAAGGAAGGTTTTAACTTTAAAATAGCAAAATTACATATAACAAAACAAGGTATCAAGCAAGAATTAAAGTCAGACAGTCTTAAGTTTCATATGCATTCCCCTTGCTCTAGTTGTATGACTCCCACCAAGTCACATGGTGTCCCCAAGGCTTCCATGCTTTTCTAACTATAAAATAGAGAATATTAGGAGATATGCATTATTTTTGTCAGTTGAAACAGGTGCAAATATAGGCATGTGAGATAAAATTAAAAACAGAAGTGACTACAGGAGAAGAAAGGAGTGATCAGTTCTGCAGATAGTGAGGGTGAATTATGGAGAGACTAGATAATAAATTATTCACCAAGGGTAGGTAAAGCTCTATACAGAGCAGTTCCTCTTCTGGAGCCCCAGGTGTTTCCTTCTGAGACAAAGGAACAAGGAAAGAGAGGAAGCACCCGGAGAAACTGGTTGAGAAATGACCAGGAAGTATAGGCATCTAAAGGAACACTGAAGAAAAGAAACCTGGTTGGACAGATGGTTCCATCAGTAGCACAGTTTGCTAGCATGAGGACTTAGGTTAGGCTCCCCAGCACCCACATAAGGTCAAACAATTTTAATCCCAGAAAAGACAAGGTGAGAGATAAGAGGATCTCCAAAAGTTTGCAGGGCAGCTAGCTCAGTCTATTTAGTGAAGTTTCAGGGAGTCTCTCAGAGCAAAAGACTCACAGTAACACACAAGAGCAAGTTATATGTGCTGGCAATCTTCTGTGGATGATTAGACTCCTACTGATCAAAGATGGCAGTCCCCTTGGAAGAGATATTTCCAAGTTAGAGATGGTCAGCTTATTATGCCATTCTACACAATGATTGTGGAGAGAAGGAAAGAGATAGTGAAATAAAAAAGAGACACACACAAAGAAGGACGATGCATATCCAAGATGCATAATGTCAAATCAAGCTGTAGGACATCCTGGTACATCCATACATTTGTAATCATAAAATAAGTCAAACTGTCAGATATCCTCATTTTTGTTTTAAAAAATTGTTGAAATAGTCACTAAATAAAGTGTTGGTATGCCAGGCTTTTACGAGAAGAATGAGAATATGAGAAACATTTCCTTTATAGACCATGTGTTTCTGTAACATCTCAGTTTTATTTACAGCAATCATGTGTTGTTATTGTAGTAATAAATACAAGAATAGGAAACATCTTGTTTCCTATTACAAATAGTTACATCAAAGGAAGAACTGCACATGGACAGCAAATGGAAACCTGGCTTCATTCACTCTGGGTGCTCTAAGCACAGCCTCAGTTACTCCGAAACCACAAAACTTACTTCCCACAGTTTGTGGTGTAGGAGACGCTCTTGTATTTCTGTTGCTTTCATTGGTTAATAAAGAAACTGCCTTGGCCTTTTGATAGGGC
This sequence comes from Dicrostonyx torquatus, assembly GCA_028555095.1. NCBI lineage: Eukaryota > Metazoa > Chordata > Mammalia > Rodentia > Cricetidae > Dicrostonyx > Dicrostonyx torquatus. The sequence goes on along the minus strand of JAQHUG010000017.1, from coordinate 13,058,552 downwards.
AGAAATCAGGTAGGTGGAGTAGACAGGATGGAATGCTGGGAAGGGGACAGAGTCAGAGAGCCACAATGAAGCCGCCAGGGTCAGACATGCTGAATGATTCCCGGTAAGACCACTACCTCGTGGTGACACACAGACTATTAGAAATGGGCTGAATCAGATATAAGAGTTAGCCAACAAGAGGTTAGAGATAATGGGCCAGGCAGTAATTAAATTAATATAATTTTTGTGTGGTTATTTCATGTATAAGCTAGCCAGGTACCGGGAGCTGGACGACGGGATACAGCCTGCTCCTCCTCTTACAAGAAGTCTGGGACAAGGCACATGCAACTGTGATGTTTCATGGGTCTGTTCCCCGAGTTATAGATGGCACATTCCTGTTGCTTACACAGCAGAAGCGGCAAGACAGTTTCTCAGGTTTCCTTAAAGGGGCTTAATCCATAGCTGGGAAGGTGACCCAGTTGGGGGGGGGGGGGACTTGCCGTGCACACATGAGGAACTCATTCAAATTCCTCACACTTATGTAAAATGCTGGGCATGGCCAGGCACAAGTCTCAAGCCCAGTGCTGTAAGAGATGGAGACAAGAGAATTGCGGGAACTTGGTGGGCACCTAGCTTCAAATTCAGTGAGAGATCCTGTCTCAAGCGATTAAGGTAGAGAATAGAGCTGGACACCCAGTGCCCTTTACCAATCACTACATACATGTATGCACCACACAATGCATATATTCACATATATGCATATCTGCACACATCCACACATGTGTACATATACATACACACAAATACACACATAAGTAAATAAAAATGATATAAATCTCATATATGGGACTTTGCCCTCAAGACCTAACCACTTTCACCAGTCTTATTTCCTAATATAATTAAGTTTCATTGCATGAATTGGGGAAGGGGAACAAATATTCAAGCCAAAATACAGCTACAGTTTCCTAATGCGCAGCATAGGAAATATCAGCCTCTGTAACAAAGCATTGTTCTCAATCAGAGATAAGGAATGGGAAGAAACAGGGTCAATAGTGTTATCTTTAAATCCCCGAAGACAGAAGTGTCCCCCCAGCAGCCTTCAAAGCACTCTCTGATGGAAAGAAGCCTATACCATTGGCCCTAGTGTGTATCTAGGACTTCCCATTGTTCTGAAGATTGCTCACAGTTTACCAGTGGCCTAGCTCTAAGACCCCCGCAGAGAGGATTTCACATCACTGTCAAACAAGCTTGTGTTTATGGGGCATCTAGTGGGCATTAGACATCACCAGTGCCTTTCATGTACCTACCAATAACCTTGCGCTGGTAAACTCGTACCAAAACGGAGGTTTCAGAGGTGGCTTGGGAAGGCGTCACAATAGCCACCTGGTGATCCCTCACAATGCTGGAGATGCAGGGTTGTGCTCAGTCGTGTCCATCGTCTTACAGAGGTGCTGGGGGTTTGAACTGAGGTCCTCGCGTTGCACACACAGCAAGTGTCCTTACTCTCTAAGGTCCAGATTTGCGCCCTTTGAAGAGAAACTCCAGAAACCACCTTGTCCCATCTGCTCTGTGTCTAAACAATGACCTACCTAGTTATTGTCCACATCAAATGATAGAAATGGGAGCGGGAGGGCCGGGAGCAAGGGGAGCAAATGTAAATTTTTCTTTTAACAATAAAAAAAGAACTAATCATGGGGGAAAAAAGAAAATGTATGAATAAGTAAGTGGACACAGGGGTCCTTCTTCACACTCACCTGAGGCACTGGTGAGAACCCATAGTTCCCGAGGCATCTGGATCCAACACTTCCTAGACATTTGGAAATACTTGTCCTTCATAAGTTAAAGGAGTCCTTTAAGTCCATAGGCAGACTCCCTAGGCATCACCCTGAGATCTCAGAACTCGGAATTCCTTTCACACGCCTGGCCTGGCTATGTGCTTTTGAAGAGGGACAATTTTGCAAAGATCTGTCCTACCAGAGTGGAAAAAAATCTCCATATCATTGTATTGACTTGTCTGAAATCATCCTCATAGCTGGAACACGAGCCCTTTAAGGTTGTACTGTTCAGGCTATGGGGTCTGAAAGATGTGGAAGAATCAGCTCAAGTGACAAGTCGTGGCTACATTCCATAGTACCACCAGGGGGCAGCAATGTGCAAATAACGTCTCTCCAGGAACTGCCTGCAGGGTTGGGTAACAAGGAGCTGTGGCTCCCTCCTCCTTTTGCTTCTCAGATTTAAAATAATGGGAACACGACCACTTCAGGGCTGCTCTGGGACCTGAAAGGAACAATTGATTTCAGATGAACGCGTCCTGACGATGCACAGCTGCATCGGAATCAGGGCTGTCAGTATTAGGAGTCCATGTGTTTGGGCATTCCACCACGGGCCAAGCTGCAGCCAGTGGGGACCAGAGGCATGCAGCCACCTAAAACTACTGTGCTCAACTTAAAGTGTGCTGCGCTTCCTTTGCACATATTTATCTTATTCTCAGTCTATCTACCTTGCTCCTTGATGGCTGGGGTTTGTATCTATTTGGTTCACCAATCTATCCCCAGTTAACGGAACAGAAAAATACCACAGTTCAATAAATATTCATCATATAACCAAGTATAGACTTTTCAAAACATGTCATGATGGAGGTTGGCGTCAGTCTCAACTAGATGACACTAAGCCAATTGCTTCAATGATTTCACCATGTCCATTCCTACCAGTCAAGGGTGGGGATGACGTTCAAGAGGAACATCACTTGGGGCATTGTTTGGACTCCTCTTTTACAGGAAAAGGATTGGGAGCCCGGAGAGAGGAAAAGCCTGCCCGCATCTGGATGGCAAAGCCAGGAGTGCCAGCCAGGGCTCTCGGCCCCAGCCCCTGTGATTTCTACACATCCTGCTGCCTTTCCCAACGTCCCCCTTCCTAGATTGGAAACCTGCATAAGTCTACCTGTTCTATGCACTTGGTAATTAGCAGAGATATTCAGAGTTGCCTCACTGCCCTCTGGCCAGCCTTTCTGCTCTCAGTACCTTCCATGAACTAACTCCTCTGGGATATCTAGTCTGTTCCTTCTTACCACAACCCTATGCCAAAGCTGTTGTTATCCTTGCTTCATCAAAGAAAAATAACTAACTGTACTCGGTATGTTTCTGACGGCTCCCGGGTTTACTAGTGTGGCTTTTCCCCTGACAGCTAGTGGGGACTTCCACAGTTCCCTATTATAGATGTGGACACCGAGGTCAAGAGAGGGTCAGAGGCTTGGCCACCATCAAATCCCTAAGAAATGGGAAAACCACTAGATATCTATTCCAATGTCACATAGGAAACACAGGCCAAAGCTGGAGAGTCCCTGGAACAAGGTCACCTGGAGTGTGCATGTTGACTCCGGTTTTTGTGCGCTTATTTTTAACAAGATCAAGCTGCAGGTTTGGACCAGGAAACCCTGCTAGGAACTCAGAGCAGAAGAGCAAGGGGAGCTGTGATGCAAAGGCTTCCCGGTCGGCACAGTGTTTCCCTCCATTTTCCACACGGAACCCGTTCCGTGTCATCTGCCGTCTCTTTCCAAGCTCTAGCAGCTGCCCACACTGAGTTCTTTAAGAGGCCCATTCTCTGGGTAAGCCATGGCCATCAGATGCATGGGTGGAACTTCCGGCCCCACCCTTCCATCCCAGTACTGAGACGCCGGAGCCTGCTGTGGGCGTGGAGGGAACTCTGAAGTGTGGCCATTCCAGTCTAAACAGGAAAGTGAACCAAAGTTACCTCAGAGAGCTTAGGAAGTGGTGTTGACGGGAATGAGGCTGGCTTCCCCTGTTATCCTGTCCAATAGATCTGGGCTCCAAGCCCCTGAAAGTCATCAAGTGAAGACAGTCTAAAGGGACAGACAGGAAGTGGGTCTTTTACTGGCTGGAGGTGCTCTTGCTGACTGAACACTTCCATCTGGAAGGAAACAGTGAGCAGGAAAAGCTCGGTTTGCTGATCTCACGCCCTGAGTGCAGATGCACATGTGTTGACCTCTCGAGCTGGAACACACTAGTCACTTTCAGGGCCACTTTCTGGGGACATAAAATGGTGTTGAAGAAAGGCTGTGGGCCCCATAACCAGAGATGCTCCTCACATACCAGCCACGTGATGCTGCAGAAGGGATACTGTTCCTCTGAGACTGTGTCCTTATCTACACAATGAGACACAAAATAGAGCCTGTCTCTCAGGGAGGATCAAGGGGCGTGCTGTCTGGTGTGGGCTTAGCAGTCCGGGTCTCACATCAGGAGGAAGGACTCTCGTGCTGTTAAGAGGGGGAAAGTCTTGGGCCTGGCTCTGTTCTGCCAGCTAAGTCCATGGCTATCTTTCTTTCCCCCTTACTGCCTGGTATTTCTCCTCAGGAGAATCTGAGATTGAAGTGTGACCCTTTGCAAAAACTGTCACCATCCTTCAGTGTCCATCTCCTGAAGGACACACATTTTGCCTTAGAATGTGAGAGAGACAGCAACAGCAACCATAGCGTCTCAACCATCACCTAGAAGGATTATAATAATAGCTTTTGAATGCTCACTTGGTCCTAGAAAGGTTTCTGTGACAACCTCAGACTCAGTGACCAACAGTGGCAGAGCCCATACTTGCCTCCATTTTTCTGAGCTCCAGCTGAGCCTGACGATCCCAAGATGCTGAACAAACTCTTCTTCTACAAGGTCAAGAACCTTTGTTCTGTGAATGATCCAGCAGCAGGAAAGGCTACCGATACTGTCAAACACTCTCTCAATTCCATCGCGAATGTCCAAGTGGGAAGCAGATTAAAAGGGAACTTCCCAGCCTCTGGCAATGGGCTGATTTGCCATTCATGTTAGCCATATTGGTTTTATAGAGCAATAAATCATTTAAGAATGAACCTTTCGGTAAATAATTCCAAATCGCCTTTGGAAGTCTCCCCAGATACGATGAGTTTTCCATATTTCCGTTGATTATCCCAGCTGTAACAACACCCGCCAGCTCATCGCACGTGGCAGAAGAAACGGCAGCTATCAATCGGAACAAACCAAGCAGAGAGCAAGACCAAGCGCTTCTGGTCTTGGCTCTTTGCCTATTCTATTTTTGATGATGTTTCTTGGAGAAATGACCAAAGCCAACTAAGAAACAAGATGTTGCACATTTCCTGAGCAGCAGCTGATGGTTGAAGGGAACCAAGACGCTGAACTGCGCGTGTGTGCTGGCTCATCAGCAGCCGTCCACATCTCAGGTGTGGCTGTGACACTCCTGATCCACTCAGTAGGGAAGAAACCTGTCTGCTCATTCCTAACTGCTAAACCACTCCCATAAAATCCTTCCCTGGGAAAGCCTTAGTTTAGAAACGTCATATGTTGAAGGCTTTGCCAATGATAGCACAGTCTGAGGGGAAGGACAACAGCCTTGGCCCAGCTATCATTGGATGCTGGAGATGAGGGCAACGGTTCATCTCCCCTTCCCGAAGATGCTGTTTTTCTGTCAATGCACACAGTTCCTAAATACCCATGATTCTCTGCAGTGATGTGTGTTCTAATGACTGCAAGTCCACATGGGTTTTTTCACACGTATTTTGTTTTGGTGGTTTCCCATTGTCCATCTGTTTCTCCCTCATCTCCATGGCCCTCCTTTCACCCACTAAATCACCTTTTCTATTTGTTCTATTGTCTTCCCTCTGTTTCCATAGATTGTCTTTATTTTTTTTTAACAGTATCATGGTTCTCTTCTGGTCCTCTGGCCTTCACCCACATTTTCTCCCACTTGCTGTGCACATTTAACAGTGTGAGGGTCAGATCCGCATTTGAGAATGTATGATATCTGCCTTTCAGAGCCCGGGTGATGGTGCTTAATGTTTTCCAGCTCCATCTATTTTCTTACCAATTCACTAGTTTACTTTTTCTTTAGAGCAAATAAAATCTCCCTGTGTAGATGTAGCACACTTTCACAGCCCCCTCGTCTTTTGATGGACGTCTAGGCCCGTTTCCTTGCATTTCCAAACACGGATGAACTTCTGCACAGGAAAAGAAGCTATCAACAGCACAACAGCCAGATTACAGAATGGGAGGAAATGTTTGCCAGCCACCCTTCAAACAACTGGTTAATATCCTTCAAACAACTGGTTAATATCTATAGCTAATAAATAACTGCAAAACTTGAGCGTATTCCCTTTTACTCCCGCACTGACAGCCAACCAGTATGGGATGCGCATTTCTTTTGAGAACCCAGGCTCTTTGGACACTATGCCACTGTTTGGGACTTCAGACTGCTTCAAGTACTGAATGCATCATATTCACGGGTGTCATTCACTGAATGATACACTGTATGCCAACAGCGGGCAAAGAATAGGGTGGAGGTCAGAACAGGGGATTTTAGAGAGGAGCTCTGTTGGTGACATCTATCTCTTCTGTGCACATTCCAGAAAATCAGTCACATGGCCGTCTGAGTGCCAGTGAGATTGAGTAAGGCCATCTTAACATATCCAATAGGCATAACAAAAGATAGGCATTTTGCCCTTTTTTCTCTGTCTGTGCACTGCACACAGCTCCTAAAGTCCTTAGAATCTCTTGAGTGGTGAGTGATTTATGGACTGAGACAACTGTTTGTCCAATCTCTAAGTTGCTTTGAGATGTGGCCTGACCAGCAAGACAAATATGAGATTAGAGAATTGGCCCTGCTCAGACTCCTCAGGTCTCTGAGGCAGGGGGAGTTGAACTGAGTTCAGTCACCAAGGGTGAAGGATGGGGCCAGTGATGTCTATGTAACATCATCTCCATCCTGGAAGCTCCAAATGACCAGGTCCAGGACACTTTCAGTTAGTGGAGAAGGGAAAATGTGCAGAGGGCATGGAGGCGCTGTTCCCCAACCCCCATTCCTCACCCTCTGCCTCGCCTCCCTTAGCTGTTCCTGGGTTGTAATCTTTTTAAGTCAAGAAGCAGAAGTGAAATATTTTCTAACTCTGTGATCTGCTCTTCAAGTTGCCAAAGCCTAAAGAGAGTCTGGAGAACCCTCAGTTTACCTGCTGGCCGGAAGTGCACGTAGCCCAGGACCAATATCCGACACGAGGAGAGTCTTGTTGAAGTGGAACCAAGTCACTGTGTAATGGCAGTGACAAGGTTGACCTGAGATCTAGGACATGCAGTTAGTGTTGGGAGACCTCACAGTTGGGGTGTTGGAGTATGGGGAACAAAAGTAGCTGAGTGTTCATGAGACAAAGGAAGTAAGAACTGACCAACAAAGCTGACCAGCTACCAGCTACTCTCAAGACATGCTAACTACAAACGCCCTGTGTTTATACATCTACATACTTAGCATCACAATAGAGCACAAGTAGATAAAGTGGAAGCCCTGACCTAATATGGTAGAGATGGTAGTGACCCCTCCATGACTAACAATGGATAATGCTCTGATACTTTAACTTTATTTTAATCTTACCCAAGCCATTGAACATACTTACCTCTTTGTTAATTTTTTTCTGAATTATTTTACTGGTATATAAAAAACATTTTGACATTCAAACCACACAACTTTCCCAGAAAATCTTTGTCCTACCGATAGGGGTTAAGGAAACATACATGAGGGATAAAGTACCGGTCCTTACCACATGAGGCTCAACTAACACTCGGAGATTTCATAAAGTCTATAGTTCATGGTGTCCAGCATCTAAAAAAATGTGTTGGAGATGGATTTTTCTGAAATGCATAGTAGCAGTGTGTGAATGCAAGTTACATACGGGGCAGAATCACCCCCAGCTGGAAAAATCAAAACAACCTTGAGTTCCAAGCAAAAACGATGGAGCCAGGAACAGAGTATTTAGTCAAAAGCAATCAGGAGCCAGGAAACCAGAGAATATAAATAAGCATGAAGGCCGTGACCAGGGGAGGGCAAGGCGTTTCACCACAAACCCATTTCTTCAACAATCTGTGTGGCTCAGCACCACCGTTGTGCCAGGTTCCACGCTGGAGAATTGGACAATGAAGGAAACTCCGTCCTTGCCTCCGATGGGGTTGATAGTCTCTTGGCACGAACTGGTCACTGTGTGTGGGTGGGATGACTGACCTCAGTGCTCAGTCAAAGGGAGAGGCAGAGGTTGGTTAGGGCTGCTAGGATGCCTCCACCCATGAGGCATATATTCCTTCCCATGTTGAGTTCTTCTTCTTTAAAGCCCCATAGTTACTCTGTCGTCAGGGAAACAAGAGCTGGGAAATTCCAGAGTCAACAAATGTCTTACACGTCACTTCGTGTGACCTTTCTGCTTTGCAACAAGGGGAAGAAAGTCTGTGAGGAAGCAGTCCCCACAGGACAGTGTGCGGTGAGCAGTCCCCACAGGACAGTGTGCGGTGAGCAGTCCCCACAGGACAGTGTGCGGTGAGAAGTCCCCACAGGACAGTGTGCGATGAGCCATCAACATGTATTTTCACACCAGGCCTGGATTGTTGCCCTCAATGTGAGCTCTATGCAGTACTCTGTGCAGTAAAGGTTAGCCAGTTAACTTAGCCATCCTCTCTGGGTTCTCCCGCAAAGGAGCTCTGCCAGAATGCACTGGATCCTAAGCTTCATTTTAATATGCTTAAATGAAATTTGTTAAGCAACTACTACACCCATTATAGTCTTGGAAAGACAGAGTGAAATGGAATGGGTTAACAGCAGTGGTAACACCATGACCCCCCTCCCCTTCTCCCAAGCCCAAAATAGGGACATCGGCCAAGATTCCCTGCCAGCATAAGCAGGATGATGCCAGATGGCTTGGTATCTGAAGGCAAGGCCACTCGGACCCACGGAAACAGTAAGCCTATAGTCTGAAGGTCGGGCCTAGCTAACAAAGAGATAAAGGATGAATAGAGAACACCAGATGTCCCTAGACAAGGACAAAGCTGACGTGAGTGAACTTTTCCCTCGCCTCAATTAAAGTAGCTAATAGAAACTATATAATCACATA
>JAQHUG010000017.1:13002922-13023725 GCA_028555095.1 Dicrostonyx torquatus | reverse complement strand
AAAAAAAGAGCATACTTCAGAAATAATTTTGAATGCATTTAATTTTCCACAGAACTTTCTTTTCCAAAGTTTCCAAATCATAAACCATTTTCTCCCTCTTATCAACCACAAAAATTATTCCATTTGATAACATTTTCATATTTTGTGTGTGGAGAAGGCAGACATTTCTTGACAACATCACAGTAATAAATATTTCAGAGAGTGAGAACAACATGATATTGGATCAGAAAATCGGAGCCCTCCTGCCTCCATGTGGGTGGAATGTTCCTAGGAGAAAGAACATGATCACGAGAGGCTTAGATTAGGAAACAAGAGAAATCATGAGATGTGACTTTATACATAGTGAGTGGGTGGTGTCCTGGGATAACTTGTCTAAAAAAATTAGAAAGGAGACCTTGATGGTGGATAGAAACTTCTAAATCACGAATATGCAGAACATGCAAATGAAGCCACGCAAATAATGCAGCAAGGAGCAAGGAAAGCTCTCCAAGCTCTTAAGGAGCTCTGATAACTTTTGATGGACAGAAATAGAAGAACAAATTCATCAAGAAAACTAAAAGCACAGGACTGGAGATGCTGCTCAGCAGCAGGGGACCTGAGTTGCATTGAGTGGTTACAGCTTCAGTATTTCCAAGGTCCTCCTCTGGTCTCCATGAAGACCAGTTTCCACATGAGCTTACATGTATACAAGTTGGAAATAAAACAAATCTTTCAAAAATGTTTAAACAAAACTATTGTATGGTTTGAAATAAAAAAAGAGTTATTTCAAGAATATAGACGTCTTCTGTGGTCAGATGAAATTAGTGATTGAAAGCTGCCTTTGTGACTTGCAGTTTAAAGTAAGTGATTACCCCTGAGCCAGCCCCATTGTTTTCAATAAAGGTCCAAGCTAGATTGAAGTTGCTGATGAATGAGTTGAAAGGCTAATTAAAGATCGTTTAAGAAGGGTGCCTAAGGAAGAAGTACAGCAAATGGCTCGGCTTGCACGGAAACCCAGGGAAGGCCATGACCTGACCTCTATCCTGCTGCTGCTCCTTTAAAGCACTGAAGGTATCCTATCTTGTACTGGTGTCTGTCTTTCCTCTTCCAGACACTGAAACATAGAACTGAGTCCTTTATCATCCTTGACTAAACACACCTTGGCTTAGGATCATAGTTTGACCTATAGTCGAGCCTCAGCTGGCTGTTAAAGAGAAGAAACCAGGAAAGTGACAAAGGAAGGGAAGGATGGTGGGGAGAAGATACAGAAGCTGGTCCCGGGGACATTTTCTGAGGGTGACATAACGTTTAGATGTCAACTGTCAAAAACAAACTCTAAGCCACTTGCTGTATAAGTTGTATACATTGCAACCTCCTTATGGTGGTTTCTTCTGACCGGTAAGGAAAAATGGTTTTGGACAAAAGAAACAAATTGTTTTTATGGATATTTACTGTTACAATAATACACAATAGAAAGTGAAGTCCAGAAAAGACCCAGTCTTACTCATAACAGAAAGAACTTTGGGTGGAAGCCAAGTTCATGAAAAGGTGAAAGGTGACAGAACAATTTTATTTATGTCGTTACCAAAACAAAGCTGCCTTTAATGCCCCAGAGGGCTTGATTTCTCCAATATGGCTACTCTCTGGGTCCCGGGCTTTCCCCTGTGCACCTGTCTCCAGATCCCTGAGGAATAACAAGTCGTTATGGTTTACAGGGAACGTTGAGTCACTCTGGAAGGTCTCCACAGAATGCACTTGCCTGTTTGGAAAACTCCATTCCTTACCTCATTGTTTCCAAAGCCATGAGTCTGCACACAAACAAGAATACTCCTGCGCCAACTTTCAGACTCTTTGGCTCTTCTCCTCTGAGCCCCATCACCATACCTTATGCAAGCGCCTCGTAACTGGGTTGAATTAGCAAAAATCATAAATTATATTCCTTTTGTTTCAACAAAAAATGAATCAGGAAAACGCTGTCTGGAGAGCAGAATTGTATTCACTGTATGTTCAGATCATGTGGAGCAGATTAAAAACAATCAGACTGTTTCAGTATCTGATTTCTGGAGGAGAAACAAAAGTCAGAAGTACTCTTCCAGCAACTTTGTAAGGACCAGGATCAGGCGATTCGGTCCACACCCCCTTGGGGACTGCTTCTTCTAAGTTGTCAATACATGTCTGCCATCTATCCGCTGCCTGAACAAACACAATGCAAATCATCCAGTTCGTTTTCTTTAAACAGAAAAGAGCATGTGGAATGCAGTGAGGAGATGGAATGTGAGTTGAGGCAGCTCCCAGCAGTTCACCTGGACCACAATCTCCAACTTACTACTCTCCTTCAAACTGTTTCACACTGGTTCCCAAGCTGTGTTTCTGGATAATTTGTCTCCTACCACATCCCTTACTGCAAGACTTCACTTCCCTCAATCTCTGTCAATTTCTAAATTTCATTGTTTCCTTCTTGAAATCAGCAACTTAGAATAAGTTTATGGCTTCACCAAAATATGACTACTCTGGGCAACTATCAGAACTTAGCCAGTGCAAGAAAATCTACTTCCTCCTTCACACATTGGACATGCATACATACATCATACATACATACATCATACATATATACATACCTGTCTGGAGAAGAGAGACAGCAGAAACAACCCAATGGAAAGAAACCTTGGGTTCTATGGTTTGCAGTAAATGTGACCTCTATCTATGCTGACTTGTTCACCCCCATATTCTGCAGACAGGGGAAGGATTGGACCAGAAAGGAAGAAAGGAGGCATCATGCTGACTGTAACGCAACCTCCATAGCATGTTTTTGGCTCCTCAGTGACCTTGGCATCTCCACATCAATAGAAGGACATTTCTAAGGGAGGGTCACTTGTTATATCATAGAACTGGTCTTCTTAAACCAAGGAGCTACAGTTTATAGGAGGCATAATACGCTTCTTCTCCCTCATCTACATTGGTATTGCTTGGAAAAACAGAGGTCTCCTCTACCATTCACAGGGGTCAAGCATGTGGTTTTGCACTTGTCTAAGGGAATTTTTTATGTAATCTCCAGTGTTCAGATTGATTTGATTCAAAACCTCGAGTAGACACATTGGAGGAATCAAGCCCTGTCCTACAGCGATGCCCCCAACCCTCTTGTCCTTTAGGAAATGCTGCCGTCTAGGTAGTAACCCATTCCTTCCCTTCCATAGGGGCTAAATCAAGTTAGTGTAAGAGCTCAGGTAAGATATTCCATGAGAAGACCTTGCAAGTAATTTAGGAGGCAAAAGTTCTATCTTTCCAATGATGATGTTGGTGATAAAGAGGATGAGGATGGCTAGAATACTTGCTATTCAGAAATAAGAGAGCCTCATCCACCCCAAATTTTTTTCTGATGCCAAGAACCATGATGCACACACACACACACACACACACACACACACACACACACACACACCACGAAGGTCTGAAAACATTCAGTTTTCTGAAAGTGCACAGTCACCAAGCTGATCTGAAGGCAGAAAGCAAGGAAGAGAATGAGAATGGCCCAGAAGCTTTCAGTGCTGCTCTTTTGGCCTGAATTTCCTAGTTGCTCCAAAGGAGGGATGACCTGGCTTTTCTTCTCAGCCTGCACAGATGAGAAGCAAACAGGAAGAAAGGTGAAGGTTCAAAACTGTCAGCACTCAAATATTAGAAACGGATCCAGACGACAGAATCACAGCGCATCCTATGTTCGTAACTTTCCATGGGTCTTTCATTTGAGAGATCTTTAACCCTTTAACCCTTCAGCCCTTTAAAGTGGTGGTTCCCAACCACAGGTTCATGACCCTTTGGGGGCTAAGCAATCCTTGTATTCGGGTCACTTAAGACCATTGTAAAACACAGATGTTTACGTTATGATTCTCAACAGTAGCAAAGTTACAATTATGAAGAAGCAACAAAACTAATTTTATGGTTGGGGTCACCACAGGATGAGGATTAGGAAGGTGGAGAACCATTGCTTTAAAGCAATTGATTAGCCCTTGTTCACAGACGAACAACTCTGCAAGTCAATATCCAGATGGGAGCAGAAACTTCTCAAAATCAAAGAGCAGCTAGTGCAGAACCAGGAATGTGACCAAACATCTGTCTAGTGTCAAAGTCCTGGACCAGAAATCCAAGACAATCTGATAATGCCACCTGACTACCATCAGGGTGATACATTTCCCAGTAAGCAAGTCTTAGTTTGGATCAACAGGCTATATCCTTGTTAGTTTACCTGCATAGTCTGACAATTATGTTTCCAGTAATAAATTTAGTAGAGTAGGATTCAGAGCTCAAATGGGGAGCATATGGGGCACAGAAAACAAGGCCAGGGATACCTACTCACAAATGAGTGCCGTGGGCCAATGCTCTTGTACCCTGTAAAGATTTGTCACTCATATTGGTTTAACAAAACGCTGATTGACCAGTAGCCAGGCAGGAAGTAGAGGCAGGGCTACCAAAGCAGGAGAATTCTGGGAAAAGGAAAGACTCAGTCTGTAGGCACCAGCCAGACACAGAGGAAAAAAAGATGAAAATGCCTCACTGATAAAAGGTACCAAGCAACATGGATAACATAGACAAGAATTATGGTTAATTTAAATTTTAAGAGTTAGTTAATAATAAGACTGACCTAATAGGTCAAATAGTTTATAATTAACATATAATTTTATATAAATAAATATTTTATATAAATTTTATAAATATTCATATATAATGTAGATAAATAGTATATTGTTTATAATTATTTATATTATATATAAATAATATAGTAATAATCCTCTGTGTGTTTCTTTGTGGCTGAATGGCTGCGGGACCAGGGAGGGCAGAAACTTCCATCTATAAGTGGATCCTTTTTTGAAACAGGCAAAGAAAGCTAAGTTGCGTGTTTTCTGAACCCTATAGACTTCATTTGGGGGTGAGTAAGATATGAATATAAGTGCTTTGAGTCCTATGCCCAAAGGGCAGGGGGCATAAAACCCCTTAGAAACTGTGTTGACTGCTTTTTGTTTGTTTTTTGAGACAAGGTTTCTCTGTGGCTTTGGAGCTTGTCCTGGAACAAGCTATTGTAGGCCAGGCTGGCCTTGAACTAAAAGAGATCCCCCTGCCTCTGCCTCCTGAGTGCTGGGATTAAAGGTGTGTGCCACCACTGCCCAGCCTCATACTGCTTTCTTTTCCTCAGTATTTGCAGAGTGGTGGCATGCAACAGTCCTGGCCTGCGGTCTTATGGAAATGCACAAAATGGTTCTCATCCTCTGTCAAGCTGTTTCCTTCCTGACAGGCATAAGTGGATGAGCAACTGCCTTCCTGCTGTCCTCTCAAGAGGCTGAGTAAGTGCTGGAGCCAGCATGGTGATTTCAGGGTGCTGTCTGCTGAGATGCTCAACCTCAGAGACAAAGCGTTACCCAGAACTGTGAGATCAGCACTACACAGACCAGGGAAAAGCACAGTGGCTGGAACTGGGTGGATGAAGATATTACCCATTTGTGGTGCCTGGATTTCAAGAAGTTATTTATAGCTTATTGGGGAAGCAATGAGAATCCCTCAGACATCTTCCCTGGCAAAGAGCAGGTTATGACATTAACCTATGGCGAAAACAAGCAGTGTTCTATGGAGGCTGTGTAATATTCAACTTTGTGCATCAGGCCTGAGATGAACCAGAAGGTTACAGCACAGTCTCACAGCTGTGCTGTATTGAGGAGCATGCTCACAGCTCTGCTGTATTGAGGAGCATGCTCACAGCTGTGCTGTATTGAGGAGCACCACTGTGTCAGAACAAGAGGTCCCTGTTGTAGCAAGCACGTGCAGGTGAAGTTCTGAGTCCGGTCTCTCAGAAAAGAAAAAAAAAGTCAGGACAGGGAAGAGAAACTGCACACATGCGTGATGTCTGTCGTTTTTTCATTGTTGGTAAGGCAGCAATTAACTTTCTCGGGATGCCTTTATGCCCTGGCAGCTCTCTGGCATGAGCCTGACTTCATTGAAATGAAAAAATAAGGTTCAAGAAACCAGCCCAGGCTGTCAGCAATGACTGATGGCTTAGAAGGGATTTTATATTAGCCAGGTTATCATCGTAATTGAATAAAAGCAAAGGATGGAGATGACGTCATTCCGGGCCTCGAATTCCCCATCAGCAAGGGAGCACCAAACAGAAGATTGAGTTAGACATGTTTAAAGATTTCATAATGATTTAAATGCATAAAATACCATGTGACAATGATCCAGAGCCTACACTAAGTCCTTGCATCTGGCAGGTGTGTTGTATTCGTTATTTAAACAAAGACTAAGCAATATCTCTTTTTAAAATACTGAGTATCCCCAAACCACGGAGTGTTTCCAGACTTACATTAATTGATCTTTAACAACATCCTGTGGGTGCTCAAGAGAATTGATGAAATACTCTCTTCTTAACAGCCAGGAAATCTGAGATAGGAAGAAGTTAAGTGATTTGGAAAGATAAATTCTAACCAATAAATCATGGGTGAGGTGGAAAGAAAACTTATCTCCAGCTCTCTGCTTCCCTTCCAGGGAGCACTTCTCTCCCAGTGATTCATCAGCCCCCTGGATGGAGACCCAGTGTAGCAACGCCAAGTGAGAACCTCGACTTCTCTCTTAGCTTTCGGGTTGTAGATGGTACCCAGGACTACTTGCTTCTCACATGGCTAACCTTCCACGTCTAAACCTTTTCATCAGACTTGAAATTTTTTTCTTGAGAAAACAGCCTACTAAAAAAGGAATTTATCGTGGATTATTGGCTTTGCAAATTCTGTCCATTCTGGGCAAATGCCAGAGCCCATCATCCCAGCCTGAGAATATGGATCTCTCTCTTTCTCTACAACAAAGCCAAGAAAAGTATGAAACAACTGGGTGGGAAAAGCTCTGTAAAGAAAGATACTCTGGTGCCAGCATCCGCCTGTGAGCGTCTTCTTCAGGTGAGTGGAGGGCATCTGTAAGGAGGGAGAGCTCACCCCCTCAAAGTGCTGCTGGATCCCCTAGGACTGTGAACATCTCCAGACTCAGAGGGATTTTTCGGAGAGAACATGGACATTACATCATGGAGTGAACTTTCCAGAACCATGTGTTGTCCATTATGAAAGAAATCACTTCCTCCCACCTGTGGTTGAGATGGACTCAGGATCCAGAGTAAGTGAATAACGGGAAATCATGATTTTCAACAGTGTTTAGCTTATGATGCATTTAGTGCTCCATGGTAATAGAGAGGAAAAGGCAGCAGAAGGGAAGGGGTGGGACTCCCTTATTACACCCCAGCAATGCTGACTTGATTGTATTCTGAGGTGTTCCTTATTATGGCTAAGGTTGAGTAGTTTGTCTCAAGCCAAGTAATAGTTCCACACTGCAAGTTTAAGCCCCTTCCAGATAAAGCAGAGATTCTCAAAATCTTTGGTTCAAATCCATATTGACTGCCCGAGCTCAGGCCAATAATCTGAGCCAAAGCCGATTTATCTGAAATGAGATCTTTCAGATCTTCCAGGCTTGAGGATAAGGGAAACATCTGCACGGGCCTCTGCAGTCCTTGGTCCATACAAAGGGCACAAAAAGGGCTTCTGTTTCTGTTCACTGGTGCAATGCCTGGATCTGAAATGTCACCCAAAAGCCAACGTGTCTGCTCTACACGAGCTGACTGGGTTCTGCGATCATTGAGCAGTTACAGGATGGTGAAGCCTTTGGTAGAGTGATAGATGATGGCATTATTGGGGCATTCCTCTGGGGGGGGTGTCTTTAAAGAGTGTATTTTGTCCCCTGCCCTTTCCTTCTCTGTGTCTCTGCCGCCTGGTTGCAGTGTTGTGAATCACTTATCCTAACCATACCCTTCTACCATGTTGATTCTGCCTCGCCATTTGTTTAAGAATTCAGTCACCTAACCTCTGAAAGCATGAACCAGAGTAAAATGTTCCCTGCCTTAAGTTATTTTCTCATATGTCTCGTCACAGTGATGAGAAGGGTGAGTGACACCTGTGAAGTGAAGGATGCTTCACTTCACGTGCTTCTGATGACCCTTCTCAGAGCTCAATGTGACGTCAGCAACCTCTCTGCGAAACAGTTCTCGCTTCTAGCGCTCCCTGTGACATCAGTAGCCTCTCTAGGAAACAGTTCTCCCTTCCCAGCACTCCGTGTGACGTCAGCAACCTCTCTGGGAAACATTTCTCCCTTCTAGCGTTCCCTGTGACATCAGCAGCCTCTCTGGGAAGCAGTTCTCTTCTCCACAAGCCGATTGTAGGGCAGGATAGCCTGTGAGGCTTCTGTGAGCCATGCTGGCACAACATACCAGAGAGCAGGAAGCCACTGAGGTCCTTAACGGTTGCTGCTTCTTCTCATCTCTGGTCTTGTCTCTCCACAGTAATGGACGACCACAGATCCCTACTGCCTATGGCTACGATGCTGCCTCTGTTGGATGGAATGTCTAAGAAGGGATCAAGACTTCATTTCCTCTTCCCTATGAACCCTTTATAAGAACTACAGCTGGCAGAGTAGAAGAAGACCCCAGATGCCACCTTGCACATCAGTAGGTCTATAGCATGAGGGTGCTACAGGGAATATGGAGGGAGCTATGTTGGTAACAAGTCGAATATGCAAAGCCTCATTTGCTGTGACAGTCACAACACATATTTACAGTTTACAGACTAGGTAGGACCATCGATTTGATCTATAACTTTCTTCCGTGTGGGCTTGCACAAGTTTCCTAGCCCATCATGGGAAATAACTCAAGAGAAATTGTCTCGTGGGTCTGCAATTAATAGCCGCAGCTTCAATGCTTCCCAAGTGCTTCTATGAAAGTCTGGCATGTGGTGAGCATGCCCATTGTGGCCCACATCGTTTCAGTTGTGAATTGTACTTCTCTAAGGCAATTACATAAAACCATGGCCCCTACTCTTGTACAGATTTTAGCCTCGCAAGAGAAGGCCTGTGTGGAGATTACTAGATATACTAGTCTGCTCCAGAATCTACCAACGCCAGATTCTGCATTGGGTACTCAACAGACACAGATGGGCACATAATGTGTCCTAACTACTATAGAGTCAGGGCATCAGAGGTAGCCCCACCTAGCTGGAAATGCCTCCACCTGACTCTAGAGCACCATCTGCTGTATGACCTTGAGTAAGGAAAGGGCACTACTCTTAGACAAATAGTTCCCTCCTTCTGGGCTGGTGTGGGCTTTGGGTGAGAGACTATGTGCCCACACAAGCTGACATGCTGGAAGCTCCTGCTAGGTACTCACATCCAAGTGTAGCAAATGATACCAGAGAGAAGACCCAAGGCACCGTGGAAGCACAGTGGACAGGATGTAGTACACAGGGATGCCATCCAGCAAGCCTCCTGGACAAAGAAA
Organism: Dicrostonyx torquatus; assembly: GCA_028555095.1. Taxonomy (NCBI): domain Eukaryota; kingdom Metazoa; phylum Chordata; class Mammalia; order Rodentia; family Cricetidae; genus Dicrostonyx; species Dicrostonyx torquatus. The sequence goes on along the minus strand of JAQHUG010000017.1, from coordinate 13,014,397 downwards.
TGTAGATAACTGCGGAAGGACAGCTAGCTACAACACTCACGAACATGGTAAACAGAAAAACCTTAATAGAATGAACTGTGGTGTGGTGGAGTTTTCTAGAAAATTTCACCCCTGGGAGTACCTGCAGGATAAAACCATTCTCCAGCCCCGGTCAATTAAACTGAAGGTGAATCACCCTGGAGTTCAATGGCTGGCTCCAGAGTTAACTGCCCACAAGAGAGCAGGCTACATGTTAACTACGGGCTTACTTATAAAACTGGAACTTCAGAGTAAGGACGGGAAATTGTCCCTTGAGCATCATGCTTTCTTCCACCTGTATGTGAATTTGACATGAACTAGTTTGGACCTGAATGGTCCAGATTTGAGCTACCCCATACCACCCTATGCTGCCTCTCAAAACAAAATTAGCTTGGCTAGGACATACAACAGAAAGGTCAGCAGAGGTTCTGCCTAAGAAATTAGCAGAGCTTTAAATTCTGGCAGCCTCACCCCAAGCCCAGGAAGATCATAAAATCAGACCACAGTGCCAAAAAAAAAAAGCTCCATTTCTCAGATACCCACTGTAACAGAGAGACTGGCTCTTCAGCAATGCTTAGAGCATCACTAAAGACAACACAAAGATTTCTGTAGCTAATGGTCCAGGGGACGAAGTCGGTTCTCAGACTCCGACCTCGGCAGCTTTAACCTGGGGTTCACACGAGCCTGAGCCTCTCGAGAACAAATGCAAGAAAGCCCCAGGAGGAAGAGGAGAAGGGCCAGGATCAATGTTCTTTTCTACCCCTTAGCTCTGTGAGTGCCTCTGTTTACACAAAAGTCTGCTGAATATTTTTCCATCCACATAACAAACTTACAGGGAACGTTATGATGTGTACAGATTTCAATCAAAGGCTTGGCTCTGTCGTCGCGGCACCCCGCCCATCACTTCCTTTGTAAATATGGGGTTACTCCAAACTCTCCCCTAACACCTTTCAATGTCTTTATTGGCATATATTAATTATGTATTATAATGGGTTTCATTGTGATATTTTCGTACATGTATATTGTATTTTAATCATATTTGCCTCCCCTACCGTCTCTGGTCCCCTGCTTCCTACTAGTCCCTTTCCCCTTCCCAAGTTCCCAGGTTAACCTTGTGTTCTTTTTCACCAGATGAGTTTCATTTGGGTTGCTTACAGGAGCATGGTGAGAAGTTATTTACAGGAGAAAATTACTTTCTTCTCTCAGAAACCATTAAGTGTTTCAAGGCAGTGTGGGCCTCATGAGTCCTCCCATCCCATGGGTGCGGATGGGCACAATCTTGTGTGGGTTTGTGCAAGCAATCACAGTTGCTGTGGGTTTGAGTGCCACAACTGTGTCATGCTCTGCCCTGGTTCTTGGTGCTATTTTTCTCCTTTAGGTAAAGTCATCCTTCTCCTGGGATGTAGACCCACACATAGTTTTTGTTTGTTTGTCAGTGGGAGCTCAAATATACTGCAGTGGCAAATATCCACCTTAAAAAAACAAAGAAAGAAAGAAAACATAGCATCTTGAAACAACAAAGTTTTGTCTTGTTTTTTGTTTTGTTTTCTTTTTTGTCTCTCATGCCGACTGCACTAGGGTACAGATGACTGTCCAGTTTGGCTACCCTCCACGTGACAACTCAATATTTCCCATTTGTGTCAGGATGGACTTCCAACAATGCTGAGGTGAAGAAAGGAAATGGGTGGATGTCACATGTTTTACTTGATTTGCCTAGAAGTGGTTCCCATCACCTCTGGCCGTCCAAAATCCATGGTTCCACACACACCTGCCTTCCTAGCCTTATCTCTTACACACACACCCCATTCTCTAGATCGCCCCTCCACCCCTGACTCTTTCTGACATGGATTTCCAGACTGGCTTTGGGTGACAATGTCCCGCTTCCAGGCCTGTCTTTCCTTCTCTGTAAACGTGCATCTCACCCCAGCTCCCAGGAGTATACCTGTACATACCGCGTCTCCTGGTCAACAATACCTCCATCGTCAGTCTCCACCTTGTCTTTTCTCTTTGTTCAGCGCCACAACACCAGACCACTTGTGGAAGAGACGGGTACTCTAGAGGACAGGGTGTCACCAAAGGTGAGACCCACCCAACAGAAGGGCCAGAAACAGGTTGGAGGCAGAACTGACTCCAGCAGGAATGGGTCCTTGGGCTAGAGGCAACAGTTCTTGTTTGGGAACTGTGAGTGGGAAGGCAAAGCTATGGTCACACAAAGAAGACCTCAAGCGACAGGATGACAAGGTCAGACTCCTATCCTCAAGGAAACAGGAAAGCTTCATAGACTGTTCAAGTGATTCCGCGTGGTGCAATGTGGTGGGCAGAGAGTCCAAAAAGGCACTGGATGAATTCCACTGGGTTAGAGGGGCCGACTACCAGGATCTTGTAACCAGAACTAATACAAGATGGAGAGATCCAGAAGCAATGGCAGAGTGGTCGCAGGACATAAGGAAAAGGGCCACAGTGGGATGTCCCCTGGCATGAACTCCCTAAGTGTACTCTGATGCTTAGCTTCATTAATCCTCACAACGGCCATGTGAGTCAGAAATGACCACCCTCTTCTTCAGTCCAGAACCCAGACTCTTAGAGATTTGATCTCTTGAGGCTGAGGCGTCGTCACCCAGTCAGTGATGAACAGAAATGAAGCTCACTTTCACTCTCTGGCACTTGGTTGCAAAAGTTGCCACGTGGTACCACACCCACATGGTAGCCACGGCAGCAAGGAAAGGACGTCATCAGGGAGGCTTGGTTATTTGCAGGGCTCCGTGCCACCTCTATGTCAGCTCAGAGGGAGGTCTGACTTTGCTAGCCCCCCAGCTGTAGCTGCATGTCAGGTGAATTCTATTCCCACATACTCTTCTCAATTTCACCCTTGGCCTCTATCATTAGTTTTCAATTTTAAAGTTTCCTTTGCCAAGGACTCCTCTCTTATTAACTTTAGTTGATATGATTTTCTATCTGGGGCCTCCCTGCACTTGGTGAAAGGGGAGGAACCCCTTTTCTTGAACGAATCTATGAAATCCGCACAATTAAACTACATAATTATGCCCCTCATGAGATGCTTTCTTTCTCACACAGCTTTTTTCTCATTTCGTCCTATCTGGCTTGTGACTCTGGTCTCTTTGCCCCTTTTCATCCATCTTGGGAAATCCAAAATCTTGCCCGCCCCCTTCCCCCGCAGCTCCTGCTTAGCCTTTCTAACCACAGTAGTCAGTTATTAAAGACAGGTGTTTGGGGGGCCTGGAGAGGGATGTGGGAGGGTCTCTGGAGGGCTGAAGGGAAAGGGGGCCAGATGCAGACAAGCTCTAGAAACCAGGAAAACAAAGGAACCAGCTCCCCAAGTGCCTCGAGAAGAGAAAACATCACTGGGCACGCCCCGATTTTGATCCCGTAGATGCCAGTGTAAAATGCTGAGCTACAGATACATAGAAGCAGAGCGTTTACATTGCTTAAGCCACCATGCTGAAGGTAGTTCACAGCAGCTGTTAGGGGCACTTAAAGAGCTTATCAAATGATTGGCGTATAACTGAACACACGGCGGCTGACAGACGCTGACCCATTTCCTAACGTCCTGTGACCACTCATTTCTTCTGAATCTAAAAAACCACTATCATCCCTCAGGACATAATACTCATACATTTTAACATCCAACCTTGGTAAAATGAAATTCAAACAAACAAAAAACACAGTGCAAGGTCTTTCTTGGTTACTGACTGTGGTGACACAGGCGTTTAATCCCAGCACTCGGGAGGCAGAGGCAGGCGGATCTTTGTGAGTTCGAGACCAGCCTGGTCTACAAGAGCTAGTTCCAGGACAGGCTCCAAAGCCACAGAGAAACCCTGTCTCGAAAAACCAAACAAAAAAAAAAGGTTGACCACGGAGGCTGTGCTGAAACTTTACTGGCTAGCCTTCTAAGGTAGGCTTCTGCTCCTCCACCTCTGTGTTCTGTAAGGTACTGTGCACACCCCTCACAGCTTTCCCGGCATCCAGAAGCTCGTTGGGATAAGGGAGAAGCCTGTGCACTTGCAATCTGCATGTTAATAAGACCCACAGATGATTCCACTGCGCATTTCAGTCTGATGCACCGTTCTGCATCTATCGCAGTGACTGATTGCTTTCCAGTAGTCAGCATCACTTGCCTCTGGAGCAGAATTCCTCAAGCCAAGAGCGAGGCAGTAAATTAAAATCATCTCATCTGATGGCTTTCAAACACATCCACCGGAAGAGTGCAATTTTAAAGGGTATCTCAGAAGCTCAGAATATGGAAAGATGGAAGTTGGGAGGGGTAGGTCCACAGGGTGACACACCTGTCGCTTCTACCTACCACCAACCCTTAAGAGTCTACCTTCTATCCCAGTGCAGTTACTAAGAAAAGGCGGATCTAGAAGCCCAGCAGCTCTCTTCATGGATGTGTTACTAGCTCACCAGGTACACACAAGCAGTGTGTCCTCTTAAGAGACAGCTTCTGCAGGCCAGATGCTCCGGCTGAGACGCTGCCAGTGGAGGCCACTGAGAAGGCTTCTGGAGCCACTGGCGGCCAGGGTCACCTTCCTAGTTCTTCAGCTTCCTTATCTAGCTAGCTGCTCACGACAGTGGTGGAAGCCAGGGAACTTCACAACCTGTGGAGTCTGAACATCGACAGAAGAGCTCGAGTGTGCTGGGGGCGGGGGTGGGCAGGGTGGGACAAGAGAACATTCACAGAGGATCTTGAGAGTGACAAGGGGAGGGGGGACTTATTGTCTCCGGAAGGAATGAAAATCACTCACTGCGAAACCTGGAGAATGTGGGTGTCAGAATGTAACCCTCCAGTGTATTAGATCAAGAATGACTGCTGTCTCGAGCAATGAACTGCTCTGTGATGGGTTCACTAACAAGATACAGGTAGGCAGCCTGTACTGGACATCTCGACAGTGGTTCTCAGCCTGTGGGTCGCAAGCCCTTTGGGGGTTGAATGACCTTCTCATAGAGGTCGCCTAATACTATCATAAAACACAAATATTTACATTGCTATTCGTAACAGTAGCAAAATTGCAGGTATGAAGTAAGAACAAAACTAATTTTATGGTTGGGGTGACCACAACATGAGGAACTGTTAAGGAGTAGCAGCCTGGGGACTAGATCCTATCACAATCTATTGAGGCCCAAGAACGTTTTATGTAACTTTGGGTGTATAGATACATAAAATAAGCATGCAAACCAAACATTTACTAGCAGTAAATCATAAGTAAATGTATTATAAAATAATTCTTTGGCATATAACAATTTTCCATTTATTATTTTAGAAAAGAAAATTTATATGCTAATCAGATAAATGTAGTTGTTTATTTTTACATAAGGAGGTAAACAGGGGAAGGGCTTGAGAGTTGTCTTAGTCATTAAGAGCAATTGCTGCTCTTGGAGAGGACCCAAGATCAGTTAGTAGTACCCATATTGGGTAGCTCACAACATCCTATGATTTCAGCTCCAGGGTATCTGATTCCCTCTCCTGGCCTTTGTGGACATTGAAGACACACATACCCTACACAGAAACCATATATATATATATATATATGATTAAAATTAATTTTGAAGAATAAAACTTGCAAAAATATTTGATTCTGCAGATCATAAAATATCTTCAGCACTTTCATACTTAATCTGTATCTTAATTTTTAAATACATAGTACAAAATATGTTTGGGACCATTTCAGAAATAACTGAAAATTCTGTCTTAATCCTAAACCAAAATTAATTTAGTGATGTTTATGAAGTTCAAGTCAAACAAGAATCCTTAAACCAAACAATTTAATACAATCTGAAAATATGGTAATCTGATACTTTATTCTGAGGAATGATGGTAGAAAAATATTAACTTGGTTCTAATGAAACCATTATGTTCCTATTAGAGCAGAAACTCTGCGTGTACAGTGAAAACAGTGCAGTTAATAGCATCCAATAGACTTGAGTCTCAGCGGAGGCGGTCCAGGCACTATGAGATGAGCTCAGAAGCAAGGCTGCAGAGACTGGGCACGATCACAACACAGGTACACACAGTCAGCAGCATCTCAGAAGCAAGGCTGCAGAGACTGGGCACGATCACAACACAGGTACATGCAGTCAGCAGCATCTCAGATCCATCACACATTTGATTTTGAGTTCATTTTTGATTATTGCATATCAAGAAACATTTTTCTGTTGCCACATTTTTCACAACCCCAGTCATTCAGTTATGCAGCTAAGAATGAGTTCCCAGCCCATAGCTTGAGATGTTTTGTGTATTGAATCTTGTGCATAGAATTTTGAATTTTGAATTTTGTGCATTGGATCTTGACAGTAACCTAATGAAGGAGAATCCAGTTCCATTTGTGTTGAGATATAGCCTTCATTCCAGAGAACAAACAGAAGCCAAAGATCACATGCGCAATAAATGATAACAGGATCTTCCTGGCCCCAAGCCCTGAGTCCTTTACATTAAGGCTTTTTTCTTTGATTAGATTATTAAGAACAAACAAGCCTGTTATGTCCTAGAAGCCGCCAGGCCTTAGTTCTGATGACCGTTAGTGAGGTAAAAGAGTTTCCTGTCACATTTACTATTGCACTAGTGATAAGCTGTTTGTCCATTTGCCCTCTCAGGCCTGGGAGCGTCTCTGCACCCCCAAGGGCTTAACATGGTTACCAGCAATGCCGGGATAAATGTTAGTTGGATACTGTAGTCTGAGTGCTGGAGGCAGCCTAAAATTCCTATGTTAAAACTTAAATTTCAATTGGTTGGTGGGGGCAGGAGGAACAGCTTTGGGGACTTAGGCATAAGGACTCCACTTCCCAGATACACTTAGGGTTCTCATGAAGGAGATTGAAGGGAGCATGGTATGCCCTTCTGCTGGGAGGTGGGGGTGGGGAGGATTGCTCCCTTGCACCTCCAGAGGCTGCAGTAACCTGTCCATGAAGAGGAAAGGAGCCTTGCCCAAACACTGCATCTGTGGCTGGCACCTTGATCCTGCACTTCACCTCTCAATCTGTGAAAAATGTCTGTCACTTCACCTCTCAATCTGTGAAAAATGTCTGTCACTTCTAAGCTACTGCAGTCCGAATTCACTAAGGATGGGAGCCAATGGTTATGATAGGTCAGGCTTATTATAGGCTCTGCCATTTCACCTTTTTCAGGCCCTATTCTCCTACTTGATAAAATCATAGATGAATGAAAATATGCAAAAATGATAGAGAGCATGTGGACAGGTGACTGGACAGAGGGATGGGCAAATGCTTGCCTGGATGCTTTTGAGAGAAGGCAGAGAGCATAGTGTCATGGCTGCAAGGCTTTTGACAACTTGCCCTCTTGTAAGTGCAAATACAGTTAGCAGAGTGAGGATGGGAAACACCTATGGGTGGTTTTGATCTCACCGTACTTGGGACTAATGGGTTTCCCCCAAGATGTACTTTAAAGATACAGTCCCAAGATAAAGTTTTATGAATTCCAGTGGCTGGAATCTACTGTGCATGTAAAGGTCACTCTCCTCTGTGGCTTTTTTTGTTTGTTTGTTTTTTGTTTTTCGAGAAAGGGTTTCTCTGTAGCTTTGGAGCCTGCGCTGGAACTAGCTCTTGTAGACCAGGCTGGCCTCGAACTCCCAAAGATCTGCCTGTCTCTGCCTCCCGAGTGCTGGGATTAAAGGCGTGTGCCACCACTGCCCGGCTCTTCAGTGGCTTTTGAAGATGTGTTTCATTACATGCTCATTTGTCTCAAGTCTGGTTCTTAAGGATCTCCCACAGTAGCTCTGAACGTGCACATTGCCAGGACAATACTCTAGCCATCTCTGTAGTCCACTCCGTACCACAGAATCAGCATCACAGACTAGTTGGGTCAATGTGGAGGAGGAGAATGAACTTGACTGCTACCAGAATACATGAATACTGAGGACTTCGGAATCGGCCATCTCTCAGCTGATGCTAACGAAGACCTTGGTGTCCCATGCCTTATCCTCCTCGTCACGAAGAAAGCAAGAGGCGTGAAAAAGACACAAGTTCATCTTGGCCCTCTGGGAGAACTGGGAGGTCAGAAGTCTATTCACTCAGCAGAGCTTATAGCCACTGACAAGGTGTTACTGAGTTGTGGCTGCTTTGTGAAGATCCTTGAACTGCTGTGTGTGACACTCAACATTCTCTGCCAATGACACTGAGTTAGAGTCACCTAGGAAACATCCTCTGGGCATGTCTATGAGGGTGTCTTGGAGAGGCTTACCTGAAGAAGGAAAACCTACCCTGAGTGTGAGTGGCACCATACCATGGGCTGGGGACCAAAAAAGGAGAGATATGAGCTAAGCACCAACATCCATCACTCTCAGCTTCCTGACTGTGGATGCAGTGTGACAACGTGCCTCTTGCCCTTGCCAACATGCCTTCCTCACCATGATGGATTGTACCCTAAGACTGTGAGCCAAAATAAACCGTCCCCTCCTTATTTGTCAAGCATTTTGTCACAGCAATGATAGAAACACCATGCTAAGGATTTTAGCCATTATTCTAGAGGCTGGAATTATTTACGGAGGGAATTCACATAAACTGGTAAAGTCAGAGATCAGCTGACAAAAATGGTAATAGTTAGAAAAAAAGAAAGAAGAGAGTGAGCAAGTTGCTATTAGATTGAAAAATAATGATGCCACCTTTTCCTAGAAATGCTTAGCTATGTTTGTGTTTGTTGAATTTTGTTTGTATTTAAATCTCAAATATAAGAGCATCCATTATTACAGGGAGAGGAACATAAATGTTGACACTATGCATATGTGATTTTAAGTGGATGATCTCTGATTACACGGGTAGGAATCTGTCTGGGCCTCTGCGTCCACATCCACAAAATCAGATTCTCCATGATACCACTTACACAGAACTACAGTGAAAGCTAAATAAATATACTACATTCAGTTCTGTGTATGATGTGGTGTTATTACAGTGACTACCCAATGAGATAAATGTAGGAGTCATTGATGAAGCTAGCTTGTGATTTGCCATCCCATTTGAGACAGGTGTTTTATTGGATGTTGAAGCTTGCATTCATTCAACGATTTTTCTCAAGCCTTTATTAGATACCTACACTACTGTGGGGATTGATGTCTGTCCTGGTATCAGTGAAGAAGACAGAGTATATTTTAAAATAATCAAGCATTGAACAAAACAGAATATGAACAAAAATTTGTGCTCTCAGAGAAGTATCATTCTAATGACACTACTTAATTCTCAAAGTGTGCCTCAGTCTCTTCACCTATAAGACAGTGATGAGAACTATACAGGAAATCTCAGGCAATAGCTCAGGCTTATTACCAACTAGCTTTTACATCTTAAATAAACCCATTTCTATTAATCTATGTTCCACCATGTGGCATCAGCTCTCTATCATCTTGCACCTCCTGCTTCTTCTCTGTGTCTTGCTGGCTACTCCTCTGACTAACTATGAAACATGTCAAAAGCTACCAGGCACAGAGCATGGAATACATAGGACTTGTTAAAATATAGATGTCATTACATTATTATTATTATTATTATTGTTGTTGTTGTTGTTGTTGTTGTTACTATTAATGCCACTGTAGGGTATGACCAACTTTCTGTTCTTGTGAACCCAGCTATGGAGCACTCTAGAAAGAACATAAGTTTTTTATAAAGAGCCTTAGGAGTTCCAAAGAAATCACTTTAACAAGTGTGCTTACACTAAAAAGGCAGAGCAGAATTTAAACAAAATTTGTGCCCCAAACTGACACTCTAACTCTCTCCACATGTTCCCCAGGTCTCTCACCACATACTCTAGAGAAAAATTTATTTTCAGGCACTGACTAGGATCAACAGTTATATGATAGGCTTGTTCTCACAGAATCATCTAAGTTCTTAATAAATGGGATTTCCTATATCCACAATGATGAATGGGTGAATTAGCAGTACCTCTGGAATTTCTACTCCCAGGATGACCTCATGAGCCTTGCATAAAGCCCAGGACAACGCTGAACTAGAAAAGGAAGATCTTCAAGGGTAGGCAGTGTACTTTGATTTCCCGTTTGGGATGGGAATCCTTAGCACTGAGTTTTACTGTGTGTTTTAATACCACATTCTGATGTTCTGAATGCAAGCAAGCCTAGTTTTGTCTTGTTTCCTTAAAATGACTTTTGAAAGTCTACAAGTTTGTTTTGCATACTTCCGGCCAGTAATGAATGTTCTAAGCCATGTCCCTAAAGACTATTTGAAATCCCTTTTAATCTACAGATTAACACCCAGTAGGAAATCACCTTCTTTCCCCAATAAAAGGGACAAGCAAGACAAAGATCAATATTATGTGTGGCAGAGTTTCACACAGAGCTAAGTTCAAAGTGAAGGCTGAAAACTTCAGGGAGAAAATATGCAAAGTATACAAGAAGAAAGCTAAAAGATTACAGAGAGGGAAAAAATGGATTAATAAAGTCTATGCCAAGGCAGGAAATCAACCTCGACATATTTTATTTAAGCCTCTTGACTCCCTTGTTCGAGTTGAATTTCAATGGCTTTGAACATTTTGTCTTTACAACTTCTAAAGCTGTTTCTTACAGAAGGAGGAAGTGGGGCGAGATTGGGGTGGGATTGCAGGAGATTCATTAGTTATTTCAGTTCTTAGCCTGTGTGAAGTCTCTAGATTCTTCTCATTGATCTTTGCTTCACTTGGGAGTGCATTCGGGAAGTTTACTAAAACTTGAGGCACCTTCCCGTCTTAGGTTCCTACTGAGTTAAAAGTCTGGGTACAGGTGGGAATGGAAGATAGCTCGGGTTTTCAAACAGACCACAGGAACTCTTAAGATAGCTAGATGCCATAATTCCACCTTTGCGTGCTGATTGGCCACCTCAGCAAAAGCCCGAGTTCTTCTTGGGTGTGAAAACTGAAACAGAGGGGAAAAAAAAGGGGGGGTAGAATTCAAGCTTGCATTTTTATGGTGAATGTGTACCATAGGATGTTCCTGCTTTCATTACTCTTAGACTAGGGGTCAGTATTGTTAGGTGGATCACACCATTGCATTGTCGTTCACCACCATCCTTTGCCAGGACAGTTTGTTCTACCCACCAGATTCCATGTCTACTCAACCATAGCTGCATATTCCCCCATGTCTTCTGGAAGCCACCATTCTACTTTCTGTCTTTATAAATGTGAATATTTTAGTAAAAAATAAAAAATAGAAAATAACTCATTCTTTTGTTTCAAGCTTACTCATTTAGCTTATCTTCAAGATTCATGCATGCTGTAACATTGTCAGAATGGCACTGTTTTTCAGATGGGGTAATATTCTGATCATACATGGCCACACATGTCTGTATTTCATAACAGAAAGTCTGAAAGTGTATCTGGGTTTACTTCCTGCCCTAGCATCGAGTTTTATTATTTATCCATTTTTGTCTTTCATTTTTCTTCCTATTCATTTTTCACATTTTTCACCTGAAATTTTCAGTTTTAACTTTGAACTTGGCTGCTTAAGAAAT
>JAQHUG010000017.1:12983243-12996906 GCA_028555095.1 Dicrostonyx torquatus | reverse complement strand
TACAGTATTTTAGATGCACACATACTACAAGACATTGACTATCTGCTGTTCCTTTTTAACTTTTAACTGGTGCCCTGTATTTTATCGGACATCCCTAATGCCCACAGTCAGCAAACCGCAAGTGAGAAGGTTTCTGTTTGTTTGTGCCTTTGCACCATACCTTCCTGAGGAATACCATGCAGCAGGCAAAGGACAGAAAAGCACAGAGCCCTCCAGCTCAGGAACCTCGCCTGCTGCTTTACATCCTCTCCTAACATGCAACCAGCATTTCATCTTCTAGATACGGAAGTGGGGGCTCTCAAAGACCTCAAAGAGTTCCTATCAGTGGACGTCGGCAGTGAGTGAGCTGGCCAAAATGGAAAATTTTAAAGAGGAATGTCTAAGAATTGGTGGGATGTGGTCTCGGTTCACTTCTCTCTTTGGCTTTGTCTTCTCTGTCCTCTGGAACATCCTCTGGTGGGAGGGAAGGAAGGGCAGAACCTCCCTTATTTCATGCCTCGCTATGTCTACTGCCTAGAATAGAGTCTTATCTTAAGTGCATGGGTAGTAACTTGCCAAAGAGCAGAAAGACAAACAAGTGATGGACCCCCTGGTTGAACCATTCAGAGGGGTTCCTGATTTATCAACTACATTTGAATGAGCAGAGCAAAGAATCCCAAACTTGTGGTGAAATCTGAGTTTACAAGACTGCTCTCTGCAGTGTGTATAAACAGAACTCTGGGTGTGCTCACCACACAGGCTGCCTTCTCCCAGCTTCCCTCTCCACCACCCTAGGAAGGCAAGTCCAGGGAGCTTATGAACCCTGCCAAATCCCCAGCTCCTAGAGCAATGTCTGGCCTACAGTGGCCTCTTGATTAATGAAGATGGGATTTCTCCTGGCAGAGGGAGAAACGGAGCTTTCTTCCCTCTTGGATCAGCACCCTTCTCCACTCATCAACATGTGCACACAGTCATCCCCCTTAATCGTCATCCACATGACTTCAGGCAAATGAAAGAACATTGTTTTCAGGGGAAAAAAACAAGTTGAGAACCCAGTCAATAACACGTTGGGGTGAGGATTATATTATTCATTAAGAGCAAAGTTTTCCAATTTTCTCTATGGAACAAAAGCTCAGTCCACTTCAATCCTTCCATCCCATCTCGCATTGGGTGAACTTTTACAACAATGGGCATCTAGAGAGTATTATGGGCTTAGTTTATGTCTTAGCTAGGATTACTATTGCTATGAAGAGACACCAAGACCGAGGCAGTCCTTATAAAAGGAAAACATTTAATTGAGTGGCTTACCTTTTCCTAGGCTTAGTCCATTATTACCACAGTGCAACATGGTGTTATGCAGGCAGACATGGTGCTGAAAAGTAGGTGAGTGCGAGACCTCAAAGCCCACCTCCACAGTGACACACTTCCTCCAACGAGACCTCACCTACTCCAGTAAGGCCACACCTCCTAACAGTGCTACTCCCTTTGGGGGCAATTTTTTTTCAAATCACCACAGTTTCCTTCTTCCAGATTCTAGCTCTCAACTTCCCTTTGCACAGGAAACATAGGCCCTCGCCTTCTGACAGAGGGGGACATCTCTGCTTTGTCCTGAAATTAGGATGAAAGATGACTACCGTACTTGCAGATGCTTTGTTTTGCCACCACGTCTCTAGCCTGGTACTGACTCTCCACTGATCTCTGTGCAGCAAGTGAGCTGAGATATGTTATTGTCCTTTCTCCTGTCCCAAACACTAGAATCTGATCTTCTCCTAAATCTGATCTTGACCTCACCGTCAAGAGAATGCATTTTATTGTAAAAATTCTCCTCCAATCCTTATTAAAATGCATAATCTTCCTCTTAATATAATTGACCTACTTTCTGAAACACTAATTTCTCTCTTAGAATGCCTTTACCAGTCTCTATCTTCTTCCAGTCAAACCCACCCCTTCCTGCTCTCTTCAGAAACATCTGAAGACAGCTCCACTTTCCCATGAGTTTCTATTGAATCTCTATGTCTCTCCACTGGCTCAGAAAGATCAAAGAAAAGTTTCTGATGCCCATAGGTGCTAGTGATTACAGCTAGAACACACCTCTAGCAAGGCTAAATAACTGTGGCAAAGGAAAAGAGGCTATTCCTAAGACTAGACAAGATGGGGTTCAGTCTAGGGTCTGTGTCTGTCTTGCCGAGCAAACTAGTACAGAGAAGTCCAGTCTCAACACGTCCATGTACTCGTGTGCAAATGAAGACAGCCGTGTTTTACTCAAGCAAGTTAGATGAGATGATGGAAATGAAATTATTCTTATTTTGCAAAACCTATACAAATGCATAGGTTGCTGCGTAGGTCTGGACACTTGCACAGTGTAATGACTATCCCATCTTCATCCAGCACTGCCAAGCCACCTGTAGTCCCTTTGGCTTGGAAGCTGTTGAAAGTACACTGGAAAGCAGGTGTGGACAATGAGACACAAAGACTTCAAAAGCAGACGGGCGCCATCCCTATCATAGTGCACAGCCTTATTTCAGGAAGAGTACGTCCTTCCTGCTTGTCTCCTCCAGCAATCTCCTTCAGGTTCCAGTACAGAACGAACCCCCGTTTGGCTGCTTGTATCAAAGATAATCATCTCTTCAATCTGTAATTACTAAAACCTGATGTAATTATTGAAAGCACACACTCTTCAAATGTGAGGGGCTTGAGAAACGGTTCATCAGCTATGAGTACTTGCTGTTCTTGCAGAGGAACTGGGTTCAGTTCCTAACACTCACATGGTGACTAACAGCTATCTGTAACTCAAGTTCCAGGGGATATAGCACTCTCTTTTTGTACTCCTCGGGTACCAGGTGTGCAAATGATGCTCCTATAGCCATGCAGCCAAATGTTCATGCATATCAAAAATAAAAAAATCTTCAAAGAAAGAAAAAGAATAAAGCACATGAGGGCTGTGCAGATGGTTCAGTGGTTAAATGCTGCCTGTGAGAGAATGAGGACCTGAGTTCAGGTATCCAGACCCCACAGAAGAGTTGGGCATGGAAGAGTTCACCTAGAACCCCAGCATGGTGGGGGAGGATTCAGATCTATGCTCAGAGCTTGCTGGCCAAGAAATCTAGCCATTGGATCCCAGGTCCAATGATAGATCCTGTCCAAATGAATAAGGTGGAGAGTGATAAAGGAGGACGCCCAGTGTCAACCTCTGGACTCCATACACAAAATAGAAAGCTGTGGGTTCTGTAAGGGACCCTGTTTGAGTAAATAAAGTGGAGAATAATGGGGCAGGACGTGTGTTCTCCTTCTTCTCAGGCCTCTGCATGAAGCAGGTGCATGGGCATGCATGCACGTGCACACACAAATGTAGAGTGTTCTATAAAATTACATCCAGGATGTGTCTACATAAGGTAGATGACACGTAATGAATTTTATGTCAAGAAATGGATTCCATTCCAAGTTTTCTCATTGTAGATATGCAAATATCTGCAAATTTCAGGTCCTTCTCGTCTTAATCATTTTAAGACACTCTGTCTACACTTCCTTTTAACTCCTGTGTGAGAATCAGAGTCCTCAGAAGAACAGAACCAAGTAAGTGGATATGATGATCCTGCCTCCGGCTCTGAGTCAAATACTTATTTTAATAGACTAGTGTGTATAAAATTTGGGCAAATAAGTTTAAATTTTGTTTGTCAAGCCTGTGGCTAGAGTTAGACATCTATGGTAATACCTGAGACAGAATTCCTTCTTAACTGAGGAGATCTGTTTCTCTACTCAAGGTCATCAACTAATGTAATAGAGGCTACTCACAAGGCTTACTGGCTTAGTCACCTCATTAAATGTTGATTCTGTCTACAAAATACCTTCCCAACATCTAGATAGTCAAACAAGTGGCACCATATCCTAGACAGACTGATGTGTAAAGATTACTGCATCCTGTGTATCAAGTCTGCACAGACCTATCAATGTGGAAGTTGAGCCCTGATGAAGGGCACTGAAGTCCTTGCTGTCATCATTATTTCCCAGTATGCTATGGAAAGACAATATGTTTTGTTAAAATAAAACTCCACACACAAAAATTATTCCTAGGAAAAATGCTCTCAGAACAAGCCTGGCTGAAGAGAGTTTCCTTATTATCTAAATGGAATATTATTGGTTGAGGGAAAAAGAACTTGACATGTTAATTGACTTCCATTACAATAGCAAAATGGTTGAGATGACTAATTTATAAAATAAAACATTTCTTTGGCTCGTGGCCTAAGAGGTTTCATCCCAGGATGCAATGGTTCTTTTCTTTTGAAACTGTGACAGGATAGGGAGGGTCTACAGGGGCAAAACAAAACAGCTCATCTTATGACCCAGGAAGCAAGAGAAAAGAAGAAGAAAAAGACCAGGGACCCACAGTGACTGTTGAAGATATTTGTCCAATGATCTCAATGAAAAGAAGCTCGGGAGACTGTCACATTGGTGAGCTTGAAACACCTTCCTCTACCAGGCCTTCACACAAGAACCCTACCCTGGTTTCATACATGTTAGACTCTGAGTATAGAATCCAGCAGTCTCCCACCCAATCCTGCCTCCGACTCTGACCTGAAGAGCCCTTAGCTCATAACTTGGAACCTCTCCACTCACGCACACGTCCTAGATTCCACCTCTTAAAGGTTCCATCACCTCCCAAGATCCCCACCCTTGGACTAAGCCTTTAATACATGGCACTTAAATCAGAGCAACTGATTTTTTTTTTGCATTATATGTGTTTGGTGTTACTCCAGAAAATGTAATCCTGCCCGGGCTGGGGCCTTGAGGGAAAGGGAGGCCTGTAGAGCACAGAAGCCCGACTTTCTGACTGTGGCAGACCCTTGGAGAGGGCTCCTGATTCAGCCATTCGACCGGGAGGGTAAGTGACTCCCAGCCCAACCAGCTAGGTGTCTGGCCCCAGAGGGGACTAAGGACTTCCGCCCATCCCCCAAACCTTCGGGCCATTAAGGGAGCTTCCCCTACCTATTGGCTTATCTGCTTAGCACACCCAAGCTTACTTCCAATCATCCCTTCCCCATTGGTGGTGGGGTCCTAGGTNATGAACTAATTTACTCATTGCTGTGACAAAATACATTTAAAAGGCAACTTAAGGAAGGAAGGGTTTACTTCCGTTCATATGATGAGGGTGCTGTCCATCGTGGCAGAGAAGTAGGGGTGCCAGGAGCTTGAGATGGCTCATCACATTGTACATCTGTAGTCAGGAAGTACAGTGGATGGATGCTAGTGCCTAGCTAGCTTTC
Organism: Dicrostonyx torquatus; assembly: GCA_028555095.1. Taxonomy (NCBI): domain Eukaryota; kingdom Metazoa; phylum Chordata; class Mammalia; order Rodentia; family Cricetidae; genus Dicrostonyx; species Dicrostonyx torquatus. The sequence goes on along the minus strand of JAQHUG010000017.1, from coordinate 12,991,666 downwards.
TCCTTGTATCCAATCCAGGACTCCAGGCCACAGAATGGTATTGCTCACATTTAAAGAGGATGTACCACAATGTTAAATAACCCAATCTAGAAATTCCCTTACAGATGTGCCCAAGAGTTTGTTTCTATGGTGATACTATGAAGTTAGCAATCAAAATTAACCATCACAATCAACTGGAATCCTAGGTACCACCCCAGCACATTTTATAGTGCCCAGAATTGTGGGTTTGCACACAGTCAGCTCCTGAAACATGTGGCACAAGAATCCCTTCAAGTTTGGTTATGTAGTTTATTTATATTGCACTTCTGTGTGCCTTGTCTCATTAAATTTTCCTAATTGTTTAGTCGTAATGGGGATTATTTATCTAAGGATGGAAAAGTTGGGTCTCAGAGAGTCTGTGTCCTGCCCAAGAGGTTAGACAGAAAATGTACACACACACACACACACACACACACACACACACACACACTCCAGTCTAGAACCCAAACTTCTCATTAAAAGCAAACATAACTTCCTCCCTCCTTCTCTTTCTGTCAAATGGTGTGTTTAAGTATTTCTGAGATATCAGTTTTGGTAAATTATTAGAAGAGCAATTCTGTCACTAAGTTCATTTTTACTGAAGTACAGGAGGCTAACAGAATGGTTTATTAATTTGTTCGGTAATTACTCAAAGGGGGACTGGCTGCTGCTGGGTGACAGGCTTGTTCTTTGGTGGCTGAGACCAGCAAAATTGTTCCCTCTGCTAGAGTGGCATGTCAGTAGTCAGATGGCAGTGGCAGCTGAGCACTCCAGGAGCTGGCAGCACAGGATGACTGTGACTGGTCCGGAGGTTTGGGACATCTCTCCAGAAATCTTTGCAATATGGAGCATAAATATGACCAGATGGCATCTAAATCACTTTTAGGGAGAGAGTCTTAGATAAAGGTACTTTCCTCTGAAATGTCTCACCTCCACTCTGGGAGCAATGGGGACATTCTCAATGACAGGAAACACAGATGCTAGATGGAACCACCGCCATCATAGAGAACACCACACACTAGCCCTTAGCTTGGCTGTAGGAAGCCTCAGTCGGAGTAAACTATCTTCTGGATGCTTTTGCCCAAGAGTGTTATCCTAGAAACATGAAGAAGTTCTAAAGATGACCTCAGGAAAGGAGCCACCAGATAGATACCTGCAAACCACTGTATAGAAACCATCTTAAACTCTCCCTCATAGCCCCAGGCTCTGCTGTCAGAGCAAAAGCTGGGAAAGAAGGTGACCTCAGAGTGGGCCAAGAAGAGGAGGCCTGGAGGAGCCAACTTTTGCCATGTCCCACCTTATGCCCAGAGGCCAATTGGGTCTGGTCACGGTGTGACCCCATCCAAACCACAAGACTTAGACACAGAACCAGGTCTGTGTCTCTGGTGAGCCACTTTCTCTCAGACATTTTAACAGCTTAAATGGAAAACTCTTGGGGACCCAGTTTGCAAGGCTCTGGCGAGACAAATCATCAAGCTAAATGATGCCACCTACATACTTTGTTGCATCTGGAAAGTTGTTTTTAAGGAGTTTGAACATATGGCCACCAGATGCCAGCCTCCACTGCTGAATTATGTTGGCAGTTTAGCCTGGGGTAAATTAATGACCAATCCTCACTGAAACTGGGGCTTTGCAACTTCTAGGCTGAACTTGGACTATTATGGGGAATTTAAATCTAGGACAATGGAAGCCTTAAGGAAGAGAAGGTAATGGTGAGCCCAGAAAACTGTCCTGGGAGCAAAGTAATCGCAGCCAACAGAACTTCTATAATTTTTCATGTAAAACACTATTCCTAGAGTAAATAAATTAAAATAGCTATATAAAATAAGACCATCTTACAAGGAATAATTTAAAACAACTACCAAATTGCAGTCCATTTCAAGACGTTTAACATTTTATCAGAAACATATTTCTGTGAAGTGAACTGAACTCATCCCAATTGATGCTTCAAACTCAATCAAGTCTTGATACTTGCCAAATATTGCAGCATTCACTGTTTTGAAAAGCACACGTAAGCTGGAGGAGAGAGTCCAAATTCTCAAAATAATTGCAGAAAATATGTTTGAAAACTTTTTCATCTGAAATCAATGTCCTTTCACATGTGACAAACAGACAAACTTGTCATGTGTACAGCTCATCATTGTAACAACTGTCTACCACGGTAACCCTGACAACAAGCAAGATAGGAAGTGTTCCAACAACTCCACACTTGCCCTGGCAGTTCCCAGCTCCCAGCCTCTCGCCTGCCCAAGTTCATCCCACCCATTAGGCCTGAGGGATCAGTCTTTCCTTTCTTAGAGTTTCATGTTGTCAAGCTATTCCAGCACATTCGCTTTTGCCTAATATTTGTTTGGAATAGTATTAATTGTAGAGATTTGACACCATTTGTTTATCCGTTCACCCATTACTGAAAATCTGGGCTGTTGATGGTGTTCTAGCTGAATGGATATATCATACATAGACATAATATAGTATGTTGTAGATGAATATATTTATTTCCAAATTTTTAAAATCTGGACTGTTATAAATATCTTTAATTAACTTCTTAGAGATGTTTCCTCTCAGTTATTTAGGGTAATGTTATGGCTTGTATATGAAGGACTACCTTTTTTGAGGGCACTAACCCCTCCATGAGAGCCCAGCCTTGCAGCCTCATCTAAACCTAGTTACCTCTAAGTTCTATCTGTTGACAGTTAAGACTTCAGCATCAGAGTTTGAGAGAAAATAATGATTCAGTCTCTATTAGCATCATAATATTGCAAGTTAGTGTATGAATAAATACTCCTCTCTGGTAAAACACCACCGTGTTATAGAAGGAGCAGCCACTACTGAGCCAAGACTCTGAGAGACTTCGTCTCTTACATTTCTACCACCTTCAAATGCCATCAGCCTGGGGACAAAGAGTCTTTTGCATAGACTCGCAAATGACACACAGTCCATATCCTGCCCATAGCTGTATCTGTGATGTCATCTCCATCGCTCCACAAAACTTCCCAGGAAGCTACACATCAGTGTTTGAGGCTGAATTTATGTTGATAAGTCCCAAGGAAAGAAGTTATCCAAGAAGGCTTCACCACACTGTTGCTACCATTTTGTCAGTTTGACGACATTCAAAATTATACACCACCACAGACCTCATGTTTTTGGACTGTTAGCTTTTCTTCCAAATGCAGTCTGGTGTTTTGATTTGAAGAACCACAAAATATGATATAAACATAAAGAGTCACTGTTATCAATGAAAATATATTATGTCAAGTTTTGGCTTATTCTAAAACAAATTTGAACATTTATCCTCTCACAGGTTTGTATAACCTTATGCCTTGGCCCTTCTTGAACTAAAAGATTCACACTTCATAATCAGGAATAATTTTGTTCATGAAGGCAAAATAAGAGTTGAGCCAGAGATCCTGTCCATCCCTAAAACTAAATCCAAGAAAAAATGTTTTCTTGACTTTCTTCCCATTCCCCCTTTCATTCTGGCAACAGACTGCCATCAGAATGCTAGCACTTCATTTTCCCATCATCTATCCCTTGTCTCGTCAGGACTCATAACCCATTAGCATCTTCTCCATAACATCATATCTAGTAGCATTTTGCAATTGCTTGAAAATGTATACACACAGGCACACATACCTAAAATTTGCCTTCTAAGTTTGACCACATATTTTGACCTTTCAAATAGTCTTCTTGTTTTGGTACACATAATAAATAAATTCCAGATACTGTGTGAAGCATCATGGTTATCAGAAAGTTATAAGAAGTGTCAAACATGATCCGAGTCCTTTAAAAAAACATATGCTTTAGTACATAAAAAAGCACACAAGGAGAGCTGTGACATGAAGCAGAGATTGGTAAGTACCCTTTGAGTGAGATAAATGACCACAGCTTGAAAGAATCGAGTGTCCTTATAAGCAATTGCTTATTCTGCCAAAAGAGCTATGCAAGCAAGAGTTAGTATCCAAGTATGAAACAGAGCCAGGCTTTTATTAATAGCTGAGATGGTGCCCATTAGTACTACCTTTGTGCTGGGGATGGGGGGCAGCTCTGAAGACAGTGGTAAAGCACAAGACCCGAGGTTTGACTTAGAAGTACACATTGTCTGTCCTTATTGCTCCTTCCAAAATATGTAAAGACACCAAGCCTTATTTCTTAATAAACTAGAAACACTAAAGACCTAAAACAGAATGAAAGAATGGTGGCGCCATCCTCTGGGAAGATGGCTTTCTTGTACCTATAAGAAAACGGAGATTAAAAACCCACCTCATCTGGACTGAACATAAAACAAAGTCTGTCTCATCCCCCAAAAGATACACAGTTCTCTGGTGAGCCCATAGAGAAAAATAATTCATTCAGAGGAGCTATGGGTCCCCTATTTTGATCCACTCACAGTTGTTCTGTGTTAGAGGAGCACTGGACAAGGGTAAGAGAATAAAGCAAAGAGAAGACACTAGCATAGCTTCCTTTCGATGGGCTGAAAGTGAGCTGTGAGAAAAAGGGGCAGAACTGCCCTCCCTTTTTCTTAAATGTTCTTTCCAAGGTCTTTGCATAATGAAGAGCTTCTCAAGACATGCATTCTGTCAAGGAAGTGTTTGTTGCAAAATGTGGACAGCTTTACCCATTAGTAGATTGAACACAGCCCTCCTGCATCTGTGTCCTACGGTTTCAATGTGTCCCCAAAGGACTATGTGCTGGAAACTTGTTCCTGGTGTGACAATGCTGCAGGTGCTGGAACCTTTAAGAGGTGGGGCCAACTGGAAGATAGCTTGCTATCTAACTGAGGCTGTCACCATCTGGGGAGAGGTGGGTAGTTCCCATGGGGTCCCAGTGAAGCCTCTTGAGGATGAGTTCTTAGAAAGCAAGCCTATCCAATAGAACTCATTCCTCTTTCATGAACCTGCCCTCCTTTGATTCCTTACCACGCTGGGGCAAGGAAAGGATACCAAAATTGTGCTAAATGAGCCCTCTAGCCACCATAATCACAAACCAGACGAATACTTAAACTTATTCACTATGCTACAACAACAAAAACAAGACTTGTAGACCATATCTTCAGTAGACTTTTTCGCACTGACTCTGGGCATGACATAATCTGAATCAATCAGTCAGCAGCAACTTACATAAGCAGTCTTAAAGAGACATTTGCTTATTTCTACCTTGAAATCTTCTTAGATACTATTTATCTGATGGAAGAGATAGAAAGGCAGAGCCAGCTGCCATAACCAATGACTCTGTAAATTCAGTACCAGACAGAAAGCTTCTGGATGTAAGTCAGCCTCAGCAAACTCCAGAATTTCCTAACCTGGGATGGACAGGATGAGCAAATAATCCATGGTCAGCACTTTCAGTGATTAAGGTTTTCTGAAATAGTTAAGGTTAGAAAGAGTTAATTGATGTATCCTCCTTGGAGACATTTCCATATTTATGTTACCATATGTCCCTTACCATAGAATATTTCTAAGTTTGGCTTCACAGATCATATCCCAAGAAAACACTAGGATAATAAAAATTATAATAATTCAAGGCACCCAAGGACACTGGCTATAAAGAGACAACAAAGGAAAGACATTCGAGATCTGTGGTGGAGTGTTTTGCAAAGGAGGAAATGAAGCCAATAGTATATGTTTACAATCCTAAGCAGTTGGGAGGACTGTGCTGATAATGACCTATCAATAATGACCTATCAATAATGACATAGCAATGCCACTCTGGGAGAGTGGATCAAAGGGGAAATGGTTCAGCTTGAAATATTAAACCCAAGGATTGCATTATTTCTAGGAAGTGGAAATCAATAGATATCAGAAGAAAACCATGCCACACAGGGGTGGTCTATTCTAAACCGTGAATAATTGACTCAGGGAAGTGGTTCGGCAATGGGTGATGAATCTGGGTGACCACACACCCGGAGGCTAGAAATGAGAGGCAGCCTTCTCAAGGCTGAGAGCAAAGTGGAACTGTAACTCACATGTTTATTCTTTGGTCACCTTACCATAATCCTCAAGAGAGATTTAGCCATTAATTGGATACTGACTCACTGGAGGGCAGCCAAGCAAACTGGCAGCCTAAATGAAATCATGTCTCTTAAAAAACAGATGCAAAAGCCAGATTCATTAGACTTAAGGAAAGATGTAGTTGGTGAGGAGAGAAGGCAAAGAGTGATTTTCCTATACTTGAGAGCTGTTTGTGTGTGGGAAAGAGGGCAGGCATAGTTGTTGCTCGGAGAAATGTACTGATACTTCATGACGTGGTGGTCCCTTTTCCTGGGAACAGTTAAATAGAGATATTGCAGACACCTGCCGAGACTGTGCTGCTGACCTTGAGTAGAATGCAGGGATTAGTTAGAACACTCTCGAGCTTTCTTCCAAATATGTGGCCTTACAGTCTACAAATCAATGTTTTTCTAATTTTTTTTTTTTTGCTTCTATTCTTGCTCTGTAGTTTTGACTCTAAAATAAGCTGAACTGTTAACCTTGGTCACCAAGGCAGTGATAAAGCACCTTCATATTAGTTCTTTCTGACAGCCACGTTTCTGTTACTGTAATAAAATACCTGAAATATTTAATAAACTAAAATAAAATATTTAATAAGTTAATAAACTTATAAAAAGAATAGATTATTTTAGGTACCAGCTTTGGAATTTCCCCTCCATGTCTAATTGACACAATTTGGGGAAGCCCTTGGCAAGATAGGAGGCACATGTGGTACTGCTCACTTTAGAGTTAAAAAGTGAAGTGAGAGATGAAGGCCTGGCTTCCACAGTTTCACGGGGAGGGGGACATGATGGGGACATGCTGTCAAAACCTAAAGCTCTCACATCAGGTTACACCCAGTAAAGGTCCTACCACCACCCTATAGTGCTTTCTTGAGGACAAACATAGCAAATGAGTCTTATGAGGTCATTCCAGATTCAAACCATACCTCTCCCCAAGATCAGAATCCACAAAGGGAGGGTGATGGTGCAGGAGAATTGTCTGTATTCTGTTAATCATGTTTTAAATAAACGCTGATTGGCCAGGCAGGAAGTATAGGCGGGAAAACCAGACAGGAAGTAGAGGTGGTGCAAGGAGAACAGGAGAATTTGGGAAGCAGGAAGCTTCCCTGGCATTCCTATGCAGATCTCCAAAGAGGCAACATGTAAGTTGCCTGGCTGAGAAAAGGCACTGGCCATGTGGCTGACAATGGGTTAATATAAGTTATGGGAGCTGGTAGGAAGACTGAGCTAATGGGCCAATCAGTGTAAAACTTAATGTAGAGTCTCTGTGTGAATTTCTTTGGGGCTGTGGGGTCCTGAGCAGGACAGAAACCCCAACGAGCCAGCCCTCATGTTACAGGGTGACAGTCTGCAAACCCCAGAAACAACTGTGGCACCTTCCGTGCCCTTAGTGCCCGAGAGCAGAGAGCATGACGTCAGCATCTGTGTATAGTCTGATGGGAAGGAGGGCCACACCTGAGCGTCGTCTCCTTGACACTGGGACTAGTTTCTCTACCACTCTAAACACAGATCATGCATTTCATCTCTGATTTCCAAACTTGACAACGTCTCCCAAAGGAAAGATGACGCTCCCTGACAAGATCTGTACCTCCTCCCAGCCTGTTCCTTCAGGTTATGTGTGATTGATAGAACTCAGCAGAGATTTATTAGGACATCCAGGAAAAGTTACTGGGTTTCAAAATAACATTTGAAACTGGCTGGCTTGCAGCATGCAAGCCAAGGATGATAAAAGTTAACCGTGAAAACAGAGCACGAAGTTTAATACATGGAAACGATCTGAACATCATAATTACATTCAGAGAGGAGCAGGTGTGATTTCCAAGTGAAAACAGCCTGCTGTGTTTTAGAAAAGTTTTCAGAAGAAACTGGAACTTATCATAAATATCTACCCAGCAATCAGGCTTCTCAGCAACACATAAGATTTTGGACAGACTGGTTAACGCAGACACTCAGTGCAAATCCCTAGGTCTGTGACCGTGAGCTAGTCACTTGGCCTCTCTCTGCTTCAAGATTCCAACCATAGAAGGATTATATTAGTGTTGCCTTGCAGGACTATTAAGACAATAAACTGAATTAATGAAATTAAAGATAGACAGACAGATAGATGATAGAGAGATAGATAGATGATAGACATAATAAATGGATATAAATAGACATACTAGATAGATAATATATTGATATATAATAGATGATAGATTAGACAAGAAAAAGCTTTTGGAAAAGATGTTATTATTGTTTGTTATTGTGTGTTATTAGATTGTGGTAACGGTTTCATAGTTATATCTTTTACTCTAACCATATATATATATATTAAATATGTCTAGAATTTTTACTGATGACTACATTTAGATCAAAGGTTTTACTTCCTATGTATTAAATTTGCTCCATACATTTTGCTTGGACCATGTCTTAATCT
>JAQHUG010000017.1:12906360-12982508 GCA_028555095.1 Dicrostonyx torquatus | reverse complement strand
CACTCACACACACACATACACACACACTCACACATACACACACACATACACACACAAATATACACAAACACACATACACACATACACACCATACAAAAGTTGCAGCAGCAATAGAATAACCACCATGAAAATTCTCATTCACAATAGGGTGAAATCCGAGCCAGCAATTACTGATACCTAGTTTATCCAAGCAGCTAGTATGGGCCCTGACCATTCACGGGCCAATGAGAGTCTTGAATCTGCCCACTGGGAAATTCTTATGTTCGTGGCTCTCTGATGCAAATATCACTTCCTCCTGATATGCCCTCCAATTCCAGTTTTTCTCTTGACCGGAGAGGTGCATATTGGGAAGTGTGCCTTCACGTAAGCCTGCATTTCACATCTTGCCAGTAAAAGAGGTTGTTTCCACTTTTAAAGACACTCTGAGTATCGATTTATAGACCTTTCAGCAATATAATTTGCTAACAGGCGTGTTAACCCATCAAGATATTGGTAGACTCCTTCAAACCATAAACTAGAGTCCCCACATGCGCTTCCCTTCCCCTTTCATTGGGGTTTATAACTTGCACATGTCTTTCCCATGGTCTCATCCTCAAAACACCTTGCCAACTGCAGCCAACAGCGGCTGGCCACATCACGTGTCATGAAGCTATTTAGCAAACATTGCCTTCCAAGTTACCATTGTAATCAAGATCACCAAAGGCTTTGCCACTTCCGGACATGGATTGTTGCCTTTCCAGCCCCGTATCCAGTCCCTCACACTCATCTATTTCCATCTAATGACACTGAGTTAAGAGTTGTGATAGAGCATTATCCATGTCTGTCACCAATTTTGGCATTGATCAGGATGGTCATGTTAGCTTCTGTGGTAAACATCATAAGAGGACTTACTAAATTCCTCATGCACCTGACTAATATTTATCGAATAACTGCTTTATGGTAAGCGTATGTGCAAATGCATTGTTTGACATGTATTTACACATTTATATTTACACTTTTTAAAAATAAGGCAGCATATTGAGGGCTCCAGCATGTGAGTTAAGTTCTCTACTTTGTGCACCATGCCTCGGGACCACTCCTCAGCAGAAACCCAAGCAAAGGAGACCCCATCATCCCTCTGATTCTCAGCATAGAAACTTAAAGCCTGCTCATTTCCTAGTAGGCTTTGGTCATTTCTGTTTGTACTTATTATTTATATACTATAAAATATTTTAAATGCTGCCTACTGTGTAATACTTACTTGAATGAACGCTAAAATACAAGGGAAGGATTGACAGCCTTTGAAATAATGATGTCCTACCCCAGGACTTTTTTTTGCCTATGTCTGTGCAGTGAGCACACTTAAAGGAAAGTGTCCATGTCGGTGTTTCTGATTGCCCTTGAACGGTTTGTTTGTCTAAGTGATGTTTTCTATTCATTGAGGGGGTTGATTGCACAGCTACTCATTGTCTGTCAAAGCCATACATTGACCTATTTAATTTCTACACACTGTGACCTATTGATCATTTTGAAGGGGATTGTGCATGTAGATCAAAGTTGACACAGCTGTTGATTGATATAAACAAAAGCATTACCCCATTCAGTGTTTACTGAGCACAGATTACTCAGCAGGAACTAAGCAAGAATTATTTTGATGTGTACCATAAAATTTTTTAAATTAACATTTAAACAGTGTTTTAAAATTTGGTTATAATTTTAATTCCCTTGTGTGTGTGTGTGTGTGTGTGTGTGTTGACAGTGGGAAGAAATAGATAATAAAATGCATAACACATTTACCAATTAAAATGCCAGAAGATTTATTCTGATTAAAGGCTTAAATGTCAGAAGATTTATTCAATTGCATAGACATAATTTGCAAAGCCCGTGTCCTTCCTAGATTTATGATACACATGTGGAATAATACTTAAACAAGACCAACATCATCTTAAGCATTTCCCTGTTTCATGAAAACACTAGTTGCAACAATTAAGGGCAAGTCACAGAGAAACAATCCTGTTAGTAAAAGTGATGTGTGGACGCGATCCCGTCGCTTCCGTGCCCTTTCCTAAGTTTGCTGCGTAAACTTTCCAGAGTGTTTTTGTTGCGTCAGGGAAGTGATGCCAGTCCGTCCAGATACCACTTTAAAGGCTACAGCGATATGAATCCACATGGTGCGAGCAGCAATGGCTGCGAGATAGAAAAATCCTCCGGACACCTGAGACCTTCGCTCTGCGTCTGCCTCCATCTGGGGTTAGCAGAAGAACCTTGCCCCACTCCTCCTCATGACTAACGAGTGTATATAGCAAACTCTTTGAAATGTGAGTATTATGGGAAGGATCGCAGTTGCTTTAAATTATAGAAGTTGGCAAGTGCCTGGGAGAAGGAGTGGGAGGCCGTTTAAACTGAGAAAGACGGTTGCAGAACTTCGCCCGACAGCATGAGCTCCGCGCTTCGCACACATCCTCTGCTTTTCACCAACAGACTTCTCTGCGCTGCTGTGAGCAGCTTCAGTAGCAAACGCATTTCTGTTCTTGTTAATGGTTTCTAAATTCATGGGAGAACCAAAGCACAGAAGTCTCATGTTTGGGGGAGAAGTCTGAACTCAGCGATGCCCAGAAAAGGTAAGCTATGGTTTTCACTCAGCTTTTCTCTTTTCCTCTTCCGTTTGGACTTTATCAAAATATTTGCAGGAAGAACCGCAGACAGCTACTTGCAAGGAGATGGGGGGACGTGCGGATAGAGTGTCAACAAATGGTAAATCAGAGGCTGGAGAGTCTCAGCAGCAGTATTCTCCGACTCTCTGCTCCGCTGGTGTGGCAGGATGTTTGCATGGAAATGCTGTTTCTCTTAGAAAAGGTGGGAGGGGTTCTCTGAAACCCCCAGATTTTGAGCGTTGACTGTCCAGTGGGCGGTGGGCTAATGCACAGTCAAGATCTCAATATCTGTTTCTGCGCAACTCGCTCCCAGAGCTGAGAGTCTCAGAACTCCGGAAACCTTCTCCTAGACTGTGGTAACGTCCTAAAATGTCTCTCAGCCGTGGTTACTGTGACTTACTGTTTATGGAATACATTCTGTACAGTTAAGAAACCATTTGACTGTTTCGTGTAAGAACCTAGAAATATATTACTAATATTAACTTGATCTCCCTGGGGGAGAAAAATAAACAAAAACAGTTGAACATGGCATGACATTTTTAGCCTAAGTCACAGTCAGCTGATGCCGTTATCTGCACAGAGTAACTGACTTGCCAGCTGTGCCTTCGGATCGCTCTCTTTGTTTTTGTTTTCTTATTTTTGGGTTTTTTTCTATGTGTTGGTCTTTGAGAAGCATCTTGGGGTGGAGGGTTGTGAACATTCTGTGGGTCTTTCTGTTTCCTGGAGAAACATTCTGTTATCCGCGAGCTCCTGTTTTTCCAAGGCAGAATTCCAGGTGCAATCCCCACCGCACCCTAGATATTCACTGAGATCAGAAGATGGATCTTGCAGGCTAAAAGTTTTAGCAGAGTCCCTGAACTCGTCGCTCCGTGTGTACACACGTGTGTGTGTGTGTGTGTGTGATCTCAGGCAGAGGTTAGGAAACTGTGGGTTTGGTTGAGCTTACGTGGTTGGAACCTCAGGATGTTAGGTAACCTCCGTGTGCAAGCAAGGCAGTTACGCCTGGGAGAGAATGGGAGCTATTGCCGTGTCAGTCTCCAGCTGGGGAAGCCTCTACCTTCATGTTATTTTTTTCCCTTCTATGTCAAAGTCTACTTACATAATAAGGATTGCTCTGGCTTCCCTTGCCTTGAGGTCTTGTTGATTAGGATCGGAGTAAAGGCATTACTGTATAAAAGCAAGGAGGAGCCTCTACTAGCTCCTGACAAGTTGATCAAGAAGCACTATTTGTTAGCTATGTCCCTCTACCTAAAATTGCTAATGGGGAAGCAGCCCACAACTGCCAGTCCAATAGGTTTCTCTATTCCGTATCTTCCCTAATTTCTTTTTCTCCCTCTGTGCTACCCACACTAGCCTACAGACCACTACCAGGGCGCAGGAGATCAGACAGGCAAACCTATCCCCCCTTTCCTAGTCCTTCGGGCCCACCCCTGGACAGTAGAGGAAGCCCCCACCCTATCTGGAGGGGGTCTCCAGTACCCCACCCATGACCTCATCGCAGGCAGCTAGAGAGCTGGATGGCCAGCACTTGCATGGCGCCTGAGTGGGCCCTGGGGATGGGTGCGGCCTAAAACTGCGCAGTATGGCATGACGTGGTTTCCCATCACAGGCTCCCACAGAGGCTGGCGGCATCTCTGGTAGACAAACTTGCCAGGCCCCACCCCAGAGCCCAAGAAGCACATACACACTCCCCTTCCCCCATCTACACACACACACACACACACACACACACACACACACACACCACACACACACACACAACACACAAACACACACACACAAACAAACACACACACATACCGTGAAGATGAAAACAAAGGCAATAGGGTGGCTAACAAAAATCCCCAAGCCAGCTGGCTCATCTGGGGCTTAGTCACGTGAGCTGAATATTGAAACATGGACAGTACCTTAGAAGCAACCAGTCAGAGCTGTCTTCCAAAGGGTCTTGATGAGAGCTACCCAAGGCGACCTAACTGTGTCCTTGCTACAGAATCTAGGAGAAAGAAACAGACTCTTCCAGGAACAGGGAGAAGAGAATATTAACTATTGAACTGCCAGGAGACCGTGGCTACCTGTCTGACCTGCTTCTGTGTGAGCCAGGCTTACCCAAGTTTGTAGGATATAGAATGGGTCTCAAGTCAGTCGTCCAGACTTGACAAGTCATGCTTAGGGGTCAAAGGTCCGAGGGCTAGAATAAAACTCTATCTTGTTCAACAAGTCTTTCCAGAGGTCACACTGTGTGCCAGGCACTTTGGCAACGTGGTTTAAAGGCAACGTCACCATTAGCAGCAGTGCAGACCAAGAATGCCTTGTACCACATTCGGCTTCAGTCAGAGAGAGATCCCTTCGGAGTAGCCTTTGGAGGCTGAGCCCCTTACCACGAGAAAGCCAAAGGATGGGCACCCCAGCACAGAGGCATAAAGATCACCTCAGCTCTCCAACAGAGTTATTTTGGTGATGAAACTGCTTCCCAAAGCGAGTTCCAAATAAACGGCTTCATGGCTATCAGTCAGAGTTCAATACATTGCTTGGTTAGGCGACTTGGGGAATGTGGAACAGGACATTTGGCTCCAACTTTGTAGATGGCTGACATCAATCTCAGCCCTCACCCTAGTGTATGAACTTGGACCCTTTCAAATGTCAGGGTTTTCACTGGTTAGAGAATAGCAATGTATCCGTTTTCTGGGGGCATTCTGGGGTTTGCCTTAGAGGGTCTGTGCAAGGGCCTGTCTCGGAGCACCTGGCATGACCCCTTGGTAATGTCAGCTGTCATCAGCAATTCTGAGCTGCTTTTGCTGCAGGACCTCTGCTCCTTTCCGCTGGTTAGAGAGTCCGCTGGCTCTCTGTGAGTGGCTCCTAATGAGGACCTAATGTTTTCCAAAGTCATTAGACCAAGAAGCTTTTGATTTTTTTTTTTAGAAAAAACATGGCTGCATGTTGAAAGACTAGTGAGCTGAGATCAAGTGTCCTTAAGTTGCATGAGGTTTCCCAAGACCTAATAGAAATGTACCAATTCTCTCTGGCCACTTCACAAACTGCCCACTCTGGAAACCCAACTGAGATTCTCTGGTCCAAGAAAATTGAGTTATAAAATCCATTTTCAAATTTTTCAGATGGAAAATGGGCAGAAAACTAAAAATGCTGTCAGTGACTAAATACTGGAAAAGTCCGTTCCTACCTACTGGCCGAGGACCCGACGGAGCAGAGTGTTGGTGCTAAGTCAGCAGAAGCTGCTCTCTCACTTCCAGGGGCTTCTCAAGAGAGGAAATGAAATGTGTGCTACAGATCTGAAATGCAAAATTCAGTAATTGTAATATGAAATGTAAGAGAGACTCCAATTAAATGAAACTTCCAAAAAGAAGACCCTAATAGTCAGATAGTGAGCCCCGTTCCTTAATGACTGACATTCGCAGAGAAACCTGCTCCATCCTTCCCAATAGGGCTAGCCCAGTCCTGACCTACAGCCCACAGGTGGAAGCAGGAGACTCGTTCTACACTTGAGGAAACTGAGGCAGAGGAACTCAGAAAATGCCCTAGTCTTTCAGAGCCTAAGTGCCGAGTACGTCTGACGCCTAGGGGACACGAAACAGGATCCTTAAAGGATGAGTGAGGGCTGGGGGGTGGGGCACTCCAGGCAACACCACCTAGGAAGATGTAACCCCAAAAAGCCTTGATGCCACAGCCCAAAGTTTGGTGACTTTCATGGAACAACCATTCAATGGTTGCAAACAAGGAAGCAATGTGACAAGAGCAGAGAGAGAACCATGCTGGAAGGCTGAGTGTGTCCAGGTGAGACCTGAGGCACGGAACCGCTTGCAGAAGGTATGGGGAGGAGTTCACACGGCCCCATCTACACAGTGCAGACCTGGTCTTTGAGATAGCAACCCTCACCAGATCCACGTCCCACGGTGGCCTCCTGCTTAATTCCAGTGTGGTGGACCAGGCTAAAGAAGGAGGAGTGAGGGAAGGGCTGGCTGACCCAGGAGAGCCCTCCCAGTCCGTATTCAGGAAGATACCATTCTAAGCACTTTTATGGAAATCATTAACTATACTTTTCCCTGTCCGATCACTGGGTTCCAGACTCTTAGCTCATATCAAGCAGGCACATTTCCAAAATAACCTTTGGATCTACAAAAGTTTTATGAGTTGACAGCTAAAGCAATTACACAATAACGGTATTGGCATGCAATGATGGGGGGTGTGGTTCATATATCCCTTCTGGAGGGACTCAAGTCCCTCTTCCTGGCTGTCTGCCTTTTGCAAAAATAAACTCCCCAGTGTCTGACAACTCTGACCGCAGCTTGCACCACATTCTCGGAGTTTTCTGAATGGTATTACCCACAGGGGTGCTTTCCGAGCCTCTGCGACACCCCAGGTGATGGCAGTCAGAGATTAGGAGTTAATTCCCCCTGATTCCCCAAAGCCTTACAAAGGGAGCAGGCCTCGATCTTAATTTAGGAACAGAGGGCCGCGAGAAGTGTTGCATTCCTGTACTTTCTCTAATTCAACTGAAATCCGATTCCAAGAATCCGTGGCAGCGGGGCTTGTGCTTCAGAAATTATCGGTGCTGCTGGCTCTCCCTCCTACAGCACCAGGAGCAGACCGTGCTCTTGGGAGACCCACGTTCACACCTGTCACACCAGCTCTTCTCGGTTTGGATTACACGTCCAAACCTTGGTGTGTGCTGGGGATCATTGAAAAGACGGCAGCGCCTCGTATCTGAGCATTACTAGGCAGCGCTGACCTCTGAGATAGAAGTCGTGCTGGATAGACACATTGATTTCTCATAGAGTCTTCAACCCAAGTCTGCCAGGTCTAGAAATGTCTCATCAAAAGCCCCTCATTTTCCCCTTCCGCACACATACATTGAAGCAGGGAATCTCTTTTTAATGATTTTTTTGTCTTTTTTTATTTTGATGTTGCAATTTTAATTACATATTTTCCTTTCCCTTCCCTCCCTCCAAGTCCTCCCATCTGCTCCTCACTCTCCTTCAAATTCATGACCTCTTTTTCCATTAACTGTTGTTGTACGCATATACATATTTTTATGTACATACATATTCCTAAATCTAACCTGTTGTGTCTAGGTAACATTACTTGCATGTATGTTTTCAAGGCTGACCATTTGGCACTGAACACTATTTGGTGTGCCCTTCCCTGGCGAGGACCACCTCTCTCGCTCCCAGGCTCCGAGCTTTTATTCAACTATCTGGAGTTCTCCATATGGGGTTGGAAACGCATGGGCTTTTCCCTTTACAGTTTGGAATATCACTTGGTGTTGTCCTTGTGAAACTGGAACTCTCTAAAAAGAAAGGCAGAATTTTCTCTTTTCTTGACACAAGGAAGTACAAAGGGTCTGCCAGCACCCTTGAAACACCGGGTGGAGATGGAGAACAGCAGAGAAATGAACATCTCAGGATGTTCCATTGTCTTCCTGCGAGGTAGTAAATAATCACCCAGGAAATGTGCACCCCACTAATTAACAAAGCAAATTCTTCGAAATTACAAGCTTCTTCCAAAGGAAGTATCTACTATGTTCATATTAATAGTCTCCTTTAGTTACGTGCCTGCTACGTTGTCTGCACTATGTACATGTTGGGACCACATTACCCTTGTTTTTAGGCAAGAGAAACTTGCCTTGAGGTAGCATACGTGTGCACGTTCACATGTGAGTTTGCTTCCATGTGCTTATGCAATGTGCAAACAATGTGGAAATTGTTCCTCGAGACACCCACCTTTTGTTTGTTTGTGAAAGTAGGCTAGACTAAGTGGCCACTAAGCCCTAACAATCCGCTTCAGCCTCTTCAGCTTTGGGGTTCCAAGAGCATGCCCCAATGCTCACTCAGCATCATGTCCACATTTTAAAGCATGGATGGGTACCGGACGTTGAACTCAGGGCCTGGTGTTTGCATGGCTGGCACATTACCAAGTGAGTCATCTCTCCAGCCCATGGGGTAGGTGTTTGCACGCATGTTGTAACTGACTACCTCCAATTAAAATGGAATGTTTATTATTTTGTTCTATATGTATGATATGTATAAATGTCTTGCCTGGTTGTATGTCTGTGCACCAAGTGCATGCCTAGGGCCTCAGGCACCAAAAGAGGTCATTGGGTCCCCTGGTATTGGAGTTTCAGACAGTTATAAACTGCTATGTGGGTGCTATGACTGGAACCCTGATACTCCAGAAAACAGTCAGTGTTTCTAACCACTGAGCCATCTCTCCAGTCCGTAAAATGCATTTTCAGCGGAGATCTTCTGTCACTATGGGGCTCACACCTTATTTGGTAAGATGCACCAAAGCAGCCTATTACCCGGCCTCGTAATTCACCTGTGTGGTGGCAGATGGAAGATCCAATCCTGTTGAAAAGAGGGCAACAAGGTAACGGGTATTGTCCAATGCAGAGTTAGGAAAGAGAGCAAGCTCTTATCCATTCCTCTCTGGCCTGCCTCTGACTCAGGAGAAGAAAGTGACCGCTACCTAAGAAACAACTAACTGCAGAGTCTCACCAAACCGATACAATGCTGAGCCTCCACATCCTACCAATAACGCAACAGATCCTACCAGAGCTGATCCTGTCGTCCTGAAATACATTGCTGCCAGATGGTCTCAGGCAAAACTCAAGAGCAGCCATTAAAACACTATTTGCTTGCTAATGGCCAACATCCTCCAAACAGCTTATCCTCTTAAATTAGGGCACTTTTTTTTAGAGCGTTGTGGTTTTTCTACATTAACTTATTTATACAAGATTTATGAAGTAATTTCTATTTCATTCTACTCTGAACTCTAGTTTAACATTAACCTGGTCTGGCATGAACTTGTTAACCAAGGTATCAACTAATCACCTTCCAGAATCACTGCTCTTTCTTTGTTCCCTCTACAATAAAGAGCATGCTTCTGGGTGTTGGTTTAGGGAATGCTATGTTTTCAGTGTGTTTCCCAACAGTAGGGACTGGAAACTGAAATCCCATGCAAACAGTACTGGGAGGCAGAGCTTAATGGGAGGAATTAGGTCATGGGGACTCCGGGTCTTCTATACTGATGCCCTCTAGACAGGGCTTCCTTGTGGTGCGTTCCATTGCATGGATGCACTCATGTTATGTTGATTTCTCAAATAAGACCAGTTACCATCAAGGCCCTTCCTAGATAAGGACTTTTTGGTCTGAGACTCCTCAGGCTCCAGAAGTTAGTGTTCATCACTTGTAAACTGTCCGTCTCCAGCATCCTGGCAGTGGGAACATTAAGCATCTCTCTTGAGCACTCAGCTTGTCACCTCCCTGCCTTCCACTCTCCTCCAGAAATCCCAGGCTCCTGAGCAGCCAGCCCTCCATCCCTAAAGCAGCCCTTGACTAACTGGGGTCTGAAGAATCTGATGCCACTTCCGTTAACGAATCCTATTAACCCACCTTATTACCTACAGAGAACTGCAGCGTCATAGGATCCCAGTGTAGTCTGGAGATAGAATGCAAAACCCTTGTTTCTTAAAGGAATTTACCTATGAGGCCCTGGAATACACGGTGCCCCGCGGTCAAGAGTGAATGCTGTCCAAATGGACTTTTAAACTCCATCCAAGATAAAGATTTTACTTCCAGCTTTAGTACCAGCAGGATCAAAATCCTGGTGCCTAGTAAAATCACCCCTTCTGTGAAACTGCACAAATCATTAGAATGGTCGTCATTATATCAGAATCTGCCATTTTACTGAGGGCATAACATTGTCCTTATTCTGCCTTCTTACCCAGCAAGGGAAAGTCCTCTCTCCTCTGCTTGCCTTCCCCATCTCTCCAGGGTCTCCATTTATGGAGAGAATGTTTCCCTGTGCTTTGTGGCTTACTAAGGATGTGTGTGTTCTCCCTTGACATGGAATCCTGGCCTGGCCCCAGGTTCCAAATGACCTCCACTCTCCCGTCATACTTCCTATTTTTCCTGTTACTATGACACCAGTATCCTGACGAAAGCAACTTAAGGAGGAGAAATTTACTTAGTCTTACAGGTAGTCACAGCTGGGAAGCCAAGACAGCTAGAGCTTGAGGCAGCAGCTCCTGTCTGGATGGGGAGAGTCACAGTTGCTTATGCCCAGAGAGCTTCCTCTCTTTTGCTCAGTTCAGGACCCAAATCCAGAGAATGGGGGACCCACTTTAAGAGCGTGTCTTCTGAACTGTTATCCTAACCAAGATCATTCCTCACAGGAGTTCCTGAATGCTTATCCCGAGGTGATCCC
This sequence comes from Dicrostonyx torquatus, assembly GCA_028555095.1. Classification (NCBI taxonomy): domain Eukaryota; kingdom Metazoa; phylum Chordata; class Mammalia; order Rodentia; family Cricetidae; genus Dicrostonyx; species Dicrostonyx torquatus. The sequence continues at coordinate 12,971,655 of JAQHUG010000017.1, read as the reverse complement.
AGGTCCTGTCAGATTGATAATCAGTATACACAGCAAATCAAACCCTCCGTCTGTAACTCCAGAAGTACACAGACTATCTGTACTTTTTATCCAGGAAAAAAGGGGGGATGTATGTCTGTTCTCCCTGATTTTGAGCTAGCAAAAAAAGAGCATGGCAATCAATTAGTGGATTACATGGAAAGCCAGATGTCTCTTGGGGTGACCCTAACCACCACTTAGCTTATCGTCTGGCACCCACAGTCCAGAGGAGCTGTTAAGCTCTGTGACACAAAGATCTTCCTTCTATTAATGCTAAATTTGCACCAACAAGCCCATCAGAAAAAAATTTAACTAAAACCTTCTGTTTCTTAAAGTGGCTCTAACAAAGCTTGCTTTCATCCATATTAGAATTGGTTTTTTTCTTTTCTTAATTAACTAACATTAATCATCAACTAATAATATGGGATTACTATCTTTTTGTATGCCAGCCTCAGTGCTGACTTTTCCCTGCTCTGTGATGGTGTGTAAGTCATTTGACCCATCTGAGCCACTGTTCCTCCTTGAAAATGGGGCCGACATATGCCTATCCCCCTGGCTCACTGGATGATGACACTGTGTAAGAACAAGTGTGCAGACTGGAGGGTAAACCACAAGGAGTTACTGGGGGAGCCTCGTTCTGTAGACAAGCTTGATCGTTTCACCTTGGCCCCCTTGTTACGGTAGATATATTCTCTCTGGACAAATTAACACCTAATTCAATGAACACAAACAAAAGACAAGCAAGAGGAAAGCAAGCACACCAGGGATGCAGAGAAGAGACTTGTGTATGGGTGTCAAGGAAGATAATTCCAGCCAAGCTGACCATACTTCCATGCTGTTGTGAGGGCAAATGGCGAGCACATTCTAGGCTGGCTAGCCCCGGTGTGCTTTCGTCATATGGCTTTATCCATGGTCTGTCTCCCTTTGTACGGCTTCACTGTAGATCAGCTCCATTCAGGAGTCATCCATGGCCTAGGAAGATTAAATAGAAACTTCCATAAGTGCATAATTCTTAGGTTTTTTAATTTAATAATGATATTTAATTATTCAAAATTTTATACAGATGGCTTTTAAGGTCTTATTACAAATAATAACCATAAAAAGGAATTAATTTGCAAGCAGCAGTGTAACATTACTATGACTGTTTTTAATATTTAAAAAGGCACTAACTACAAGATTAATATTACTTTTTATTTATAAAAATTTCTTTCATTTTTGTAGTATAGATTCTGTACTATGTCATTTTATTGATTCCAACTTTATACTTCTTGGAACTGAATGCATGGTATGTACATTAAAGGGATGGTGATGGAATACATGTAATAAAACAAGCCATAGCTAACTGGGGAAATAAAGGACCCAGCTGGGGAAGGGAAGGAATTACAAGGGGTTGCAGAAGGTAGGGGAATGGACAAGAACAAAATAATGACACACATGCTCAAAAACACCAGAATGAAAATTATTACTTTGCATGCTAACTTAAAAAGTGAATGAAGTCTGACATGATCAAAGAGTGTTGGTTTCTATGTAAATAATTCTTAGGTTTTAATTTATATACCATTCAGAGGTGTGTAAAGCCTCACAGCATCCTGCACTCTCCTTCCTGGACCGCCAATTGCTCCTTGTCTAGAGTGTCCACTCTGTATATGCCACCCACCGGCTAGTCACGCAGTAACCTTTCCAGCACTCAAACTGAGTGTTCTAACTTCACAGTGTTTACCTTCAAGTAACCCTAGTTTACTCAATACTGATCCCAAAGTGCAAACTTTTATTACGGTTTAATTATTCTACATTGTTGATTACTATAGATCCTCCTAACCTCTTACTGTACCTAATGCATGAATTAAACACTGTTAAAAATATGTATATATAGTTTTTTAAAAACCCATAATATACACAGGTCAGTGCTATGTGAGGTTTTGGAGTGGGTTTTAGACTGTTAATCTCCATAAAGAACGGGGCATATGTATGTCTTATTTGGGATAATTTGTGCTTGCTATTTGCATATACAATTCAACACACCTTCCATGATGCTTCTGTCTATGAAACAAAATAAAACCATTTCTCAAAATTACACTAGTAATAAGACACTAGCGTATTTCTGGACAATACATTGAGTCAGAAGTCACAGACATAGTAAACAAGCAGCAACCACACACAAATGCACAGATACTGGGGGGACCCCAGAGGCAGGACTGCGTGCTCTAACTGAAGCAGGCAGGTCCCGCTTGCTCTGGGGATGATGTCCAAGGAAAATATGGCCTAAGAGCCAGATGTTCGGGTCTTTTTTTTTAAATTTACTTATTTATTTTATATCCCAACCACATTTTTCCTCCCTCCTCTTCTCCCATCCCTCCCCCACCTTCTTTCTGCCTCCTCCTTCAATCAGCTCCTCTGTTCCTAGTCAGAAAGGGCCAGGCCTCCCATGGGGATCAACAAAGCAGGGCAGGTCAAGTTGCGGGAGGACTGAGCACCTCCCCTGTTATTAAGGTTTAATGAAACCTTTATGTCTAAATTTCTTAATAGAATTTTCTGGGGCAAGGGAGATGGCTCATTCAGCAAAGGACTTAGCCAGCATGGGGACCTGAGTCCAGTTCCACAACTCACAGGTAAAAACAGACATGGTGGCATAGGCTTGTAAACCCAGCCCGAAGAAGGTAACTAAAGCAGCTCCTTGGGCACGTTGCTCTGTCAGGCTTGCCTAGTAGGTGGGTTTCATGCCAGTGGAACAATCTGTTTCAAAAAGCAAGGTGGGTAGCTCCTGAGTAACAACACGCGTGGCTCCACACACGTGCACACAAAGACTCACGGACAAATACACACAAATGCACACACACACAAATAAGTGTAACATGTGTGACCTACAGAAACAGAACTTTCATATGGCTCAACTGGCAACCATATAGAAATATTTCGAAACTGTTTTCTTGCTGTGTGGGAAATCCCAGGAGCATTTGCCACTCAGCAGCAGGCAGATGTTCCCAGCTACGAAAGATGGTGCAGTGTACACTCACCCAACAGGAAAGCGCCAGTAGCCTGCAAACTCCCTTTCTATTCCGCAATACCATTATAAAGCTCGCACTGCACATCTGCCCCTGTGAGACCTGAAGCCTTACATCAGTCGGAAGCAGCAACTACATAAATGAATATATAATCTGTTGGCCAATCCTTTGTCGTGAGACTCAACGGGATACATGTGAATTCACGGCCCATTCCCAACAGAGGCAGACAGCAGAGCAAACAGTGATGGTCATCAACTCCCTGACAACTTCAGTCTCCATGTCCATTATCTTCTGCGGTGAGTCAACCTCACCTTCAGCTCCCTCCTCTCTAGCCCTTAACCAGGTCCTTGAGTCAGACGGCTGCTTCAGCATGGTTCTCTTCCTGCTCTCTTCTCTGAACTGTGCCAGCCTTTCAACCTCTGGTTTCGATTTCCCCTCTTGTCACACATTCTCTTGCTGTTCCCACTCCTTTCTCTCCAAGTCCACTCTTTTCGCGTCTCCTTTAGGCAGCTTCTCCACACACCCCTCTAGTCGAAAGTACATCTCTTCGGTCATATTTGTGTTTTTTATCTCCTGCAATGTCTGTGTCCCTAGATAACTGAAGGTCCTCGCACAGGACCCGGATTTTAGCAAAGATTCCATAAATACCAGTTAGTCCTTTTGTGTGTGATTTTAGGCAGTGGGGAAGACATGTGCAGAATAAACAAGTGAAATGGAAACACAAAATCAGAGCCATGACAAGGAGAAGAAATAAAATATGTGAACCGAAAGAACCAGTCTAGTTAGAATGATTGAGCGTGAAATTTCACTTCCTGGCAGCCTAAGCATGTATTCTCTGGTGTGTGGAGGGTGAAGGGCCAAAGGAGAGGAAATGAATTCTCCTTTTGCCCTGACTCAGCCCTGCTTTAGGAGCACATGTTTTCCCCCATTTCTTCGTTTTGTTTTCAGCAATCCGTTAATCTCTTGCTGAACATCCAGATCGTCACCGTGTCGGAGCCTCCCTCAAACCCTGTTTAGATGGTGGTTCTCTATGGTAAATACAAAGCTTCCGATGAGGACAATTTATGTTGATACTGTTGCTATGGTGTTGGGAAAGGAGACCTGCAATTCTTGGCTCATCAGCTTCTGTTGGTTAGCAGGTTCCAGCTGCAGGGGCTGGCTTCAGGAGGGAAGAATCAGATAAAGGAAAGAGGGAAGGGCAGTTCTTCTGAACTCTTGTCCACTTTCCTCTATGGCCACCCTGCGCTTCCTCCTTCCGTGTTTCTTGTCTACCGGTCTCCCTCTGAGACCCATTCAAGCTGAATTTTTCATTCCAGTGGGACTTGCTGGCTTTATTGATATTGGTATTTAATCCACAAGGCCATCAAGGTGAAGGCTCTAGAGTTCAGCGCTTTCTTTTCTAGGTGGTATCATTGGTGAATTAATTTTTACTTTGCATCTCTTTGTAAAATGTGAAGATGGGGCATACATCAGACTCACTATCTGGCTAAAGCAGGTAAGCACAGGGGTGGCCAGCAACCCAACCACAACTTGGTGAGCTGCATACACACACCTCACTCTCCCAACGGTGCACTAACCACCTGGACTCCCCCTGCTTTGAGTTCCATTCCTCCCTTCTCCAGAGCAAACCAGCCATGTCAACCTAGAGCCCCCAACAACACTTAGCACCAAGGGCAGTGGGCCAAACCAGCCTAGACTAGTTCAGGCTGCTTGTGCAGAAAGGAAAACTCTATCCTCAAAATAAACATTTAGAGAGGAAAAAAAGCGTGTTTACCATCTTAGGCCTATGCATAATCGGCATATGATTACATACGCATAATTACACAAGATTAAAATTAGATGCATCTTTGGAGAAACATGTCCAAAGGCTGACATAAAGCGAATCTATCAATCAACGCGGAAATCACCCATATTCTGCCCCCAGCACTAACTCTTCCTTCTGGAGCCACACAAAGGCAGCCCTGGCAGTCATCAGAGGCTTTGAGCTTTAAGTTCCCTTGCTATTTGTTCTGTCTGTACTCTCACTTCCCTTCTGACTGAAACCCCTCAATACTGTACTAATTACTTGTGTGTGCTTCTTCGATTCTTTAGCAAGATTGTTGCCAAGGACCTGCAAACACTCAGTCCAGACAGAGACCACCAGTAGCAGGGGTTTGGTGAAACAGTAAGGAGCTGTATAAATAAATCATAGCTACTGTTAAAATCCTGTCTCCACCATTGGGAACAGACTAGAAGACAACCCCTTAGCAAGCTACGTGTAACAATACCGTGTAACTGAAGGATGTGGGCATTCCGGACAGTCTCAAACCTGGCTGCGCCTTAACTCTTAGAGAGGGAGCCTCAGAAACCCCTTAAGTACAAGCTATCCCCACAACCGTCAGAGCTCTGAGGGTGGAGCCGAGGCATTTATAGTTTTGTAGAGCTCCCCCACGACATTTGCATGCAGTCTTTATGAAGAATCACCATCTTACAGAAAGTGACAGCCAATGGTGTAGCTGTTGAGTTCCCAAGGCCTTGACTCGAGGACACGGACGATTCTTTAACCCTCCTGGACCCTTCCAGGAACGTTGAAGAAAGGGAAGTCATGGAAGGCACGTGTGGGGACTTCTAGTCTACAGCATAGACAGTCTAATTCTTCAACCAGCAGAACTGGGCAGGAAGGAAGGATGAGTTTGAGGAATTAGCAAAAGCAACAGAATCTAGCTTTGGATTGTAACTGATTTTTAGAATATGTCAGACCTAAGCATATTTGAGCCAGAGTAAATCAAAACAAATCACATTAAGTTTACAAGATATTTTTTTAATAGTGAGTAGCTGTTTGCTTACATCCAATAGATGTAAGAGCCTCTTGACCAAGTGGGTCCCCATTCACACCTCATCATAGATTTCTTTTTAATTGCTGTTTGTGAAACTGGTCAAGCATGCCACTTCATTACCTCTCCTTTATCATCACAAGCAGCCCACAAAATGCCTACCCTCCATTAACACAAAGAAAAAAATTCAGATGAGTCAACTGGACTCATTGAGAACAAGAATTTGCCTGAAATCAGTAGAAACCAAACTAAGATGCAAGCCTGGGCCGCTATGACCCTCTAAAGCCCACTGGTTTTGACCCTGATATTCTGGATGTAAAGCCCAGCCTTCATTCCTGCAAAGCTATGTGTTCATTTCATAATAATGCAAAAAGATGATAACTGTGCCCTAAAGAATCCCTGAATGAAGGAGAAAATATCTCCAAGTCTGTAAACATCTCTTCAGGTCCAAATCATTTCAGAGAGAAGTGGAAGGGTGTGAGGTCTTTGCTCTCATTGACACAGATGCCTAGGATGGTGGTGAAGGGGCAGCCAGAATAGGAATTGCCCATAACTGCCACTAATCAGGAAATGCTGCTCCCTCAGCTCTGGGCAACTGGGGCTGGATAGAGAAGAATGTGCCAAACACCATTCATCTCTGCCATCTGCTCTTTCCTACTCCCTGAACAAGGAGTCCTTGCTGACTTCTGCCTGCCAAAGCATCATGTTTGCCAGCTCATTTGACCATCTTCTCTTGAGGAAACCCAGTCTCCGTGTCCTTTGATTGCTCTGAAACTGATTAGTGTCCATTTGCAAGCCCCCGTCTCCTCCTAATGCCTCCAGGTGTCTGTGAGCCACAGGGCTTTGATTTCTGGTCTATTAACTCTGAAGAGAATTAAACCTAATAAAAACTATAACATTAGCTCCAAATAGCTGCATGATGTGTGGCAGCGAGATGCTCTCCTTTTGTCTGCACAATGCCGGGATCACTATGAGTTCTTTGCAATGAGAGGGAAATGAGCAGAATGCCACTTCCTCCCCATAAGAAAGGCTGATGCAATATCCCTGGAAGGGGAAAATGGCACTTTATATTGCTTTAATAAAAACAACACTTCAACGTTACGTTGAAAGGGGAAACTGACATAGCTTCATTCCAGGATAAATTTAGGTTCCTTGAGAATAAATCTTAATAAGGCTATAACTTTGACTGTTCAGTTCAGATAGGAAAAAAATGCCAAAATGTCCAATAAAGCACAGATTAGCTAAGCATTTATTTTTTTTCAGCTCACACTTCCATGTTTTTATTTTCAAAAATTATTCTAGCGAGAATCTGAAAGAAGACATGTCACATACCCATAAATACAACCAACTCAGATAGAAAACGTGTCTCAGACCAAATTGGTCCAGGGAATTTATGGCAATTTGGCCGTGGCTGCTGTCCAGAAAAACCACAGTTTATTGTAAAAGTTGTCAGCCAATACCTACTTTTCCTCTCTCCTGCCAACTACGAGGGGCTAATTCTGGGGGAAAATACTAGCCCAGCACCCCCTTGTTTGTTATTGCCCTCTTACCTAAAGAAAGCTAAGGGAGATGGAGAAAATATACAACACAATCTATATATGCTTGAGATTGGCATTTGAACCGGATGTCTCTAGCTGTTCAAAATGAGTTTGAATCCATGAATGAATACATCTTGGAAGGTAAAAACAACCACGACAGAAACTGTTCGATGACTCTCTAAACCCTGACTCTGGAGGCAAAAGTCTCCCATATATAAAGCTCTCATAGGATACAACACAGTATTCACAGCCGGGTGCAGCCGGGACAGCAGGTGTCAACAGTTGGTTGTAATGGGAGTTCTTGTGGAAGACTGAGGCATGCACTTAATCACTATCAAGACCCACTTTGCAACTAGGGAAAATGAGGTACGACTGTCACAGAAGAAAGGGTGGGCCGGGTTGTAAGAGAACAAGGAAACCCACGTATCATCAGCAACAAGGAAGAAGAGGCTTGTCCATGCTATCTTCTATGAGGGCCAAGTAGCTCTGTTTACTCAGAAAGGAATGTTCTGGAAGAAAAATAGTAAGATGAAAGAAAGAGATTAGAAAAGGATTTGGACTGTGAAAGGATGGAAATGGAGGAGCAGTGATTCTGACTTTCTTCTGAAGGGATGGGAAGTCATCAAAGGCTTTGGTGTGAGGGAAAGACATATGGGGAGCAGAGTGTGCAGAGGGGAGGGACGGCAGTCTGTGGCCAGATGGAGGCCTTCCTTCATCATCCTGGAGCTCTCTGGAGGTCAGAGCTGTGTGAGACTCAGGTGTCCTTGGGTCAGCTCTGCTGTTCTCTGCCCTGGGTGCAGGGGAGTGCTGCGGATGAGTCAGTGGCCTGAGCACAGCCTAATATGCCTCCTGCTGAAGGGTCTAAATTCCCTCAGCCTTTGATGTGGAAATGTCATCGGTACATTGAGTGGATTCCAGAAAGTCTTCCAGGGGAGAACACGCAATACAGGAGGCCTTACAACACACATGTGGGCCTCAGCAAGCAGAGAGATGGTGATGAGGGACAAACAGAGTGAAGGAAAAATGAGATCTCTCCTCCAATGCAGTAGGACATAAATTTAAATTATGGGTCCCCATGCGGAAACAATCTGTGAAGCCTCACTCGAACGCTGCGGGCCTTGAAGAACGGCTTTCTGCAGACACTCTGCCTTACCCTCTGACGGCTCATGACTGCACACGAGGCCCTGTTGGATTCAGGTTGTCATCCCAGCAATCTAGAGATTGGAAACATCCTAGCCAGGCCTCAAAGTTTGAAGTAAATGGTTTCACAGTGCTTAAAGGTTATAAAGTTTCAAGAAGGCTGTGCTAGGGGGACAAGACTCAAACCTGAGTTCACTCTTAGTCATATGACCTTAGGCAAGCATGCTCATGTCTGGACAGCAATAGAAACACAAGGGTCCAGGGACAGTGGCTACAACAGCATCTTACTCAAACCAGAGAGTTGACGTGGGAGTGAGTAGGGTCAGAACTCAATGTGGACAGAGTCAGGCAGGAAAAGCAAAGGAATCTGGTGGGATTCCTGAGAATTCAGAGTTCACCAGCTACTTGCCTTACTCAGTATCCGCACGCACAAGGGAATCACATGGAATGATTCAAAAACACCTAGACCAACTGAGAGAGACCAGAGAACAAAGAAGAAAGATTGCCTGTGGCTTTTCAAACAAGGGATCTCATGCTTTAATTCTGTACCAGGCCCCAGGTGAGACTGAGGGAGAAGGGGTCTCTGATGATATAATGGGGTAAAAAAATAGATTAATGTCTGGGCGGTGCGTGATTCTTCCTTACATAGACCTCTGTAGGGCATCGTAGGCACATGGTATCCCAGCCCCTTCCTGCCTCCATGCAAGCCAGGCTTAGACACCTCTCAGAAAGTGCTCTCCCACAGCCCCACGCCCATGGGAAACCCACCTACAGACAAAACTAGACTGCCTAAAACAATGCTAGTGTAAGAAACTGAATTGTGGAATTGAAAAATAAATCTCAGCATTGAAAATAATTTACAGGTTATCATTGGAACCTCTAAAAGCCCTGACAGGGTCCCTGGTACCTCGGTGAGAACCCTTTGTGGCCAATCATCACAGGGTCTGATTTCTAAGCCCAGGGATCCAGCCAGAACAGGCTCCCATCCCTCCCAAAGAGGGACTCTTTCCCAGGAGCGTCCTCTACTGCACGATAAGGGCAAGCAAGCAGCAATGCTCACTCCCAGACCCTGAAGGCAGAGGAAGAGAAAAGGATGGTCACCATGCACAAAGCAGGGAGGCCAGGTGACCGTCCACCCCTGTCCAGGTAGGGGTAGATATAGGCTGGCAGTAACTCCCCCATTCCAGAAGTCCCAACGTCCTCTGCTCCAACAGCCCCAATGTTCTCAGCTTTGGCCTCATCTGTTAAAGGTCTGGCAGGACTAACAGGAACAGTCTTTCCTTGGAAAAGGTCTGCAGAGGCCCCCATTCGAGCAACCAGAGCTCTGGGGCTGCAGCAGGTATCCAGGCCTTGAGAGCTCTTTTCTGTGGGCAAAAGTAACCCGTAAGTCACTGTTGTCAACCGGTGTGCTCACAATTGCCAAGTCTGTGAATCGTGAGGCCTATCTACAAACGACACACCCACAATGGCAGACATAGTCCGTTCTCATGGCCTACTGTGGTGAAGGACACGCAGTCATCAGTGGTGTTGAGCTGGAACCCTGAGACGCTGATGAGCTCCTGCTGCTGAGAGGCAGGACACTTCTCGTTATAAAACCTCATCTTGGCTGTGTTTATGTTTAGATCACCTTTTCCATGCCCTGTTGACTCATTAACATTGAACTTCGTGCCAAGAGCACTGTATCTTGGGCATGAGCACAGTTGACCTAAGACAGTTTCCTCTGTAACTCACAGCCTTCCCGCACTTAAGAATACTGATAGCAAGCTATTTGTTTCCATTTCTGTGATGGTTTTATTTATTTTTATTTTACATGTATGAGGGTTTGCATGCACGTATGTCCATATACCATGTGTATACAGTGCCCTTAAGAGACCAGAAGAGAGTGTCGGGTTCTTGGATTAAAGTTATAGACAGTTGTGAGCTGTTATGTGGGTGCTGGGAATTGAACTCAGGTCCCCTGCAAGAGCAGCCAGTGCTCTTAACCATTTAACTCTCGCTCCTGTCCCTCCATTTTAAATAACAGGACTATAAAGTGAAAGAAATGTCATAAATTTAACACTAAATTCACTAGAGGGGAAAGGAAGAATAGTCATTTACAACAGGCAGGCTGAGTACAGAAGACAAAATGTCATCATCTTTAGCCTCAGCCAAGCACACTTACAAATAAAATAACTAGTAAAGCACCATGAGCGTCCCTGTGGGGATTCAGATCCGTTAACCAAGGGCGGAACCATCCACGTTAACCTGCCCAGGAGCTCTGTGCTCAAGTCCCAACTAGGCTTCTCTCCAAGGCCTGCCAGTGTTAGGCTAAAGAGGACCATGTGTCAAACAGAAACACAGGACCCTTGCAAAGTTGTATTTTGCTTTGCAAAGATGAAGATCTCAAATCTTTAAACCTTTCCAAGATACCGCAGAACCCATTTGCATATTTCAGCATTAAATTAAGAAAATATTTTTCCAATGAAGGCAGATTCTTTAACTGAATTTTAAATTTGTTTTTAGCTTGGTTTTACATAGGTTCATTTTGTTCTGAGAATTTACGTCCTCGGCTGAGGATGACCTTGAACTTGGGTCCTCCTGATTCTACCTCCTTTGCAGTGGGTCTGCAGGCTTGTGCCTCCACACCAGCTAAATGTGCTCAGGATGAAACCCAGGGCTTCCAGCACTGGGTAAACATGATACCACCTGAACCACATCCCTAGCCCTGCCTTTTCTATTTTTAATTGACACATGATTATCTAATAGTCATGTATACTGACCAGGGGAGAATGAGGGATAGTGGGTGGCAATTTTAAATTTTCAAATAGGCATACAAGGCACATTGATCATAGAGTCACTAGCAGATACACTATTTCAAACACTTATTTTTTGCTTTGTGTTGGGGACATTTAGAACTTTCTTTTACAGTTTTTTTGAAGCATGGTTAACTATCAGCTACAGTTACCCCAATTAGTGTGGCATTTCACTTTGTATGCTGTGGTTACCATTAATGAATAAAAAAACTGCTTTTAACTTACAGCAGGGCAGAACTAAGATAGACAGGGAAAACTAAACTGAATGCTGGAAGAAAGAAAGGTGGAGTCAGAGAGAAGATATGTAGCCCTGCCAGAGACATATATTGGAACTTTGCCAGTAAGCCACTGCCACATGGTGATACACAGATTAATAGAAATGGGTTAAATTAATATGTAAGAGTTAGCCAATAAGAAGCTAGAGCTAATGGGCCAAGCAGTGTTTTAAATAATATGGTTTCTGTGTGGTTATTTTGGTTCTGGGCAGATGGGATGAATAAGCGGCCTCCTCCAACAAATTGGTGCCCATCTATAGACTCCTGGGATGTAACTCTCTAGCCTGAAGGTTTCACCATTTAACCAGTGCTCCCAGCCCCACCCCTGTCTCCTCTCTCTTTCCCAGCTTCCATTAGCCACCATTCTAATCTACTTCATGTCGCCAGTGTTTCATCCTCCGCATGTGAGTGGGAGCGTGCTGCATTTGTCTTTCTGCTTTGGCTTATTTCACGTAGCATATTGTCCTCCAGACCACGTGAATCAGACTCTCTGGAGCTGCTCTTAGTTCCACAAACTCATCTTAGCTCTCCGCTTGGGGTTGGCACAGAACGTGGTAACGCTCCTTCCACAGAGCACCCTGTTGTTGGCTGTCTTATTATTCTTTCCGTTTTTACTCTTTTGGGGGCTGCCACTCAGCTCCCAAATAAATCACGTGGAGGCTTATTATTACTTATAAATGCCCACCCTTGTCTTGGTTTATTTCTAGTCAACTTTCCTTAATTTAAATTATCCCATTAACCTTTTGCCCCTGGGCTTTTTCCTTTCCTTACTTCTGTGTACCTTACTTTCACTCTTACTCCAGAGCTGGCTGTGTGGCTGGGTTGCAGCCCCTTGCACCCTCCCCGCATTGTTCTCCTGCTCCTGGGTCTTTTTCCTTCTCTCTGCCTGCCAGCCCCTCCTATCCTTGCCTTGCCTTGCCTTGCTATCGGTCATTCAGCTCTTTACTAGGCCAATCAGGAACAGTAACACAGCTTCAGAGAAATAAGCAAATACAACATAAAAGAATGCAAGACATCTTTTCATCATTAAACACATATTCCACAGCATAAACAAATGTAGCACATCTTAAAATCATATTCTACAACAGCACCCTTTCAGACTCTGGAAGATGCTGCCGGTTCCCACTTCCGAAACTACAGCTTCCCACCTTCAGCACTCTGCTCTGATTGTTCCTCAGAAGCTCTCCAGTCTCTACATCTCAGCCACTTTGGAGGCATGGTCTAATCTGTCGAAATGCATAGCCACCTCCTGCTCAGGCTTGAGAATAACATCAGTAACATCAAACTCTGGGCAAGGCAATTAATTCACACAGCTTTTCTAGACAGATTTCTCAACATGTATGAGTCAACTTTTTAGACCAAATCTTTCTGTGTCTCCTAATTTACCCTAAAGGGCACTAGTGAGGTGATCCAATGAGTCATGGCACCTGCTCCCAAGTCTGGCTACCTGAGTTCAGTTCTTAAAAGTCACGTGGTAGAAGGGGAGCACTCTCACAAATTGTCTACTGATTTTCACACCATGACATGTCTGCATCTATGCAAACACACATACGCACACACATGTACTAAAAATAATTATGTGATTTAAAATATCCTGATGAAGCAATCATACATGCACTAAAAGTAATTTCACTACAAGGATGCTGATAAGGAGATTTTTATTACTCCAACATATGGGTACAATTATGACATCAAAACTTTTAATGCTAAAAAAAAGGGCCACATCTGTACAGCTGCTATGTACTAAGCAGCCATTAAAGATGACAATGTCAGAAAGTCTTTATTGAGTTACACAGATATCTGTAGAATCATAGAGAACTGTATATAAGAATGGATACAATCCGATAACATTTTAACTAAAATAGCTATCTATTCAAAATATATAGAGAGAAATATTCCCCAGAGGGGAGTAGTAGCTCTCTGTAGTGACACTGTTTATCACTGAGACAAATACTTCAAAGAAAATGTTCAAAGATTGAAGATTCATTCTGACTCGAGGTAGCATAGGCTCCATCCAGTCCGTGGTAGACAGGCTCCGTTGCTGTGGACCTGAACTGATACAGCAGAGTAGCAGAGTGACAGGGCGTGACACAGAAAAGTTGCTCTGAGCAACCAGGAAACAGAGAGGCGAGGGAGGGACTGGAGACATCATTCAGGGGCCTGGTTCAGGAACCTGCTCCTCCAGCTAGGCTCCACCCCCTTCTATGAGCCATCTGGTAAAGTAGCACCCCAGCTGGGTTCGACACCTTCAGTCCATGAGCTGGTAGGAGACCTTTCATATCCATGCCATGTGTTTTCTGTGGCTTATCTATCTGAAGTGTTACCTGTGCTCCGTGTTTTCTTCAATAAGAAACTTCATTTATAATAAGAAAAGGTAATGCTTTCTTAGCTGACTATTCCTCTCAGAATAAAGAACCGCATCCTGGCACGGGACTAGGACTGCTGGTGACTTCAGCTTCTCCTTACAGTAGCATTTTCATTGTTATCCCAACACAACATGCAGATCCCAACTTCATACCCATGCGGGCCATCTGACACCTTCTGATGATTGTCTCCTATAGAACACGGTCAAGCCAGGCAGTAGTGGCGCACGCCTTTAACCTAGCACCCGGGAAGCAGATACAAGTGATCTCTTTGAGATTGAGACCAGCCTGGTCTACAGTGTGAGTTTCAGTACAGCCATACACAGAGAAAGCCCAGTTCAAGAGAGAAAAAAAAAGAAAGAAAGAAAAAGAAGAGCAAGGTCAAGAAATTTTCACAGGTGCTCTAAATAAAGTTTTTGTCACCAAGGTATGAGAACCAGATTCTGCCCCCCAACACCTATAATCTCGGGGCTCGCTCTTGAGGCAGGGAAAGAGGAACCCATGACAAACTACCTAACCAGACCAGCCAATTTGGTAATCTCTAGGCTCAGCGAAAGACTCTGTCCCATCCAATGACAAACTACCTAACCAGACCAGCCAATTTGGTAATCTGTAGGCTCAGCGAAAGACCCTGCGCCATCCAATGAAAGCAGAGAGCCATCAAGAAAGACACCCAACATCAGCCACTTGCCTTTACCTGAACACACAAACTTCTATACCCACATACATGTAAAGCAACACACATGCTAACACGCATGCCATACATATATGCAAACAAAATACAAGGTAGTTTGAAGAAACTGTTCTCAATTACATGAAGAATAGCGAGAAGGCAATACCGACCCAAGATTGTGTCTACTCTAAGGCTATGTCTCCCCGGGACTAGGACTGTACAGCAGGACTTGTCTACCCTTGTGCTGTAACCATAGCACAGGCAAATCATTCACACCGTTTACAACGTTATCTGGGGAGACATACTCTGAAATGTAATCCCTTCCTCTGCCATGTCTACTAACAATAAAAGCAACTCCAGATACGTGCTTTTCCCTTTTGAGAGACTGATCCTGGCCATTCGGAGCCAGATACTAAAGTTCAGTCTGCAAACATATGCCCAGCATAGTCAGAACCACAAATATGGTCTACTGTGTTTCATTATAAGAATTTAATATTGAATTACAAAACCTAAATGGCATAAATAAATTCCAGATGTTTTCCTAAATCCCCAAATCTCACATTAGACTAGAAAGAGACATCGCTGTGTATGAATGGTTACATCTAGTTCCCCCGAAAGCCCAAAACATCCTGGGCAGTTCTTCAGCCTTCTCCCAAGAAAACACATGAACGCTTGGGCTCCCAAGATTCACAGCCCAGCTGTCCGCCATGTGCTCTGCCTATTTATCTCCTTTCAAGGGACAGCAGCGGCATGGTGAAGTACAGGGAATGGGAGCCAGGCTGCCGGAGTTCCTTGCAGCGGGATGGCTTTGGAAAAGATCCTCCATCTTCTCATTTGTCTCTTGGGAACGAACACAGCACCCACATTTCCTGATGCTAGCCACATAGGAATGTCCTGTACTTGTTACTAAGAATCGTGTGACATGGAGATCCTTCAAGGAAGAGAAAGTCCACGCCCCCTTTCAGCCCAGATAAATATCCTTAACTTTAGATTACAAAGAGTCTCCTCCTAGGAATGACCCATGAGCTAACTTCTGATCATTGGCGGTTCTAAACCTGGTCAACCTCTGACTTCTTTTATTGCTGATCCGTGTACTCAAGCCATGTCATTTTACCAACTGTTGGGTGTGCAGAATCAAAGATACAAAGGTTCTGGCCTCAGGTGTGTGGGAATGGTTTTTCCAATTAACTTAAAAGATCAAATCTAAGGAATTCTACCATTTTTGCAATGATAACAATCAAAAGCTGATCATTTTCTTGCTTCTTAACCCAATGACCTCATTAATAATTGGCACCTGTGTTTATAAGAAGAATTACAACTCTAAATGGTCTTCATTACTGACCCTTAACAGAGTATTTACAGCCAGTATGTCCTCCAGAGGCGCAGTTCACACCTCCAGAGTGTGGGTGGGCGCCAGATGGCAACGGCACAAGCTTCATGCAAGTTCATACTTGGCCTTCCTTTTGCCTTGGAATAGCCACTAAAGTGCGCCCAAATTTAGTGTTTACAGATTGCTTTCACGTGTAACACCTTGCTTACCCCTCCCAGCAGCTCTGTGTGAGAAGGTCCTATGTCATCATCATCATCATCATCATCATCATCATCATCATCATCATCATCATCATCATCATCTTACCATGTTGCAATGTAGACAGCTGAAACCAGAGAAGATGAGAACCCTTGTCTGAAATCACCAGCCAATAAGAAATTTAGAAGAAATTGGAACATGGATTTCTTGCCTTGAAATTTTTTTTTTTGTGTGTGTGTGTGTGTGTGTGTGTGTTTTCTACTAAACTTTACTGATCAAGTTACAGGACTGGCAACCGAAACGCTTAAGGCAGTCACAGTAACTCTTGGGCTGTATCTCTTCTTTGAATGTTCTTTGTTTATTTGAAGCTCTGGCTTTCCTGTTTTGTCTGATGTTCCCATGGTTGGCAAGAGCAAACACAGGCACGAGTTGGAGCTGTCTCTGCAAGCTGTGACTGTGTACTGCAGAGAAGGGGAGGGGCTGTGTATAATTGCTGTTATTGGAGCAGAATTTTGCTACACTGTAGCCAAATGATGCCTCATCTCTAAAGAAAAATGAACTACTCCAGAGAATTTATTCACAAAGAAGCCAATCCTTTGCAACAGTGAAGATTATACTCAGCTCTGAAAGAATTGTTCAATGAGTCTCGGATGAAAATGTGAAGAAGGGACCCGTCAGTGAGGGAGTGTATCTGACTTCAGACAGAAGAAATCAACCTCTGATCTGCTCTAAGGACTTTCTCACTTAGAAAGAAGTGTGTGGATATGTAATCAAGAGTCGATGTGGTGGAGTCTGCCTTAGTTTGACCTCCTATAGCAAGACACCATTGACTGGGTGACTTAACAAACATTTACTTATCAGATTTGGAGACTTAATAGTAAATGACCTATGGACGGGCAAATCTCATGTCCACTGATTGGCCATGTTCATCCTTCATTTTTGAAATGCTCTCTCCTGGCAGAGAGGGAGAGATTATTGCTCTCAGGTCTCTTCTTATAAAGGGCACTAACCTCTTTCACGAGGATTCCATCCTCCTGACTTAATAACTTCACAAAGTCCTATCTTCAGCCATCACATTGAAAGCTACGGCTACAATACATGATCTGTCAGGGAAACGCCACAAGCCTCTACCTTCCCGCATGTCTATTTTAGTAGCTGCTCTCTGTTACTTCAATGTCATGACTTTATTTTGAACCAATGACAAACTAGATATGATCAAGTCTGCGCAGGCAATGCAGACTTAGTCTTGCTTCTTTTCCAACAACCTCATCCATCAACTTCTGCTCATGTACCATTCTCCCCAGTGGGTGGGTCACGGCCTCGGCTGGAGTCTGAGAAAACGTGGATGAGCTGATTATCCTGCCTCCCTAAGGAAGAGCTCTGGGGTAAGAGAGGAGGAAATAGACATTGAGCAATATATGGGAAAGGGCCACTCACTGAAGGTCTGCATTGTGACAGGTACAACTCAAAACAGTTCCAAAGAGAAAGAGCACTCTCCTTGCATTAAGCATCCTGAAAGTGAATCCCGAGAAATGTAAAACGTAAAGGAAGATGTGCTTCTCTTCGGAGACTGTTCTGGGGATGTTTACACGAGACAATGACTGACTGGCTCAACAGAGACACTCCAAAGATGACAGCAAATGTTCCTTTCTCTTTTGTCTCTCTCTCAGAGATGTCATGCTGCATTCCACTGGGAGTGGCTTCATATATTCTCCATCTAATTAATCTGCTGTGATTCAGTTCTGACTGATGGTTCCCATATCCCCTATCCCACACAGCACAGCACTGCTGATATACTGAGCCAGTCAAATCTCTTCTGCCTCCTAGGTTGTCTCTTTTGGTTGACTCTAGAACTCTTGGGATATTTTCTTCAGGCTCAGTTAACATATCAGTCGCCTTGGTATTGGTGGTTTATTAACCTATTCATTATGCTTAACACTTTCCGGGATGTAGCGATAGTCATTGAATAAGTGAATCTCAGCTTCATCATCATTTACCAGATGTGCAATCCTGGGCAAGTTTCACACCTCCAATAGGTGAGAGAAGAAAAGTTCCTAGCTTGTGAAGCTTTAGAATTGTTCGTTCTGCCACAGTATGATAGCAGCAACAGCTGAAAACTGAAATACCACAGAGATGTGCAAAAGTTATGTCAAAGGTGCACACATGCATGTACTAACACATGTGTGTGTATATGTGCATGTGTGTAATACGAGGGACTTAACCCACAGCCTCACACACGCTAGGCAAGAGGCCTACTACTGATCTACTTCCCTAGATCCCTTTTGACCATTTATTTTGAGACTGGGTCTCACTAAGTAGTCCAGGCTGGCATTGAAGTGTGATCCTCTTTTCTCATTCTTTTGAGTGGCTGAAGTTATAGGCCTTGGACACAAGCCTGGTTCTAAGGCAATTATTCCACAGTATTAGCTGTACTATATATGTTATCTTTCTAGTTTTAATTAAAATTAACAAGCCCTCCTCACATAAAAATACACTGAAAAAACAATGACCCACAAACATCCCAGAATCCCTCTGACTTTGATAGCTGAGAAAAGACACTTCTCAGTCAGAAAGTAGACTCGAGTTACAGGGAAGAGCTGAAATGTCTCTGTGCTGCCAGTAGATCTGCTGAAGAACCCCTCTTCTGTGGGGCTGCTCCTGATTGTCAGGAAACCCCAAAGTGAGTTTGGCAACCTGACAGCATTGCCTCAAGCTTCCTCACTGGAAAAAAATGTAAATTCACAGCAGAGCAGGATATCACATTCTATCTCTACACTGACGTATCTGTCTCCTTTCTACGGAGCATCCAGTGAAACGGGGATTTTGGAAGCAAAGAGCAGGTGTCTGGCGGCAGCTCTCCTTGTACGTGGGGTTTATGTCAAAATCTAATGCTAACTAGGATATCTCAAGAGATTTTTTTCAACAGTATAAACATCGGAAATTTACTTATGAGCCTAGAATTAAAAATTGGTTTGGTTCCCCAGGTCTTCCATGTAATAAATGTGTAAGTTTGGACCCATTACTTATTATCCCAGGTGTTTCATTGTGTGTAAGAGGGAAAGAGTAACACTTCCACTGAGCAAAATGCAGTCTATATGATTTTACGTGGTTCATCATGCGCATCTCTCACTGGATTGAATCCAGGGGGAAAGAACACATGTCTGTCTGTTGGTTTCAACTCTTTGGGTTGCACACGACGGGTCCCTGGCTCAAAGTAGCTTACAAAGAAATGGGAATGCCGTATCTCATGAAATTGGCTAGTCTTAGCTTCAAGTGTGGCAAGATCTCACCCCTCCTGTGTGTGTTTGTACATGTGTGTGTGTATGTGTGTG
Organism: Dicrostonyx torquatus; assembly: GCA_028555095.1. Classification (NCBI taxonomy): domain Eukaryota; kingdom Metazoa; phylum Chordata; class Mammalia; order Rodentia; family Cricetidae; genus Dicrostonyx; species Dicrostonyx torquatus. The sequence goes on along the minus strand of JAQHUG010000017.1, from coordinate 12,952,181 downwards.
CCTATATATGAGTGTGTGTGCATGTGTGACTCTGTGTGCCTGTGTGTGCCTATGTGTACATGTGTCTGTATGTGCATTTGTATGTGTTTGTACCTCTGTACGTCTGGGTGTATATGCCTCTGTGTGTGTGTGTGTGTGTGTGTGTGTGTGTGTGCATCTCCTCCTTCCTCTATGTCTGTAGACTTCACATTGTGGAGAAGATGGCCAGTGATTGAAAGGACATATGTTTCCATGGACTGTCTCATGCCATTGATCTTTGTTGCCAGATGTATCACGTGTGTTCTCCATGGCTCAACCTGCTTGACCTGCTCACCTTGCGAGGGAGGCTGCAGGAGCAAAGGGCACTGCACAAGACAGCCTTCTTTGAGCCTCACAGAAAAGGAGACCCCACAAAGACAGAAAAAGTAAATTCACTGTGATTAGGACAGCACCACGGAGGACCTGCCTCACTGAACATGGCCTTGCATTACAGAGATTTATGTGCAAGGCTCAGAGGCCCCAGCACACACATAAGGTTTACTCTTTGACTCACAGGTCAAATACCCAACTTTGCCTAATTTGCCTAAGTGATCCCTGGTTTTTATCAATGGAGACCACTCTCTGGAGAACCTCTCTCAGCCCTTGGCAAATTATTTCTGGAGTTTTCCTTTTGGTGTCACATTTACCTTTCAAACAACATGTGATTTGAATTTTGCTTGCATTCCCCGAAGTAGCTGTTATGCGTTGTTTGTAAAACAAGCCAGGCCTCAATAAACACAGGAATCCCGTATAATCTGCGAAGTAAGTAGGAGCTAATTGTTGATTAAGACAAGAGCGCCTGTGCAGTGGCTGGAGATACTGACGTGATGCGGTTATAATGTTGAGATGAAGATGAGGAATGAGGAAAGAAAACAGGATATCGAGAATTTGGGTGGGGAGGCTGAGAACTGCAAGGGCTTGGGACCAGATTGTTAATGGAGTCTTGGTTTTACTGTTGACAGAGAAACAAATTATTAATAAAGGAAAATTTTGAGGGGCTGGAGAGATGGCTCAGTGGTTAAGAGCACTGACTGCTCTTCCAGAGGACCCGGGTTCAATTCCCAGCACCCACGCGGCAACTTACAACTGTCTGAAAATCCAGCTGCCAGAGATCTGATTCCTTCCCACCAATGCACATAAAATAAAGATAAATAAATCATAAAAAATTTAAAAAAGGGAAATGTTGAGACTCGGCACCCTGTTATTTTGAGTCATCATTTATGAAGTAAACCAGGAAATGCCTTTTGGTCACAAACCACACCAACTATGCTTTTAAGCTAAGTCTATGCTTGAAATTTTTTTTATCAAAATATTAACATTAGAGACAAGGCAATTTACAATCTTTTAAAGAAAAGCTCTCAATGGAGAAACCAGCTTTCCAAATTATAGTCTTAAGAATAATGTGGGGCCAGTAAGACGACTCAGCAGGTAAAGGCACTGCCACAAAGCCTGAGGACCTGGGTTCAAATCCCCTGAGCACACACAACAGAAAGAGAAAACTAGCTTAATCAAGTTTGTTAGGAATATTTCCCTAATGTGAACTCTCTGCCGAAGCAAATTCCCAATCAAGCCAAGTAAAAACAAGCCAAATAAAGAGATATCCAGGTTTAATGGGAGTTCTCTGCTCTTGGGTAGCCCGGAGGGGAAACTGGGAAGCCATGCAAACACAACCACCAAGGGAGGAAGGAGACCACATGTTCCTCTTCTGGGAGTTCACTTAAATTTTCTTGGGATTTGCTGGGATTTTTAGTCCAGAGTGGTAACTCTCAGTGTCAGGGAGCTAGGATAGATGCAAGAGGCTGGGGCCTAAGCTCCCAATTTAGCAAAGTTATCATTTAATCTGTGTTCATGCTCACACACGTACACACAACGAGACCAATAAATAAATATTGAAAATAGTAATGTGAATGACATAGACTTATGCAAATTAACTCCAAATTCTAATGCCCCCCTTGGGACATAGTTTTCAACAATTTTCACATGACTTTTGTCCTCACCCAATGCACTTCACCATTCATTCATTCCCCATTGTTCTGCACGTGTTTAGTTACACAGACTGAGCTGAGTCAGCCACGGCAGCTCATTGAGGCATCGTCCTCTCCAAGTCCAGATGATATGGGCTAATTTTTAAATCCTAAGCTTTCTGAACTCTAATGAGAAAGAAATATGATGTAGCCCACAATCAAACTAGGGGTCTTAGGTGGCATTGAGAAATGGCTTTTAACCGTACTACCTGGTTTCGCTCTTGTTTCTGCCACTTGGTAAACTTCAGATTTTGTAGACATGACCTAAATTTTATCCTAGTACAACAGTGAAGATTGATTAAAATGTCTCCAGAAGAGTACTTGAACCATGCTAGCACATTCCAGTGTTGGCCAGGATTCTCCTCTTAAGACCACTGAACTAGAAGAAGGTTTACATAGTTCTTCGGGGATGAGTCAATTTATTTATCCTTGAAAAACCAACCGCATCATAAATGTACAGCTAAGATCACCTTCTGAAACACATGATTTCAAGTTCTTATACTGCACTGGGAAAAGTAATGTGAAATAATAAATAAACAAATACATTAGGTTCATAGTTTCCCCTCTACAAACAGGATACTTTAAAAGGAAGTGTGTACGAATTCCAAAGGGTCAAAGAATCACATGTGACAGAGACTCAGAGGGAAAACCAAGTCTTTGTAAAGAGCTCATGAGTCTCTGCGCACAAGGGGAGCTGATTAGGTCCAGTGAGAGAAGACAGAAACAAAGCAAAGCAGAAATCAGACAAGAAAATGTTAATATTCCTCTCTAGAGAACCCAGAAGCATTTTGGATTTTAGATGCTACTTGTTAGTGTTTAACAGTCTCTGTCTTCTTGTTATGTGTATCTGTTTTGTATACCTAGTTTCTCTTAAGAGGGTTATATCCAATAACTGTGAAATAACCTTTATTTTTTCCCAAACATATACCGTCTCTAATGGCTCTTTTTTTTGTTTAAATTTCTTTTTGTTTCCTTGTTTTTTATTATTTATTTATTTATTTATTACATATACAATATTCTGTCTGTGTGTATGTCTGCAGGCCAGAAGAAGGCACCAGACCTCATTACAGATGGTTGTGAGCCACCATGTGGTTGCCAGGAATTGAACTCAGGACCTTTGGAAGAGCAGGCAATGCTTTTAACCCTGAGCCATCTCTCCAGCCCCCTCTAATGGCTCTTTTTAAATTTACTTAGATTAGACTGTGATAGTGTGCTTATGTAAAGCTTTGGGTTAATCCCGCCAAACAGTTCTTTCATTAAACATAAACTTTATAACCTTAGCGATAATTTTGCCTTCTCTAACTCAGTAACCGGATCTGTTACTTTTGCTTCCTACCTTGTCAACTCTAAGTATTTAGGAACGATGGCAATAGAATCGCATTTTTGGTCTCCTCTGGTTAGAATGTTGTCTTTCTTCATTTTCTATTTCTATAGCAAAATAGCTAAAAGCAAGTCACTTATAAGAAAAATAAATTCCTTTTGATTCAAAATTCTATAGGAAAGTACCAATGGCCACATCTTGTTGGAGAATCACCCTGACCTTTATGCAGCAGAAGTCACAGGGATGAGTAGGCTGGTAGGGGGATCCAGACTAAATGAGATAACTAATATAGTCCGACAGGAAGCATGCTGGCCCTTCTTCATGACATAAACACCTCTAACACGGTCTTACAGGTTCTCCCTTCCCAACCTTGCTGTGAGAGTTATAGATGTTCCTCATGGGCTTTGGAGAAAACCAGTGTCTTCAAACCTTCACATGTGACTTAGGTATGGAGAAACTAACGGCCAACAAATGCTGAACTCTGCTGCTCTGTCTATTTGCTTATAATGCAATGATGCCCAGACGAAGAATATTAAGGGCTAGAGATGAAAAAATATCAATGAGAAATATTTTATTTGAGAAAATGAACAAACACAATTGGATATAAGTAACAAGATGAGTAAAAGGCTTGAACTCTGAGATACGCCCAGAAACAATTAATCCTGTCAATTAGCATCCAGTCGGAGAAATAAGTATCACTCTAGGAAGGGGCTTTAAAAAAGAAATGTTTCAAGTTTCGCTACGCCAGAAGACATCGTCAGTAGGGAAGTCAGCTCAGTTTCTTTATGTTTTTGTTTCTGTTGCTTCCCAGGAGTGTGTCACTGGTTCTAAATAAGACATTTTATTGAAGGGTTGTGGAACAACGGCTGCAGGGAAGTGATGTTGCTTTGCTGTGAACCAGGAGGCACAGAGATACTGGACCCCACACTAAGATGTTCCAAAAGAGAATCCTGCACTGAAGCCCCCCGAATGTCAGAGGAGCTGACAGGGTTGGCAACTGTCCTCTGTATTTCTTCTGTCCTCACAGCCTCACAAACCTCTCACCAGCTGGAGAAAGGGGAAAAAGAGGGAGAGAAGGAAGGAGAAAGAGGAGGAAAGAGAGTGGAAAATAGGAAGGGTAGAGCAGCAGGAGGCAAAAGTAAGAAATGGAGGTAGGGTGGGAACCAACCAGGAGTGACAGCACACAGTTGGAAACCTATTCCAATTCATTGATTCTTAAGATTCCAAGAGTTCATGTTTTAGACTTTGAAGAGAGATCAGAAGAAAATTAATCAGCCTTTTCAGATTACAAATTAAAGAATTACATAGTAATTCAATTTCTAAGAATAACTTGTTAGTCTAATAATGTGGTTATCTTCATCCAAAAGAATTTATAATAAAAATATTTTAAAGAATTTTTCAGTTTATAAAACAGTTCAACATGTGTTCTCTCATTGGTTATCTAGACACTAAATATTGGATATTAATAAATAAATATTGGATATTAATAAATATTGGATATTAATAAAGCATTGTCTATGCGTGACACTTACATTGCTGTAATCCATTTTCCCCGAAGTCCACCAAAAAAAACTGTGCTCCTTAGTTCCCTAAACCCAGCATTCTGCAAACCACCTTCTTTGACCAGAATGGCAGAAGAAGAGGTTAAAGACCTGGTCCTCAGTCACCTCTCTCTCACACTAAAGAATATATTCTCGGGTAGCCAAACCACAAGCCTCTGCAAAGTACGATGGGAAGACTCCATTAAGGGGTCCACGGAACTTAATAAATGGATCCATTACTGTTCTGACAGGTTATCTGTGAGCCCTGTAGTACCTTTCTACGGTTTATCTTCTTTGCTAGCTAGCCTCTACCCAACCTCCCCTTTCCCTTACAGTATAACGGATGGAGAAACCTTCCCCATGAGCACTTCTCTGCCTTCGAGAAACTCAAACCAGAAAGGCAGACAGACATGGCGCAATTTTTCTTGGAAATACATACGTGCTTTTACAATTGCGATCACGGTGAAGCACGTTTACAAGGTTTTATAAGAGGAGGAAACTTTATGAAAGACAAATATTGGATGCTAGAAGATAAAGTGAAAAATAATAGTGGAGATATTCAAAGAAAAAAACAAAAAGGAGCACGGGGTCAGGGTTTGCGCTAACTGTGACAAAGGAAGTAGGGAGACCTGGGCAGTGTCCAGAGCTGTCACCCTCAGCTCTGTAGGAGGCTGATGGAGCCCCAGGGCTTCCCCCCAAGTTCCTTTTCTTCATCTGGTACTATGAGCAACTGTCTCCTCTCAGATCAACTGAACGGGGACTAGTGAGGACAAGAGAGTCGGAACTGGGGATTATATGTGCAGAAAGATGAACAAGGGAAGGAGTCCCATCAAAAGAGCAGGGCTCTGGACATTGCGGGCCGACTCTAGCTATTGTCACTATCTCTGTGACTTCTACCAACTTCTCAAAGTTGTTTCAAGGATTCACTGAGAAGGGCACAAGCTGGCATCCTCAATATTAGCTCGGTTTTCACTCTCTCTCCAGCCTCACTCAGACTGGGTTAGATACTCCCAAGATTCACGTGTCGGGGTTGAGTTCCCTAAGACAAGGTTTAATTAGGAAACTGCTCTTGCCAAAGGGAAGACGCAGGTCTTCACAGAAATGACATTTAGAAAATGAGTTTATGGAAGGGTGATGAAAGTCCTTAGCATAATTAAATATGGGTTAGACCTGGGCTGTGCGGTTTCCAGTAGCAGAGCTGGTCTCCCTTTGTCTGGGTTAGACCTGGGCTGTGCGCATTTCCAGTAGCAGAGCTGGTCTCCCTTTGTCTGGGTTAGACCTGGGCTGTGCGGTTTCCAGTAGCAGAGCTGATCTCCCTTTGTCTGGCATCTGTGGCTGCTGTAAGGGTGAAGAGAAATGAAAAGAGAGTTTGGAATCTATCAACGGAAACTAAAAGTGGCAACCATGCAGAGGCAATCAGGTGGATGACAGAGAAAGAAGAAAATTCACACCTTAGAGGAAGAGAAGTCCGGACAGAACTGAGGCGTCCTGGCACCAGGGGTGTGGACCAATGTCACGGATGGAGTGGGACGTGGAAGTGCTACCAGACTGTTAACCAGATTTTCTCTGTATTCGATGCTGAAAAAGATTGTTGTTTTAATTCAGTAGTCAAGTGATAGGAAAATGCCACAGACCAGGCAATTCCTAAGCAATTTATTCCTCACAGACCTGGAAACTGGTAGGCCCACGATCAAAGTGAAAGGCAGTTCAGCATTTCTTACCAGCCTTTGCTGTAAGCTCTCGCCTACATCTTCCAGAGAAGTCCAATGCTGTGTGGTCATTCAGAAAAAAATCAAAAAGGCCCTTCCAGGTCTTTCCATAAGGTCACTGATCTCACTAGAGTGGACTCCATCCCTGTGATGTATTCACCCCCTCAAGGTCTTCACCACAGCAAAACGAGGGATGGAATAGTTAGGCGGCCCCGTAGACGTCCCTTTGCTGATAAGGTTATGAGAAAGAAAAGAAGAACAGAGGCCTGAGCGTGGGGCTGTGTTGTTGAGATCCCACTCCACCCCACAATCGCTGACATCCTCGATGAAGCACTTCCTCCATCCGCCCAAGCGAAGGCCGCTAGTGTCAGCATCCCATCTGACAGCTGCCGGAAGCAGAACTCGGAGACAGCAAGACCCTTATCCAGTGATACATTTCCTAACGGCCAAAATACATGTATCAAAACCCTGCATCTGCCTCTGCCTCTGCCTCCCATTGGTACCAAAGGCTAATTGGGGCTGAAGGGGGGCGGGACTTAACTCCAGTTCTTCTACCTCCTGTGTGATCCTTGTGGAGTTTTGCAAACCCCAGCCTTCACATCTTTCCACGGCCAGCTGAAGGCGATGACATTGATGGCTGCCACAAACATTCTTTCTAGCAGCAATTAGGAAACCATAGCAGTCAGCCTTGGACGATCTGTCCGAGAGCCTTCATGTCCCACATGTGAAACCAAGCCGGTCAACTTGAACTTTAGAGCTTATCAAGACTCAGCGCTTTGTTTTTTTTTTCTCCCCAAACATGATTTGGGAAACAAGTCAGTAGATAAAAAAGATATTTTGTTTGTTTGTTTGTGAACCTCCTTCTAACAACCAAGCACCCTGCAGAGACTCCTGACCTTGCTGGCTCCCCCTCTCCACCACCCTTTGAAGCCTGGGAGTAAATCAGGAAAGCAAGTACCAATCTGAAGCCACACACCACACACACACACACACACACACACACACACACACACACAAATATGTGAGTGCTTTATGCTTCCAAAAGGAAAGGGGCTTTGCGCTCACGTCCACGTTTGCGCAGAGTTCCAAGCATCCAGCTGTTGGAAGCTCTTGCAAGCACTCTTAAGTAAACAGCCCTCTCCCCTTTCCCCCATCCAGGCAGACATCTTCACCCTGGAGAAGACGCTTCCGTTGTCTTGCACTCTAGCTGTGCTTCTCTGATGCTTGGGGGTGTTTACTGACTTGGGCCTTCGTCAATAAAACATTTCTGGGGGACATGTGTGCCAGACTAAAGAGGGAAAGTGAAAGTCAGCCTCAGCTTTGTCTGGGTTAGTTTTCAAAAGCCCCAGACTTATATTCCTCCTAGCTGAGGGTCAGCACTCACTGCACTCACCAGGAGACTATCACTGATGCAATGGGAGCAAGCAAAGCCGCCCTCTGACCTCCCGGTGAGTGACAGGATTGTCTGTGAGTCTGCTCCTGCTGAACCCAGGGTGAAGATGCTTCCTTCCATTTGCTGTAAGATTCTAGTGGAGGAGAAAGAAAACCTCCAGGCCAACACTGCTCCTCACAGCGTTCTTTGTAGTGGAGAGACCCTGTGCTTGACCTCTTTTTGTGAAGAGTGCTGATTTATTTATGATCTGTTTTATGATTAAACAAATGTTCCACTCTGTGGGACTGTGGGCATAATGCAAGACAAGAACATGATCACAGGGTAAAGGATGGAGTCTTGTTGGTAGCCATTTCAAGAATGGACTGTATGTTTTCGTAAGTGATGAGCATTTCTTTTACCAGTGTTTTAAATTGGATTGTGGTTTGTGATTTTGGAATTATGGAGAGAGCATAAGAAACATCAAGGAAATCTTTTTCTTTCGTTCTTTTTTTTTTTTAGCAAATTTTCTGCCATAAGATTATACAGCTTCTTCAAGAATCTAGTGTCTTTTGGGGGGTCTTCATTCTGGTTTGATGGCTATATGGGACTTGTGTCCCAAGATCTCACTGCCTACCCCATCATCAGATCATATTTCCCAAGGTGTTTTCATTTAAATTACGAAGTTTCCACACCCTTGCCTAGAGTGTGTGCTCCAGACTCTCTGGCATGTTTCCAAATTAACAAGAATAAGCACTCTTAATGCTGACTGATAAAATCTGTCTCCTTGGGTTCCCATGACAGCATTCAGTGATGATGATGATAAGAATGGTGTCACTCTTAGTAAATCATCAATTGTCAACATACTCTTAAAAGACGTAAATGTTAATGAGATTCTACAAGTTATCAAGGATTCCCAGCCGTCCAGCTCACGTGCACACCTCTAGTGCACAAACCATGTTGACTCGGAACCTGAGGTGATCGCTAACCTTTCACCTTCACCTGAATAGATGCCGTCAGCCTACTGCACTGACAGGAAGGCACAGCAACTATCAGCCCTGCTACAACAAGTGTGTTTGTGGTCGTAGCACAGCACACGCTGGCTTCCATTATACAGACTAAAGGTGCTGGGTGCTCGCCATTTGAGATGTGTGCTGTACTGTGTCTTAAGACAGAGGGAGATAAATTCATTGTGTGCAAGGAGGTGATTTCAGGGGAAACATTATTGGGCATGTAGGGTGTTTTGCTCCATTACCTGGCCACATTTCACCTGCTCTGTGAAGCAGGTAGACAGCTGCCAAGGAATACAGGGTCTGGAGCGGGAAGGGCTGGGGATAAAACAAACAGGCTTCTGTGTGTGCCCTGCACCTCAGTCTCTTCTGTCTAGTACGTCAGCAGCATTCAAGTAAGGATGAGAGTTCATATTACAGGCACTTATTTCTCTTGTGTATGTGTGGGAAGACTAAAGCTAGTGAGGCTGCTAGCCAAGGTCCCATGAGCAGCTGGCCCAACACCACATAGCTCTCTGTGCACAGGGACAGGACCCAAACAGGTTTTCCAATTCTGCACCCTGTGTGTGTTCATCAACTCTGCCCTTGCCAAACTGTTCATTCAGGCCATCGGTCCCAAAAGTAAAGCCAGGGCTACTCAGTCACTGTCAACAGGTTAGAACCATCCTTGGGGCAGTACTTCCCTTGCAAACGCAGGTGCCCGCGACTCCCTGTTAGCAAACCCTCCAGATAATTCAGCTGTACATCAGAGCTCATCAGTCACCATGCTCAACCAGCTCTGTAGTTGGTGGCGGCAGGAGGGGAGAAAAGGTTGTGTGTCCAGCTTTACCCGAAGACAGCAGAGTTCTCTTCGGGACAAGAGAGCGACCATTTCCTACCCACACAATCTGTGTCACATCCTGTGTCACATGCTTACTGTCTCACTTCTGTCCAGTGAGGTCCCCTCTTTCAGGGAGCATCACATTCTAAGGCCTGTGGCCACCTGAGCTTTGGTCACCAGTCACATTTGCTGGCTCAGGTTTCAGCCGCAGAGCAGGAGACTGCTTCTCTTGAGCTTTTCTTTATTACAGACAGTGCAGTTTTAAACAGTCAGTTAAGGGACTGGAGAGAGGGCTCCGTGATTAAGATCTCTGCTTGCTCTTCTATAGGGTCCTGTTCGATTCCCAGCACCCACAGGGCCACTCACAACTGCCTGTGACCCCAGTTGCAGGGGATCTGATGCCTTCTTCTGTATTCTGCAGGCTCTGCATGCACATGCTACACATCCATTGGTGCAGGCAAAACACCCATGCACGTAAAATAAAATAAATAATTTTTAAAAAAAAACAGTCAATAGAGTTCTCAACAAATGAGAAGTCATATATGGTATGTATATTGTGAAAGATTTTATCTATTTAATGTGCTGAGTAAAATGCATTTGAGTTGCGGCCTCTGCTGGCTACATAAGCACAAGCCTGTGAACACCAGAGGGGAGCAAGGCTGAACACATGCTCAAAAGCTGGGAACTTCATGTCTGAGACAGGGGTCACAGAGGCAGAGGAGAACGGGAACCATGGAACCATGTCAGTCTTCATCACTTGTCAACTTCAAGACTCCAAGCACATCACTTATCTCTTCTGTTTGTGTAAAGACATAAACAGCTCATCCCAGCATTCCACATGGTATGTGCGTAACTAGACCCCCTTATCCCAGCATTCCACACGGTATGTGCGTAACTAGACCCCCTTGCTGCTTCAGCCCTGGCTCAACTTGACCCATAGCATCTACTGAACACACAATATGTGCCAGTCATTACTCGAGACGTAACAGGGAGCCAGAACCGAGGTGCCTGCTCTCATGGACTCTGGGCTTTAAGGAAGTGGCAAACAAAAGAATCACAAACCCAAACATCCCTTCACAGACTGCGGAGAACAGACAGAAGGAAGAGCAGGTGCCAGGGAAGGGACACATCTAGGCTAAGGTGCTCGGGACTCATTGCTCATGAAGAGACATTTTGCACAGGTTTGGGTCGTAAGGAAACACACAGAACCAAACCCAGGGTTGAGCAGCAGACTAAGCACGTGACCCCAAAGTCACTGAAACCCTTTAAAAAGTATTGATTATCATGTACATATTAATGTGTGTACAGGTACACAGGTGTACACACCTGAAGGGCAAAAGACCATCTCAGGAGTTCCACAGGCTCTGTCCACCGTTGTTGTTGTTGTTGTTGTTATTATTATTATTATTATTATTATTATTATTATTATTATTATTATTAAAGATGAGGTGTCCCTTTAGCCTGGAACTTGCCGAGCAAGCTAGGCTGGCTAGCAAGTGAGCTCCAGAAGTATGCCTGTCCCTGCCTCTCTAGCACTGACCTTGAAGTTAGGTAATTTTACATGGGTTCTCCATCTTTCCAGGCAGATACTTTGCAACCTAAACTGTCTCTGCAACTTCAGCGAAACACGTGTTAGGCCTGATTGATGCATCGCCAATGAGCTACAAAGCTATGATAAATCTACAGGGTTTTCTTTCAGCCTTGGAGCCCTGTTTTGGAGTTTACCTTTTCTTTCTTAGAATCCTGTTAGGAGTACATACATAAAAAGAATGAGAAAAGCCCCCGAGCCAACCTCCTACCATAGTAGTTTGCTTCCTTGTTCTATTTTCTGGGTTTTTAAATAATGTTCTTTCTCATCTGAGCTACATTAGGAGGTCCTAAATGAAGATTAAATAATCATTTCTCTTTCAGAAGCTTTAATATTCACTATTTCTAGGGATTAAGTGGTTAGAGAAGATGGAGCCAGGACATGGCAAGCTTTGAAATGGGGTGAATTGTGTGGCTTTATGGTGACTTTCTGTGTGGCTTCAAGTCTGAAACTGTACATACGTTAACAACGCTAATATGCAGCATTGAGGGCAATCAGCCAATCCATCCTTACTGGCCAAGTGTCACGTGGACAGCTCTTCCAAATTGGTCTGGGATATTTCTTCATAGGTCTGAGACAGCACCTACCCAAAGAGAAGGTGCCCACGCAGAGCACATACCCCAGATGAGTCTTTGTCTCTTAATCATCCAAACAATTGCAGCCAGAGTAGTTTTAGCTGTACGGACGCAGCTATTGTCTCATTGCTGCCTTTTGTGTTTGTTTCCAGAATATAATTTTGACTTATGGATCCACAGCCCAGATGAGAACAGATGCACAGGCTGATTTTATGCAGAGGCTAATTCTGTTTTCTAGTTTGGCTTACTTTCTAACAACTGCCTTCTTCCCAAATTGCAAAACATATTTCAAATGTTTGTTTTAGAAACAAGTTTCAAAGCTAAGACTCAAGGGCAGGAAGAAATAAGGGAAGAGGATGGGATTAGGGGGTTGGAGTTCATTGGCCCATGGCGCAGGAAACTGTGCAAGTGAGACACTGTGCAGCTTCGGGGTGAGAGGAATGGCAAGTTGCTATGGGGTGGGCGAGCGGACTTGGTACCATCACGAAGTATGATTTTTACAATCTCCCCCAGCAGCGTATCCTGGAACTAGCTCTTTACTATGACTTTGGAAGATGGGAGGCAGCTATTTTACTCTGAAGCTTATTTGGGTGGCGCCAGAAAAAGTTTACCAGCTAGCGTGAACTAGTGAGTAATTAGACCTCCAGTTTAATTTAGGACTTACACTGCTGGCCCACTAACTTCTCATTAAGCCCCGGACAAAGAGGGTGCTTTTTTCCCATATGAATTACATGTCTGTTTAAGTAAAACAAGAATGTACTGCGAGGTTTTTAGTGTTGATATAGTCTCTTGAAGGGAGAGACTGCGGAAGTGTCTTCTTTGGAGGTCTATTAAAACCACATTGGTTATCATATATGTCTGCTGTGGCTTCAGTGTGGTCCTTCCCCAAGGTAAAAAAACATAGACAAAATGAGCCCTCCAGTTCCCTTCTCACTCTCAAAAGGTCACATCTGTATCTGTGCAATGCAACATGGAGGGTCACATGGAGTCCAGGGTCCACTCGCTCACACTCCCTCTATCCCAGATTGTCTGGAAGGATGATAGTCTCTTGGACCACAACTCTGTGGACCGTCTTCCTATAACCAAGACAGGGGCCCCACTCTGCTCTAGTCTGTGCCCAACAAAACAAGCAGCATCCTAAGGATGTCTTGTCAAACTTCCAATATTTTGGAAACAAAAATTCAGACAAAAACTGGCATGAGCACAGCGCTATGTTAGAAAACTAGGATTCTCTTAAACTTTTACTATGGGCATCGGTTAGCATCGTATCTGCCTGTGAGCATCATAAACCCAGTTCCTTTAGCAACAAGGGCCTTTATGTCATCATATAACAATAAACTCGAATGCAGGTAGTCCAGGGTGCCGCTGCTCAGGACGCCATCAGGAAACCAATGCCCTTGAAAGCTCTCGTCCCATAAATGTCATCATGTGACTTTCTTTTTCACAGTGGCGACACAGATGCTGCGCCTCCAGTGTCGGTTTCATAATCCATTCAGGAAATAAAAAGTTAATTCCTCATCTAACTTTGCCTTTGGGATAAGGAACTCTCTTTCAGGGGCTGGAGAGATGGCTCAGAGGTTAAGAGAGAGCACTGGCTGCTCTTCTAGAAGTCCTGAGTTCAATTCCCAGCAACCACATGGTGGCTCACAACCATCTATAATGAGATCTGGTACCCTCTTCTGCATAAAGGCAGAACACTGTATACATAATAAATAAACAAATCTTTAAAAAAGAAAAAAGAAACCCTTTTTCAGGACATGAATGTACAAATTGTCTGCTGAATAATGTACAGAATATAGCTACCCCCAGCTACAAAATAATTTGGAAGTCTGCATGTTTTGTACTACAGTCTTTGATATAGAAAAAAAGCAAGTGAAATATGCTTTGAAATTGGTTTTGAATGAGTATTTATTAAAATATGTTATAAATTCCTATGTCTCAAAATAATAAATTTGGAATTTGACACAAAAATGAGATGCTATGTCAATATTTACTTTCTATATTTATTTGAACATTTAACAATTCTTCCAAGCACGAAGAATGGTTCTAGAATAAGCAATAAAGACAGACAGTGATTTTAGCTGGAGTAGATGACATTGAAAAGTCTAGGGTGTCCAGCCAAGGTCTTAATCCAAGATCATTAGGTATGGGCACTTCTGGACCTTGATTTCTCTATATCTAAAATGAAAGGTCTGGGTCTGGAGCTCATCTGGTAGAGTGCTTGCCCAGGCCAAAGAGTGCCTGGATTCCATTCTCCCAGACACCTAAACCAGGAGTGGTGGTCTACACTGTAATTTCAGTGGTCAGACAGAGAGACAGGAATCTCCTAAGGTCAGGGCCATCCTTAGCTACAAAAGGTAATGGAGGCCAGCCTAGACTATATGAGACCCTTTCTAAAAACAATAAAATAAAGTAAAAAGTTTAAAGAAAGGACAGTCTTTACAAAGAATTAAACAAGCCATGTTATTCTCGTGAAACACGTGAAGCGCATAGCAGGCAAGCAGGAAGTGGGAACTTTCTGCCCATTGCTTGCTTTGTGTCTGTAAGACTCCGGGAAACGTACCTCAGAGCTAACAGTCAGAGCTTCCTCTTTACAAGAAAAGGGGGCAAACCCACTTCATGGTACCCAGGGTTTTGGTTGAGTGCATGCCAAGCTCCTTTCATTTAGGGCATCATCACTCTATCTTAGCAAACCAGACAAAAATGCCTAAGCAATTTTGTTTTTCCAAGATGCATCATCTGCTTCAAAGTGCCATCTGCCTCTGCCTTGTTACAAAACAGAGTCAACAGAGCCATTTGGTGACATTTTTAAAAGTGACTTCAATGTTTGTTACCAAGGGATCTAATTCCTCGCATTTGGCCAGTTTGTTCTGTGTTTTGGGATGTGAAAGAAAGCCCTTATGGAGGTACTGGACTATTGCAATGCGTTGTCCTCGTCCTAACCCACAAAGCCGGCTTTTCAATTGGCTTTCCCTCCGTTTTAATTATCTCCCGTGTCACTCGAGTAACTCCAGTCAAAGACGGATGCTGGCAGTTTATCACCTCACGTCACGGCTGCAGAATTTAAAAGAGAAACAGATAAACAAACCCTAAATTCTACCTATCAGCCGAGCTCTGCAAGATGGCAAGGTGAAAACATTTGAGTCCAGATCAAAGTCATGAGGAGTTCTCATGAAGCCTGCCTCTGATGAGGACCATTTGACCTTATTGACTCTGCTCCTATCTCTAACAAAGAATGAACATCATGTGTCTCACGCATCTCTCCTGGTTGATATGAAAATTACTGATATCATATGCCTGTATATAATTATTGGTATAAATACACACATACCAAACTTACATTGGTGCTTCCCACCTTGCTAGAGCATGGTGTGCTGTCCCTCGTGATTAATTCCATACCCCTCTCACATTCTCCTTTATTTCTCAACTTCTGTTTACGGACAAGCTTCCTTACAGGAGGTCATTTTTCGTCCTTGTCTGCTCTTTTTTCATCCATGATCTAGCTTTGCCGTAGTCTTCCTGGGTTTTAGTTGAGTCCTTGTCCATACTAAGCAGCCTGCTGTCTGCAGACTGACAAATAAAATAAAATAAGTACCTCCCAAGTGGACCAAAGGAACAAAACTCTGACAGAAGTACGTCACTCCTCGGGCCTCACAAGAAACACCAACAACCTAATGGCATGCTCTCCTCTCTCAGAACAGCCTCTTGGTGTTGGTGCCAAGCCCACCTGGGAACACAAACCAAGGTAACAGTAAGTACCACGCAGAGGCAAACCATGGTCCTCAGGGTCTCTCTTGACATCCAGCATCCACATAAATGACTCAAGTCCCTGCGTCCCCAAATCTGATCATCTTCATCAGTCAGGAGAACTCTGGGGCAGAGCTGTAGAGAAAGCTGGTTTCCACTAGGCCTGGCTCCTAGTTTGCAGAGGCACAAGCCATTGCTGAATGGTTTTCCTGAAAATGCTGCTCGCACTGCCTGACTGAACTTTCTCTGTCAGTCCTCAGAGACAGACCATCACTAGAAGACAACAGAAATGACTTAGGACCTCATTGGCCACTCCTCACTCAGGGATTATACACCCTGCATCCCTCACATCTCTCACTTCTAGTTTGCCTTAGCTAGAACATTCTAGAAACCAAGGAAATCTGGGAGCTATTTAAAAGCTTTATGCCTTCAAATTGATAGTGCTTGGAAGAGTCATTATCAATATTCCATTAGAAGGTGGAGGTGGAGATCATTTTCAAACCAACGCTACTTTGAAGGCAGAAGTTATTGAGCAGGTGCGTCTGGACGCAAACTCTGCAGCATCCTTCAAAAGAGCTGGATTCTTTCCCCCTTCCTACACCAGGGGCTGCTTTTACCATGTCGGGCCCATGTCTTTTTTGGAAAGACAGGTGTATGCAGTGGCTAGAGGTGATCAAGGGAGCCAAGTCAGTATTGCTTCAGGAAGGAAGATACTAGAACGCTTGTGTAAACTGAAAACAATCACCAGTAGTAGAATCTGGGGAGATCAGAGAAAGAGGGGACATGAGTGTTCCAGGGGATCTGGGTATGTCGGCGGCTGCGGAGATGGCGCCGGGAATAAAGTGCTTCTCGTGCAAGCATGAGGACCTGAGTCTGGACCCTTAGCATGCGCTTAAGAGCCACAGATGGTGGTGTACATGTGTTAGTCCAGGGCTGGAGGTGTAGAGACAGGGGAATTGCTGTGACTAGCTAGGCAGCTAGCCTAGCCTAAATTGAAACTCTAGAGTTCAGGGAGAAACCCTGCTCAAATCCCCACGCCCCAGAAGTAGAGCACAATACAGAATAGAAGAAAACACTAAGTGTGATTTCTGGCTTCTGTGTGCACACACGAGTGTACATACGCATACACACACTCACACGTACAAACAGACATCCAGAGAGAGAGAGAGAGAGAGAGAGAGAGAGAGCATTTGGTATTGAGCACTCAGGTTCTGACTGATCCCTGTGTCTCCTGAGCCTGAGAAGCAGCTAAGGAAAAAGTATCATTGCAGGAGGAGGGGGCTATAAAGACCGGCCAGTGTGTTTTCCTTGGGAGGATAGAATCCCAATCGCTGCTTAAGATTAGGGAAGTGAGCTGCCTCCGTGTGCACTGAGAGAACCCACTGGGGTGTGCCACAAATTCTGCTCTAGAAGAGAAAATTGCAACCCCGCCTCCCTTGAAAGGCTGAGATTTATACCAAATGTTTATCTACAAAATGCTTCCCATAAAAATAGCCCGGGCCGCCACCCACATGTTTTGTCTTCTAAGGGAAACTCATGAGCTTTCTTAAACTTTTAGTTACAACTTCTCTAAACTCAGCTTCCTTTGGAAAACAGCTTGGCTCAAATGCAGAGAGGATCAAGGAAGCCTTCTGACCACACTTATCCTTTTGGGACCCACGGGCTTAGAGGGTCCTGGAGCCTGGCCAGCAAGAGGTGCAAGCAGGAAAAAAAAAAAAAGCCTGAGATCTTTAGCTTTTGTACTCAATGCTATAAAAATGGTTCCAGACATGCCATGTGGGAAGGAGATAATCTAAAACAGGGGCTATTTTCATGTTCGGCCTTTGAAGATTTTAATAAGCGTGAGCTCAATCAGGTTGTTGGCTTCAAATGTTTCAGATTTACACTGTCTTCCTTTGATTAGTTGAAATCATAGGGTTGTTTAGGGAAGTTCCCAGGCAGCCAAGGGAAGAAACTCAGCAGGTAGTGACCTCCAGCAGAGTCTTCATTCTGTAACCCCTCAGCCAACCAGGAAGGCTAGAAACAAGAATGTGGTGAGACTGTTCAGTTTAGTCCCGCGCAGCCAGTTTTTCAAGGACCCCAGGAGGAGAATGTTCTTGTGTGAACAATAGTCAGGAGCTTGAGGTTTCTTGAACTAATTTGTGTTCTCCCCCCACCACCCTGCCTCTTTTTTCCCCTTCTCTCTTCTTCCTTATAAGCAAGGATAGGCCTCTTTGGCTTGCCTTTAAGAAATCCTCGTGACCCACAAGACAAGTATATACACAGAGACCCAGGATTAAGTACTTGGGACATGCCTGGACCAGCACTCTTGTGGTCATCTAGGACGGATCTGGGATAACAGCCAACAACAAAATCTTTCTCCTGGCCCTTGTAGTCCAGCTGAGTAGATAAAACAACAAAGCAACAAAAAAGCGAAAAGATGAGAGGACCTTGAAGCAGGGTCTTATTCGATGGGCTCAAAATGGCTAGCATTACAGAGGGTACCGTTGGCATGTCACGGGGCACTCAAGGGGCAGCTTCTGCCATGGTGCTCTAGGCCCAGGAGTCACGGTAGGAGAGAAGATGCCACGGGCCTTGCTTGTTCTTGACTCAAGGACAACAGGGCACCAGAGAGTCTGGCTGCCTGAGGCAGGCAGACTTGAGGCCAGAAGGAAATGGTAGAAGGTCACCTATCATCTTGAAGAGCTTTGACCCCTTCACCTGTGAGAAGCTGGGAAGCTGTTGTAGGATTTGGGGATGTAGGATTGGATGAACTCCAGCTAGAATCTAAAAGTCTAATCTGCCTGCTGTCTGGAGAACAAGACTATAAGAAGCTGAGCATGGTGGCTCCATCATCCTCGTTCTCAGCAGACTGGCTAGGCAATTTCAACAGTGTGCTTATAGATGAGAGTTCACAGACCCTGATCGAAGTGTCCTACATTTAAGAAGGAAAACCATAGGACATACACCTCATTTGTTGGCCTGAGTGCTCTGAGGACTGGCATACTGTGTCATAGCATGCTAGTAAAATGAAACTCATGTGACCAAGGACCTTCCTATCTCATTTCGCCATCAGGAAAGCTCAAATACCAGAAAGTCGTTTTCAAAGCCAGAGCTGGAGAGCAGAACATGGTGCCATTTGTTCTCTTTCTCCTTGGACATGCCTTCCCCTCAACAAGGAAGCTTCTTCACAGACAAGAGGAAGGGAGTCCCATCCCAGGCTGGCTCAATATTCAGAGGTTCTGTGGCCAAAGTAGAGCCCTGAGGTTAGAAGGAAGAAGAAGGGGGTCATCTGTAGTCTTGGTGAACTCTGTGGGGGAGAAGACCTCCTCAGCAGGGTTCAGAAAAGTGATGGCCCCCTACTTGCACCTAACTCCTGTGCATACGGCTTCCTAAGATCACATGTGGGGCCTGACATGAAACTATCTAGTAGAAAATTTAGTGCTGAGGTCAAGGTTAGTGCCACAGTCAGATTTGAAGAATGTCATTTGCAGTCCCTCATTCTTTGTCCTGTCAGAAAACACATGGCTCTGATGCACACTCGGCTCAGCCACAGAAGGAACAAAAATATCAGACTTTGAAGAGCTCCCTTTTTAAGGAAAAATAAAGTGATGCAAATAAAATGAGTCAAATATGAAACATGCTGGATAGTGATGCCTGCAGTGGGAGGGGGAGGAGGAAAAGGGGTGAAGAGTGGCCGGGTTTGGAATCCGATGAGGAACAGGGAACGTGAAATTTGAGTATATACATGAAGTAAGCGGCAGCATATAGCGGCTGACTCCATGTAGCTACATGACATCAAATGAAATCAATACACACATCAGGCGAAACTGCAGGAAAAGGAGAGTGAGATATCCTGTAGCACGACGCTACATAGCACGCTCGAGGAGCAGTGCAGACAGCCTGCTCAGAGGGGAAGGGTCCGAGAAGAGGGACGTGGAATAAGAGAACTCGAGGGGAAGGGAAGCTAGCCTCAGGCGGTCCTCATTCTAAGCTTGCAGCACTAGCTGAGGGACGTCACTGGAGATCCCAGAGGACTGCTGTCTGTCCAGTGGCTTCTCCAAGGACACACTTAAGCAGGAAACAACATCGAAAAACACAGGGGAGGCAACAGTAGAGATGGTGGGAAATGGAGAGACACTTGAGATAATATCTAGGAGACTGGAAAGGATGGTTCCTGCCAGATCTTCAAAACAGGAGAATCAAAGGGTGTATGAAGTGCGTAGCTAAGCATCTAAAAAATTAGGCAGCATGGGCCCCAGGTGGAGGAAGACCAAGGGCCATACACTGTATGCGTGAACTGTGTGCCTGCTGGAGGAGCACATGGAGAGAGTTAGTGGATGAGTGCATGTGAAGATGGCATTGGGAACGGAGGGCTGGGCTCAAAGTGGATCCTCCATGCCCTGTGACTAACTGGGGTTCCAGGAACAAGTGGGGTGCAGGCAGTAAAGTGAAGAGACCTAAGGGTGGAGAAGAGAAAGTGGGAAAAGGACTAAGGAGGATTAGCTGTGAGAGGACAGTGAGGGGAGGATGAGCAGCAGTCAAGTCCCAGGACCTGGGAACTGACCACAGAGTCAGACACACACAGCATTTGCTGTCAAGTCCCAGGACCTGGGAGCTGATCACAGAGTCAGACACAGGCGTTACTGTCAAGTCCCAGGACCTGGGAGCTGACCACAGAGTCAGACACAGCATTTGCTGTCAAGTCCCAGGACCTGGGAGCTGACCACAGAGTCAGACACAGGCATTCGCTGGTGATCTTGTCAACAACAGTGCCAGTGGAACAGTGGGGCAGAAAGCAGACGGGGCCAAATTAAGAGAAAATGGGAAGACTGAAGCTAAATGGTGCCTATAAGTCATTTACTCAAGGAATTCTTTCTATGAACTGGGCCATCCAAATTAAATACTGAAGAAGAAATGTAATATGCACATATATAAAGAGGAAATACATGCAGTGTGTCATTTGTACACTATTTCTAAAAATACTACTATGTATATAAATACATATACATAATAGTTTAGTACCTTACTATCCACACCACTGTGTCTACACACATCTAAGTGATCCTCTCAAGAAGAGGAAGTCTGTGGAAGACAGGGAAGAAAATCTTGAACTTAAATATCTAAAGAGAGCAGTTGGTAAGGAAAAGTTAAAAGGCATGATCACGTGACTGTGAGCCTACAACTGAATGAAAGATGGGATCATTAGATGAAAATATTGGAACTTTGAGACCAGGACATACAGACAAGTCTTCCAGCTAGACATCAAAATCATGAAAAACAGTAATATTAGAGAAAATGGCACGTGACAAAGGACTGAATTCTGTAAGTAATGAGGGGAGACCGGGATCAATCAGTGGACGACTTCTCTCAGGATGAGCAGTGAGTTGCACATAAGAATTACATGAGATTCAACACTGGAAGACTAACGGTCTGAAGATGGCAAGAAAGAAGAAAGAGGTTACTTGCTTCATTCCGTGAACAGTGACATGGGCTAAAATGTCACCCTACGAGTGGGCTGCAAAAGACGAGGATGCTCCTAAGGGCACAATCAGGAGACAGAGGAAAAGGAGAGTACAGGGGCTGATCCTGGTGATGGTTCTCGTGTTCTCAAGTTCAACAATCAGAGGCATGAAGTCGGGAAGAATGCAAGAGAGGTCAAGAAAGTGGTCATAAGCCAGGAAGTGGTGGCGCACACCTTTAATCCTGTTGCTCAGGAGGCAGAGGCAGGCCGAGCTCTGTGAGTGGGAGGCCAACCCAGTCTATAGAGCAAGTTCTAGGACAGCCAGAGCTACACAAATAAAGAAAACTCTGTCTCAGGAAGAAAAAAAAAGAAGGAGGGAAAGAAGGACAGGGAAGGAAAGAAGGAAGAAATGAAGAAAAAAGGGAAGAAAGGAAGGAAAGGAGAAAGAAGGGAAGAAAAAAGAAAGAAAGGAAGGAAGGAAAAAGAAAGAAAAGAAGGAAGGAAGATAAAAGAAGTAAAGAAATGCCTATAAGACATAAAAGTACACTAGCCCAGCAATGGCCCGGATAGATATGAAGGACACAAAATAGGTTCAAGCTGTAATTAAACTCCCTGTTTTCTCATAGTTAGGCCTGCCAGTGACCCTGTATATAAGTGGAAGGAGTGAGGCCAAGCCCACAAGAACTATGGCAGGTCCAGTTTCTCTTCACTCCTATCAGTAAGGGTTAGAAGCAGAGGGATGCTGAGTCTTGTGTGGAGCACCCATAAATGTCCGGAGTACTGTCTGCTGTCATAGTACCTTGACAGGCACATTGGTATCTCTCATCCTAAAATGTAAGGCTGCTGAGGAGGGGTAAGTGAGGCAGGGACATGTTATAGAGAGAATCTTGTGTCACCCAGCACACTAGGACCACTGGGCTTACTGGTGTGCCATACTTCCTCTGGGATTATAAAGATTACAGACTTTCTTCTGCTACCACATAACCCTGGGTGTCTATTCTGCCAGCAATTCCTATGTTGTATACCGTATCACTCAAGCAGAAGCCTGAAGCCAGCAGCAGACAGATGTTGAGAGCACTGCAAAGACTTTCGTTCAGTGAATGTGGGCCCTGGCTAGAAGTCTCACATTGAGAGAGGGGACCTCCAGGAAGGAGAACTAGCTAGAAGCATCAGGCAGAATCTGGTGCTGCAAATGAGTAGAATTTCTCCTTTAACAGGGAGTCCAGGCCACAACTCTATTCTTAATTCCTTTCAAATGACTGAATGTTGAAACCTGATGCAAAGTCAACAGATCATGGAATGTAATCATATGAATGAGATATCTTCCCAGTAAAACCCAGATGAGTGTCTGATGAGTGGCTGGGGACTACAACTTAGTCAAATGAGTCCATAAAACAAACTATGACATCAGTGACGTCTCTAAACCCCATATATCCTCTGCTGGGGACTATTTTCACAAGTAGGGAGGAATCTGACACATTAGCGAAGAAGGGGTAGAAATTCCATCTTCCAGTAGGAAGAGATTACATCTGCACACTTACATGGTGAGCATTCTTACAAAAGGATAGGGGGAAAAAAGTACTAAAAAAAATGACTTTGTCCATCTCAGACCTATGTGAACTAGAGCCGGTCTCAGTGGGAAGCAGAGCAAGATAAACATAACCCCAGACAAAAGCCATTCTAAACTTCCCTGGGCATCTCAAGAAAATAATTATTTCTCTAACCTGTCAGGATATTTAAGTCATGGATCAAAACCGCCTGCAAATATTCCACTGAAATTATGATTGAGGAGTTGGCAAGTATTTATGACCACAGAATCAATGCCCAGCACTCTCTGGAAAACGGAGGAAAAAATAGCATATACCCATGACCCCTTTCTTAGGGGTATATCAAGAAAATCTGTCAGTTAATGGCTTTCTATTGAAAGAGATAGAACACCTAACTCAAAATTCCTCAGAACGGGACAGCAGTGGGAGTTTTTAGTGCTAGGGCTGTAAGGTGGGTGGACCTGACTGCACTCGGTACATATACTCAGGGTACCATCGTTCCAGAATTCTTGGGTCTTCATGTCTCTGGGATGGCATCATTCTTGGTGGTCAGAGGAGAGAATCACCCACAGTTCAGCCACCTCAATCGAGAAAACTACTAGCTCCTAAGCTTCTGTAGAACCCCAGAGCTGAACCTCAGTGGGTTGTCACACAGGAACTCCCAAATTCATTCGTGTGACCCAAGAAGAGGGCAGCCTGGAGCTGCTGGAGACAAGCCCCGATGAGCTTATGTTCTAAGAAACTGTAAAGCGAAAGTCACTAGGGGACACCGGGCAGGCTCTCCCAGAAGAGCGTGTAAGGTAACTGACACAAGGCAATGCCTTTCACCCAGAAGGGACAATTTAAGTCATAGAGACAAATCGGTGGTTTCGTGGATAACCCCCAATTCCCGTCAGTCTGTTCTCTGTCTCTGAGGGGTATGATAACTCTTCATCATGTCTCACAGTCCCAAGTGCTACTTAAGACCAAATGAGATAACATACATAAATATGCCTATTGAACAATAATGGTGACATACATACCAGTGAGGGCTT
This sequence comes from Dicrostonyx torquatus, assembly GCA_028555095.1. NCBI lineage: Eukaryota > Metazoa > Chordata > Mammalia > Rodentia > Cricetidae > Dicrostonyx > Dicrostonyx torquatus. The sequence goes on along the minus strand of JAQHUG010000017.1, from coordinate 12,928,435 downwards.
TGGGATGAAGTGGGATGTTAATTTGGGTTGAAAGTGGAATTTAGGGAAAAACAAAAGGCAAAGGGATAAGGTACCCACAAGAAGGCAGTTGACAGCACCCAACAAGAGGAGTTTGTTCTATTCTGCTAATGTAGCCAATGTCTGTGACCTATACCTCTCTGGCCTTATGGGATTCTCTGGGAATTCTGAGGGTCAGTGGTCTTGAGACTCCCACTCTGAGTACCTTCCTTGGGGTGTGATCTGAAGAAAGGCTGCTGTCTTCTCTGGGCCCTAGTTCTTCTCATTTAAGCTGTGATGAAGTGAGGACCTGAAAGCGTTCTCACCAAGACAGATAATTCACTCAGGCAGTGCATGCTTATTGAGAGCCTACTATGTGCTGAGACTTTCCTGGACATGGACACAGCACTGAGTAAGACAGTCACTTGGCCACATGGACCTTACCCTCCGCTGAGGTGAGAGAGTCCGTGGGTAGCCATTCCCTACACTGGAGAAGAACTACACCAGCCAAAACAGGGAGTGGAGTAAATGGAGAGGTGGGGCCAAGACTGGAGGGTTCATTTCCTCTGAGGGCCGGGGGAAGGGCGTGGGGATGCTGGTGTATCCACAGGGCTCGGAAGGAGGTGTGAAAGCTATCCTGAGAGGCTATAAGCCAAAAGATCCCAAGGCAGAGGGAAAGCCTCGCGAAAAGGCCCTGAGGCAGGGATGTTTGAGAAAAGCAAGTAAATTCAGAGATTTCCTTGAGCTGATGCGGCTGAGTCAGAAAAGAACCCAAGGCCACAGAATGCAGCTTCAAACAATAAGAAGCTGACACATTACAGACAAGCAAACGAGGCACCATGGCCCATACCCATACTGCCACACACTCTGCAGGCTGCAGCAGGAGGCTTGGGAATTCAAGAGTAGCTTTCCCGCACCCTTCCCCGGCCCTCAGAGGAAATAAACCCTCCAGTCTTGGCCCCACCTCTCCATTTACTCCACTCCCCATTTTAGCTGGTGTAGTTCTTCTCCAGTGTAGGGAATGGCTACCCATGGACTCTCTCACCTCAGCGGAGGGTAAGGTCATGTGGCCAACATAGCAGTCCCCTGCCCAAGATGAATTAGTGATTTTCTAAAATGTCTGCATAAACTCTTCCAATTGAGCTAAATAATCAGATCAGAGACAGACAGACAGCATGTGTTTCTGAGCACAGAAGCAAGTTACAGAAAGCAGGCATGAGAGGGCACCATCTTAAAAATAAATCTATCTCAACGGGTGTGCACATTTGTGCAGAGTGAAGGATGTGCTCATGAGGCAGCTGATGGGGGAGTCTGAAGAGCAGGCTTCAAAGAATGATTTCTGCACAGAGGACCATTAGACTTCCCTGAGAAATACATTCTATTGCTCTCAAAAGTATAAACTACATACTGGATCCAAGTTAAACAATGCACTCTTCAAACTTGGGGATCATAATGGAGACAATGAAATCCCAGACTATCTTGAACCATAAATCCTGGCTCTGGCACCTTCTGACCAGAGACACCAGCCCCAGGTGCCTTAGTTAAGCCATCCATGTACCAGAAAATTCTAGTGACTAATAGCAAGTTGAACGCCTCATCAGTTTGAAAGAAGGACTGGGGCACAGCTGTCTCCTCAGATAATTTTAGTGTGTAGAATGACCGCCCCCACTGCTTAGTGCAGATGTAACAATGCAGGTGCTCTCATTCCCTGGAGTAGGGGACACATGGCGTCACACTGAAACACACATTGTTGAGGAGACAGGACCAGGAGGGCAGAAGGGTGAAGCAGAGTTTTCTTGTGGAACTCAGAGCAGCAGGAAAATGGTGGGTAAGCTAAAGTATTGCCGCAGGCTCGGGAGCACAGAACTGCTCTGAGCTGACTGACTAGCCTTGGGATGATTGAAAACGAGAGTATTGGCTTACTGTGGCCAAGTTCAGCAGAAGAGATGCCCGTGGGTGACCTAAGAAATGGGCTCTGGGTTGGTTGGTTTGCACAGAGAGGAATGGCCTTTTGTTATTTCTTATGCATGTCTATTCCAGAGTAGGTGCCTTCTCCAGTCAGATCAGCAATATTGAAAACCTGAAAAGTCAAATGGCCCCAGGTGACCCTACATTACTTATTGCAATTCTGTGACCCTGTGTCTTGGGTCAGTTCCATCCTGAGCTTGGGGCTTGGCTTCCCCTTGCCTAGAACGGGGATAATAATAGCAATACATGTAGAGCTCACATCTGAGGATACCCATGCAATGACTCACCATCATCCACAGCACCGGCTACGACATCTCCGGAGCGACTCTCCCATCCTTTCCCATGCTAAGACTCACCATCCGCCACAGCACCAACTACGACATCTTCAGAGCAACTCTCCCATCCTTTCCCATGCTAAGACTCACCATCCGCCACAGCACCAATTACGACATCTTCAGAGCAACTCTCTCATCCTTTCCCATGCGAAGACTCACCATCCGCCACAGCACCGGCTACGATCTCCAGAGCAACTCTCCCATCCTTTCCTTCCATAGTTCAGTTGAACTGTCCCCTTGTTACCTTCTGTCACTCTAAAACAGAGCAGTCCTGCAGAAGACCTGGTGCGTCAATACTGAGTGGCCAAGAGAGTGGACTGAGGGATCACTCTCAAAGTTTACAGGGTGATTTCAGGTAATTTAGACTGAGGCTCGAGACCAGGCACCACCCCAGAACTCTTGCTAGCTCATCTGTCGGTGCCATTAGCCCCACAGGACTGAGACTGTTACTGCACTTTCATATTTTTATGGGTAATGAAGCTCACGTGATTTTCAGGACAGAGTTTCAGACCACCTGCCGTGGTTCTGAATGGAACACTGCTATGGCTCTAACATGCAGGCTATATTTGAGGAATGTGAGACCAACGCTAAGACAGTTCCCATTGTTACTAGGCCCACTGCTCTCTCAAAAACACAGAACATCTTGGATTGCATTCACATTTCTTTTACTGTAAAGAGATTTTTTTTAAAAACTTGACTGAGAAGAGGAGAAACATTTATAGACCATAAATCGCAACAGAAGGGGACAGCAGCAGTTCCAACGACTCTTGGGGAGATATAGATGATCACTGTAATCTATCATAAAGCGACCACATTTACTCAGGGTGGTAAATAACACTGTCGGCACCATTCGGTCGGTCGGTGCTCAGGAAGATATATTCGCAGTCAAGGAAGCAGAGAGAAGCAGAAAGGTATTGGCTTCTCTTCTGGTGAAGACAGAACTCTGAAGCTCTCTGCAACCTGAGACCCTAACTTTGGATCTTCTCCACTTCCCTCCAGTATTGGACAATATCTTTGGAGCAAGTCCATCCTAGATGCATGATGAACGCTCTCCTGTGAGCCACGCCTAGCCATCTCTCATGGCCACCTCATTCTCTGGCTTTCTTGTGTTTGCTACAGAAACCATTGGCTTTTCTTGTTTTGCTTAAAGGTAGAAAGCAAAATTTAAAAATTCAGTGGCTTCCAACAGACGAGGTTTGACTATTGATGCTACATTCTCATGATGGAGCAGCTGGGCTCTGTATTTATCACTGGCAATCAGGGACTGGCTGTCTTTACATCCTCCAGTGTCACAAGTATGGCACAAGGCTTCTTCTCGTCACATCCCCTTAGCAGCTCCTCAGGCCAGGCCAGACACGGTTCTCATGCATGAGGGAGTGACCCTTCTGTGTGCCTCAGAGAGGAGAACCGGCAGTGATACTACACAGCACAGCCGCAGAATAGTTAAAAATCCATTTTCAAATTGCAGACCAGTAGTGGGGAAGGGAGTGGCTGATAACTAAGAGGGAACCGAGAAAGCCTGTGGGCTTATGTTGTCCATGAAGTATCTCTGATCAGACACTTGGGATAGAAAGCAGGGAAGAGAGTAGGAAGTCAGGACCCTCCATGGCAACACCAGCTGTATTGCTAAGGGATTTCTTGTGAGCTACTCTGATGTACTGAATGAACCTGAGTGGGACATTTTTCCCAGGAAGGTTGGGTAGAAAGGGCAGAGAAAGATCACAAACCTAGCTGGACACTGGTTAGCCATGCCTCTAACACACACACACACACACACACACACACAAAAAAAAAAAACTGTTGGTAAAATAATTCATCTGTTCTTGTATGAGCAATGCCAAAGAACCTGGCAAGGACATTACAAGAAATAAATATAGAAGGCAAATGACAAAAACAAAACAGAACAAAAAACCTTCATTCTATCTCAAGTGACCGGCCATTATGCAAAACAGAGGTTAGCTTTCATCAGTATTAAGAAACAGAAATGGCCAAAAGAAAAATAAGATGAATACAAACTGCAATGGGCTCTCTTGAAATTGTGTGATAACGAAACCCCAGCACAACAAAACATGAACCAAAATTAAACACTCAGCAACTGAGAAAGTGAGTGTTGCCTTCTTCCAAACACAGAGTCACGACTAAACAATGATAGGAACTATTCACAGAACAGAGGAGAATGCTATGATTCTAGGAATGTAAAATTAATAATGCAATTAGAGAAAAATGGGAAGCTGGTGTAAGGGAGAGAAAATATGCATAGTCTCCTTCCATGGAGAAAAGCAAATATTACTTAAAGATGAAATATATAATGTTTAAAAGTGAAATTTGGGGGCTGGAGAGATGGCTTGACGGTAAAGAGCACTTGTCACCCTTCTAAAAGACACAGGTTCCAGGGAGTCTGGTGCCTCTTCTGATCAGTTCTGGCACATACATGGTACACATACATACATGTAGGCAAACACATAAAACAAAATAAATCTTTAAAATATCAATGAAATTCTGCCTTAAACCGAGAACAGTCTTTGAGACATCAGTATCTCTTGTTATACCTAAATACTTACCTGAAGGTTAGTAATTTCTTATGTTTGATTCTTACTTGTTTTATTCTTCTGGTAGATTCAAGTAGTGGCAATCATTTTTATAAAGTTGTGTGTGCCCAGTATGAACCTCTTCATAACGTCATCTCCACCAAAGCTTCTGACTACGTGCCTAAAGAGGATCTATATCAATACTCACAAATGCTGGCAAAGAATTTCTAAGTTTGTTTTGTTTCTTTTTTCACCCTCTTCTATGTTCGTTTCTAAAATTATGAAATTTTTATAAGCAGTTACATTTTCTACAAATATAATCAGCACAGCCCCACTGATGTAAATACATTGCTACATATAAGATCCATCCCTGAAAGCCACCACTACCTGGGCTCCATGCGTCATAAAATCCTAGGCAGAACCAGCAGCTTGTTTGTCCAGGAGAAATGTGTCTGGCCTCCCCTGTCCTTCCTCACCGTGGTGAACCAAACATTTAGTTCAGTGCTTCTCATTACAAGCTTCAAATGACTTTCTCACTTGACCTCATCCTCCTACGTGTTCAGGAATGCTTTAGAGTGCCGTGTTGCTGCTGTAACAAATGTACATAATAAAGTTCCCGAAGTCTGAAGTCCTAACTCCCAGTGGGAGTGATGTTAGTTTCCTCTTGGACTCTTAGAGAGACTTGGACTGTTAGATTTTAGAGAGCAGAATAAAGAGCAGGAAAGAGACCAGAGTCTGACCGCAACAGATCACGATCATTAGTTTATTATTAATTATCTGTGCTTGTTAGTGCACACAGCAAGGAGAAGACACTCTCCTGCAGGAATGGAGGGATTGTCAGGGCAGAAGGGAAGTACTTAGAGTTTATACAGAAGCTTGGGAATGAGTAAGTTGATTTTTTTAGCTTCTGGTGACTGTCAAAACTCATAGGGTCTTAGATCGTGGCTATCTCCCCCATTTTGCCTTCTTTTCCATCTGCCTTTCCCCATGTTCTGAAGACACATTTGGATCTAGAGTATGTCCTGATACACGACTATCTCATCTCAGTTTCTGCACAAGCCAGGCTTCTAAGTACAATCAAGTTCACCAGTTGGTTGGGCGGGAGACGGTCAATGTATCTTTTCAAAGACCCTGTAAAGGAGCTTCCAATGGTATAACACAATCTATGAGCTGCTCCCATGAAGAAATTCATGGAAGCAGAAAGCCGTACTAGATGAAGGTTTCACACAAAGTCTAGTGCCCGAATATCTAATGAGAGCACAGATTATTGTGGAACCAGATAGAACCATGATGTGGATTGAATCTGAAATGTCCTCCACAGGCCCATGTGATTGAATGCTTGGTTTCCAGTGTGTATTCCTGTTTTTGGGAGGCTGTGGAAGTTTCTGCTCATGTGTTAATAACTGGCAGATACTGGGTTGCATGAACTTGGCTTGAGGGTTATGGGCCAGATCCAAATCCAGCCTAAACTGCCTGCTTCCTGATCACCAAAATATGGATAATTGCATTATCCCACTGCCTTGAACTCTACCTTGCTCTTTCCATATTATGGGACTGTATCTTTTCAAATTATGAGCCAAAATAAATATCCCATCCCTTTCATTGCTTCTCTTGGGGATGTGATCACAGTGATTTAAAAAGAAATAGCTAATCCACTAGGTACTGACTCTTAGTTGGATATATTGGGGATGTCACTTAATTTTTTGATTTTCATCAGGAAAATAAATCCTAGAGATTATCATGGTGGAGATTAAATGCAGGGTGTAGATGATGCCCACAAAGGATTTCATAGAGTGTCTACAATGCTGCAGGCTTTGATCGTGTTAGTTTGTAGACTATATAGTTCAGAGAGGGTGTGGCAGGAAGAGTAGTGGTAGTAAGCTCTCTGTGGAAAAGCTGACGAGCAAATCCAAAGATGCTTTCATGAGTCCATGATCAGAATCACTTAAATTGTACATTCTTTGACTTTTTATATGTGTTTGGAACTTTAAGGTGACACAGTTGGAGTAGGGCTGGCTATAGTAGTGCCATTTGATTCTTAATGGGAGCCAAGATCATGGTAAACTAAACTGAGAGAAAAAGACATCCCACTTATCTGCCCCAGAGTCTTCATCATGGCGCATCTCTAGCAGAGGGCGTCTGTGAAAACCATTCTTACATCGGCTGCCATTTTAATGACATATCCCCAATGCATCTGAGGTCAAGAGCCCCAATTCTACAACTCACAGTGCTTTAAATTGAGGCCATCAATCATGTCAATTTTAATACATATTGAGGTTTTCGGAACTCCAGTGATATTCCACGGAATGACCCAAGGAAATGGTTATGCGTGCCAACTAAGAATGCTAGCCTGAGTAGCAGACACTGACACTAATTGGCATTGGCGTTATTTCATGAAACAGGGTGAGTGGTCACCACATGGTTCAGATGCTCATTAAAGCCTCCAGAGAGCTGGGTTGCCTCTCTCTTCCCATTATGTGCCTTCAAATGCCGTGTCTCGTGCTCTTGCTTATCATCAGGTGACAGCAGAGTGCCTTTGCCCTTCAGAAAGCATCTCTGTGTCAGAGGCAGGCAGAGGAGGAGAGGGGGTTCTGCCACGTAGATCTGTGTCTTTTCATCAGGAAATCCAAGGCCCCCAGAACTCCCCATGAGCTGTCTGATCATACCCTTATAAGCCAGGCTTTGGTCTGGTGGGTATCATCTGGTCTCCTAGAAAGGATTTTGAAAAGGAAGGATACAGACAGCCATATGTCATTGTTCAACAAACTCAGAATTCAAGCAACAAAGAGAGAGGAAGAAGTGAACGTCATATCAGGATGCATCACAAAAAGAGACCTGGACCAGCTAGGTGTGTTGATGCATACCTTTAATCCCAGCACTGAGACAGAGGCAGACAAATGTCTATGAGTTCAAAAACACCCTGGTCTGCAAATATTCTAACAGGTGTCTAAGCAACTCTTCAGTTGAATGTTCAAGATAAAATTGAGCAGAGTGGTCTCTTAAAAATAAAACCCAGGATGAGGTCCTCTCTTGCTTCATTCAAGATGATCCCATCAAATTTCCAATAAAAATTAAACTTCTCCCAGACCCTTGAAGACATGTACAACCCATTCCCCATCCAGCCTCTGCGTTTTCTGACACACTCTCCCTGAGTCTCTCCTCTGCTTCTCTCTCCTTCCTGCTTTGATCATTCCTGCCCTGTGACCTTTAGGGCCAAGTCTCTTCAGAGACCTCACACCCCAATGTCCTTTGCCTGACTCAGATGTCACCTCATAGGTCTTCATCTAAGGAAGCCTTTTCCCCACCCCACCATATATACACTAGCTGTTCACCCTCTGGCCCCTCGGTGCTAACAAAGCAGCTGTCTTGACTTTGCAGAATTTCTAATGTTTAAAAGCACCAGTCTGCTGCTCCCTTTCTGTCTGTTATCACTCTGCAAGGCTACTCTCTGAAGGCGAAGCTTTCATGCGTCGCTTTTTCCATGGCTTTCCCTCCATGGATCCCTCTGGATCCCTGCTTTCAGATACCAGATGACCAGCTCAGTGGCTGACGGAAAGAGCAGAGCTAAGAACCCAGATGGAAAATACCCAAGCAGAACCAGCAACAGGCATACAAATGAGAAGTAACAGAGTGGAAACACACAGCTGGGTCTCCACAAGCCTGGGCACTCCAGAAGAGGAAAGGGAAAGAAGCTATGGGCGCTCAGTGTCCTCACAGAAGCTTGCAGTCCATTTAGGAAGACAAATTAAAGAGCAAGGAAAGTTAGAAGGAAAAGGGTGGGGTTGAGCATGAGAGCTGCCAGCTGCCAGCTTTCTAATTGGAAAATGGTACATTTCTCTAGAGGGATGCTCATTGCAATGTTATTGGTAAAAAGTCAAAAATTAAACACAACTGAACATCCCAAAACAGGAATTAGTGAAAACAATTCCAACATGCTCAACTGATAGAATTTAAATTGTGCTGCAATTATATTTTATGAAGCTCAGTGAGATGAGTAAAGAACAGAACAGAGAAAAGTGATACGTGCTAGAGAGGATAGGCGTTTTCCAGATGCAGTACCCCAAATGAAAACCAGGTTGTTTAGGGGTGAACTGGCGACAGCTGGCTTCTGTCATCTTTCTCTTGTTATCTATATAGTGTTCTTTGGTTAATGCTTTAAATGAGCAAGATTTCCTCCAAATTTAAACAACTGAATTCGGGTCCACATGCTAAAGTCTGCTTCTCTAGTGGAATCCTGGCTATCATAGTCTTTCCCTGCAGCATCAGGGCTGCTTCTAAGTATTGGTCCAGGGATACACAAACGCCGAAGAGGCTCAGCCAGGCGTGGGTTAACAGTACAGCCACCATGACACCTAAACAGCCTCTACTGTGAACAACGAGAGCATAGTGCAGTCCTGGGAATAACAACTACAGTCACAGTGTCCCTCGGAGTTTATACCCAGTGTCAAAGTCTCTTGTCCTCCAAAGTTCCTGCAAATTAGATATAATTTTTCTCTTTTAGAGATAATAACCCTAAGTTCAAAGAGGCTGAGCACCTCTCTAGTGTCCTGCAGAGCGTAGAGCCTGCTCTGCTTGATCCCCAAGCCTTGCTTGTGTCCCTGCGCTCTAGTGAGTTCTTCACAGTGTCAGCCCCAGTATCTGTGCTTGTGGAAGACCCTAATTTCTAACCAGGCAGCTGATTCCTGGGCCAGGTTGCTTAGACTACAAGTCTCAGTCAGAGATAAAATCAAATGAGACCCTAGGTGGATTAGATCCTGTGGAAGAAAAGGAGCAATGGCAGAGGAAGGTGAAATCCGAAGTGTCTGGGGATGAATTGCTAGTGAAACGGGAAGGAAACACACATAAGCAAACACAACCAGGCATGGATTTTTTAAAAACGCAGATCTTGTAGAATGGGGAGGAGGGCTGCTGAGTCAGAAGCCCATCTGTTGGGTCACCAGCATTCCCTCACCTCAACACCAACGAAGACCTTAGGCTCCCCTTGGAGGCATTTTGGTTCCACTGAGCTGGACCTATCAATTACTTCATAGCTCCCAAAGGAACAACATTGTGGATGAAATCTCTGTGTTTTCCTCGGGCTTTATGCTAAAGCACCAACCTTCCGAAGATGGAGAGATGTTAGGATTAGATGGGGTCTTGGGGGTGGGGTCCTAGTGATAGAATTAGTGACTCCATAAGACAAGCTAGGGTGTTTAATTTCCTCATTGCTTGCACTCCTTCTCTCCCTCCCTCCTCCCTTCCCCTCCCCCCCCCCAAGACCTACCTATCTAAAACACAAACAGTGATCCCTTACGAGGAAACAAAACTTTCCCACACCTTGATCTTGGACTTTTAGATTCATGAGACATCTGTCTGCTTTATACACCACCCGGTTTCCAATATCTGATTCCAGCAGCCCAAATCCACCAGATGCCAGTCCCTCTCTTGTGTTCCTCCCGGGCAGACTTTCCAGACCTACTTTCCGTGTCACTCTGGCTAAAATGTACAACTCTAAAGCAGTTAAATCTGACAAAATTCAAGAAAAGTTTCTCTCCTTTAACCTAATGTCTCTATCCCCAAACCCAAAAATAGTAAAGGCTTTGATTCTTGTCTGTTAATTTTAGCCCCTGGGGCATCACTGACATGGTGGTTTTCAGTACCAGACTCTGGATCTAAATTACCTGGGAAACTTGATAAAAAAAAAAATAAAGCAAATAAAAAAAACCCTCCTTTCTGGGAAAACTTAGGGAAGTCTAAGTCTCTAAATCCTGAGTAGGTTCCTGGTATCCATCTGTATCTATTTAGTGTTCCCGTCTGCAGTGGCATTCTTTGAGTTTTTACATGGAAAGCAAGAGATGAGTGAAGGAAAGAGGCGTCTGACCAGGTATGTTTTTATGGATGGGCTTAACTCCTGTGTACGTGCACAGCCTTGATGAGGAGCTATGAATCTGCGGAGACCTGTAGGTCCTCTCGATAACAGAGCATCGCACAAAATCCACACTGGACTAGAGGGTGGGGTCTACTCAGTCAGAGTTCCTGGAGGAGACAGCGAGCTGCTGAGCCTGACACCGTTCCTCAGCCAGGCCATTAGAGAGCCCTGGGCATTTTCATTTAGAGTTATAAGTGTACACGTTCATAATTTTCCTGGATACCTTCCACACGATTTTGAAGTTTTGACTTACTGCTTTCTGTGTTTTCATTTAGCTAATTTTTCCTTAGAGTTGTAAAAAACTAGATTGCTAAATATGTGGAAAATAAAGAAACGGGAAAACAATCATCTATAATTCTGCCACATTAACAGAGAGTGAATACGGGTACTTTGCTATATTTTCTATTTATATGTGAGTTACAATCATCAAAATCACCATGCAAGCAACCTTGTTTCGTGCCTTTCCCCATAACATTATATTGCAAAGCTCTTCCTTATTGTGACAAAGTCATTTTAACCAATACTTTTGACTGGTTGCATAATACTCCAGTGAGCAACAACCACCGGTTATCTAACATTTATTTATTCCATGTTTCTCTGCTATTTTTCAATAATGCTGCAATAAACATTGGTGTGTATAGGTAATTAGGAATTAACCCTTAAGTCTAATCAAAAAGATAAGTCTTGTGGAGATTAAAAGATTACACTAAGGAACAGTATTGATCGCAGAGATTACATGCAAATGTGTTTCCTTCTTGGTCTTCAGAACTACCGGGCCAGTAGGTTTCACAAAGCAACTACAAGGCAGCTTGAAATCTGCCAAAGACACACAGAGGTTCAAAGGTCAGCACTTTATCTGGCTGCTGAGGCTTCTTATCAGCGGTTAATTATCACCATCACGCAAAGCGGGTTTGGGAAGCTGTCACTCCCTGTCATCCACATGTGAACAGGAAGGACCACACTGACACTGGACCCCACTGAAGGAAACTTCACAGTGCTAATGAATATGTGACCATCCACAATTAGCTTCTGATGCCATTTGATTTTTTTATTTTTATTTTATTTTATTTTTAGCAATCTTTACCCATGCTTTAGTAGCAAGCATTCAACTTCCATTATTCCAGAGAAATGGCAAATTCATTTCAATAAGAACTCCCTTACATTGATGACTATTGGTATTTGTTAAGTACCTTGGCCAGGGGGTGCAGCTCAGTGGTAGAATGTTTGCCTAAAACTCTTGAGGACCTGAGTTGGATCTCTAGGACTGCACACACACACACACACACACACACACACACACACACACACACAAAGCAAAATTCCTAATGCGCCCTGGAGAGTATATTCCTACTGCTGCCTACAGCTCAGGCAAGGTCACCTGGTCTCTAGGCTTCATCTGGCATATCGGGTTTTGATCTCTGCTATCACAAGCTAAGCCAGGTACAGTGGCTCACTTCTGTAATCTCAATTAGCAAGTTCAATGCCAACCTGGGCTCCATAATGAGTTCTAGTCCAGCCTTAACCCTGCCTACCTTCAAAAAGAATTTACAGATTTAGTGTCGTAAGCAGTATAGTCACTGTGAAATGCTTAATAGGTTCTCAGGACTGTGGTCCTGCTGGAAGCCCTAGGGAAGAAGGCACTGTCTTATCTGCTCTGTCCTCTGGGGGCGGCTGCACTCCTTGGTACACAGCTCTTCCCTCATCTTCAGAGATGACAATGCAGCATTGTTCCTCTCTTCCCTTCCCTATACCCACCCTCACATCACACTCTTATCTACTTACTCCCTCTTAGTGGGAACCCCGTGTTGACATCACTCAGCCCATTCAGCCAATCCAAGATGACCACCCTTCCCATGACCCTTTACACAGCCGCATCTGGAAAGACCCCCTTTGCCATAAAATTACATATTTGCCACGGCTGTGTGTTAGAATGAAGACACCTTTGGGCACACAGCTTTGAGGGATTGTTAATCGGCTTATCAGAGCTTGGGAACAAATATAGGTAACAGAACAACCTGAAAAGACAGAGTGTTCTTGTAGGACCACTTTTCTGGAGAGACTGTGGGTGAGGAAGACAGCAACAGTTAGGATCCTAACCCTTCCACCAGAGCCAGAAGCAGAGGGCAGAGAATGAATTTAATGGGCATGAGTTAATTCTCTCAGTATTCAAGCCCTCGATAGTTCCACGGGTGCCATTTACCTTGACTTGTTATTATATTGTCATGACAACCCAAGCAAGGTTGAAGCATCCTTATCCCCAAAACAGGGACAATAAATCCTGAACTCTGATCCATTTAGAAACTCTCCTGGGGTTGGGTCAGGCCTGTGACTAGGACCCACACAGCTTTAACTCCAAAGCCCAGGCATTGTCCGCCCTGCAGGAAAACAGATACCTAATTTGATCAACATTAACAATTTTCAAACACATCAAGAAACTGGGTAGGGTGGTATAAGCCTGTTGTTCTGGCACTCAGAAGGTGGAGATAGGAGGTTCGTGGGAAATATACAAAGCCAAGGAACAGGAGATCTACTGCAAATGTCAGCCTGCCAATCATCTCTGGATGACCTCTCTTGTCTTTCATTTCCTCCCCACAAAGAAAAGGATCTCATCTGTTGCTAAGCCAGCTGTGAGTGTAGGAGAGGCACAGACTAGGCACTAAGTAAACGTTTATGTAAGAAATCAGAAACACTCCTTTGTCCCAGAATAACCAATGCAAACAGAACCATTGCATCATGGGGAGGATGAATGCTAAAAATGAACAAATGCTCAGGGGAAAGAAAAAAGCTCCACAACAGCCAAAACAAGCATCAACACAGCCAAGTGCATGCATAATTTCTTTGGAAAATCCCACCAGACCTAATCCAGAACCTGAATTCACTTTTCAAGAGCTGGTTTCTAACCTGTGTGCTGAGGTTTTAACTGCTGGTCTCGAATGGAAACACTTCAAAGGCGAACGGGAAAGGTTATTTGTTTAAGATGGTGGAACCGTGTAACACTGTGCCATCTTAGCAGAACTCTAGAGATGCACCTGGTTGCATGTTCTCTGGGTGGAGATAAGGAAGCAGAGAAGACTGGCCGCTCTTCTCAGTGTGACAGCTGCCAAGTCACAAACCTCCCTCCTTAGCCACTGCAAAGTGGGCATTTCAGCTCCCTTTCCCATTGCTGTTATAAAACGCCCCAACAAAAGCATGGTGCCACCCACCCTGGGAAGGCCCTCCTCCTCCATTTACACAATAGAGATGATGCCGAACAGTTGTATCCGGAGACCCATCTCCCAGGTGATTCCAGATCTTAACAAATTGACAGCTGAGATTAATCACAATGAATGTCTCTCTGTGTTTTGGTCCCATTCCCCCAAATATACTTGTAGCTAACAAAAATGACGTAGAGTCAGAACGACACAGTACGTTCATGTGCCGTAACGCTGTACGGGCATTAACTTGGAGTTTAGTTCTGGCTCTCGGCCTGCAAGGACAGTTAACACTGCCTTTGCTTGGCAGACACGGACCTCAGATGTAGCTCCTTACAGCACCGATTCACTGATGCCCTGTCCGGCTCTTTCCAGAGTGCTATGAGATTTTTAAGGCAGATAAGTGATCTAATCAATTTTTTCAGTCTCTAAATTTAGCCATTGGCACCTGTGTGTTGAATGGGTGGATGAATCCTTTTAAAAAAAAAAAGTGTCAGAAATAATCTCAGCAAACAGAGAAGAGAGCGACAGCAAGCAACCGTCCAGAGCCAGAACAAAGCACAAGTACTGCTGTATTATGTCTTTCTGCCCTGTTTTGTCTTCTATAAGCAAAACTATTGTGTTTTTATTTTTCCCCTTATAAGATTGCATGCATGTGTTCTTATGTGCGTGTGCGCATGTGTGCGTGTGTGCGTGTGTGTGTGCGTGTGTGTGTTTAGTTTTGTGCTGAACGTTATAGCATAAGCTTTGGCCGATGACATCTTATGGTACCCAAGCTTGATTAAAGCCAGGGAATGTCCTACCGCACCTTGGTTGAGTGTTGTATTAACTTGAACTCTGGAGCGATCGGAAGAGAATTCTGCCCACATCCCAGCTGTTATAAATCAGCCTGAAGTTCCCCAGCTCATCTAGAAAATCCTTTCGTTTTGCCTTCTTTAGATTTACAAAATCGGTACCCTAAATTTAGCGCCCCTGTCTCTCCCTAGTGTGATGAGCAATGATCATCTTACTCCCAGGCTTAACCGTTCCACCAAGACGTCTTTAGGAAAACAAGGCACCCGTCACTTTGTCTAGTGTTCTATTTTTTTCTACTAACATAAATACTTTCATGAACTCACAAAGCATTTTAGCCATAGTGATCAAGCAGTCCCAACTGATAATTAAAAAACAAGCTGGGCTTGGGATCAAATTCAACATGCCTTCCATGCTCCAGATTCATTCCTCATTGACAGAGAGCAGAGGCCAATGCCTTGAAACCAAACATGTTTTTATGAAACCAAACATCGTAAAACATGAGCAAAAGAAGCCTTACATCACTCGGGCCAGGAAGATGAATTGAGATGCTGAAAGCATTCTTTCACACTTGCTCCACTGAACAAATACAGCTCTTCACAAAACAAGTCCGAACTCTTGGCCCGTCCAAGAGGCCTACGATCCAAGACGCCATGCTTTCAAATTCCTCAATGAGAAAGGATGGGAGGAGGGAATTTGGACTTGAACCAGAAAAGGCAATAAAACTGTACATTTCAGAATCAAAGCAAGGCGGGTGGCTAGGGGCAAGTGAAGGAGAGGAAAGGCACTAGGCAAATACCCTGAAGCCTTTAGTTGTGTTCATGTTATTGTTTTCATTTTGTCAGGGTGTTGTCTACTGAGTAGGTACAGTTGGTCCTCATTTTATGTCACATCTATTGATGTGCTGTGAAGGCTAAAAGGAGTGTTTTTATTGTCCCTTGCAGGAAACTCGAAAAGCTCAATTAAAGTGAAAGTAGAAGATAGACCTCAGCCATCGTATGGCAATAGAGGCCCATTAACGTTCTGTCATCGCCCCGTCTCGTCTTTCTGTCTCATACACATGTTATTTTAGACCGGGATGAATGCTCCAAACTCCTCGGCAACCAACGCTTTTCTTTAAATTGCATATTATAATTATTTGTTTTTGTCATTAAATGTACAGAGAATATAATTTTGATACTTGCAAAATAGCTCTTTTGTTAATGTTCCTTCATCTTAACCTCCCACTGCAGCGGAAATACTTTACAGCAGTGAAAACGACACAAGGTTTCACAGTGAAAACGACACAAGGTTTCACTGTGGTCAACGCAGCTGTGCTTACCGCTCCCTCCACGCTGCTTCTGTTGTGTCCTTCAGATGAAATTCTGAGAGGATAAATATCTAAGAGGATAAATTTCAGATTCTTGGTCTTTACCAAAATAAATTGCTAAAATTATTTCATTTTGAGTCAGGAATGGTGGCACTATCTATAATTATAGTATTCAGGAAGCCAAAGTGTAAGTTCAAGGCTGCCCTGGATTCCAGAGCAAGAACTTGCCTCAGGGAAAAAAATAAAAACAATCAACAAAATAAAATAGGAACAGAAAAAAAAAGGGGGGGACAGAAAGTGGTGAGAGAATAGGAAGGGAGAGGATGAGGGAAGAAAGAGGAAAAAAGATGAAAGAGAAGAGGGGAGTGAGGGCCGGAGAAGAGAAGAGAGGAAAGGAGCAGACAAGGAGAGACTGGAGGTTACAGGTTTAGTTGAGAATGGTCCACCTTGTACTCGTTCCCTGACCCTTAGGAAATCTTTAACCTGAACCTGGAGTGTTTTGTTCCTACGTATTCTTAATCATTTATCATCTTGCTAAGTGAGTCACATATTAGGAAAGACACTTTATGGAGCATTTTATGTATTAGCAACGTGGTACAGCAGTATCTCCATTAACATATGGTCGCCTCCCAGCACAAGACCCTCACCTACAAAGCAGCACGTACCCCATGCTCCACTCTATCCAACTCTCAGTCAGCGTTCTCTCACTCTGGACTTTCCTATTCTGGATCAATCATATAAGTGTGGCCTTACGCAGCATGGGCCCCATTGTAACTTTCACCGAGCAGCATGTTAAGACTTATCCACATGTCTTATGCAGCATGTGCCAGTAGGTCGTTCCTATCTATGACGCGATCATATTCTATTAAACAAACGTACTAACTTGAGGTTCACATACACCTACCTGCTGCCTATTGTCTTATGACCTGGTTTCAGTTCTGTAACACTGTAAACAAGGCCCTGGCTTCTATAGTATTTAAGCCTGGAGGGAGGTAAAGATGCTCACACACAGGGCTGTCACTGGCACACAGTCAATACAGTCACTGGCAATACAGTCACGTGAGTGTATTGAATGCAGCTGCCCTTGTTAGGCTGTGCTGTGCTGTGCTGTTCTAGACTGTGCTGTGCTGTGCTGTGCTAGGCTGTGCTGTGCTAGGCTGTGCTGTGATGTTTTAGGCTGTGCTGTGTTGTACTTATTCATCTATATAAGGGAGATGTATATGGGGTGGAAATGATGCCATGTGGATTTGGAGTGCAGTACGGTCGATGATATCTGCATGGATATACTAAACACAGCCCTGCACAGCGACTTCACAGTACATGGTAATATTGGTTCCTTTACTGCTGCTGCTGCAAAGCCCTCTGTAAAAACAACATGAAGGAGAAAGGGTTGATTTTTGCCTTCAGTTCCAGAGGGAATGAAGTCCGTCATTGTGGGAAGGACATGACATCAGACTCTTGAGGCGACCCAACAATCACGTGACCTCTTGACCACAAGGAAGGGTGTGGGGTTGTTGCTTTGAGAGGTGGCTCAGCAGTTCAGAGGGAAGTGCAGTTCAATTCCTAGCATCCACATCAGGCATCTCATCGCCTGCTGTAGCTTCAGCTCCACCCAAATCCAGCGCCTCTGGTCTCCATGGGCACCTGCACTCACCCGGTCTCACACATGCACGATTTAAATAAATAAATTTGGGCTTTTTTAAAAAATTGTTTTATTAGAAACAAAAGCTTATAAAAACTCACGGGCTGAAGTGCTCTGGTGCCCTGGAGACATGGCCTCACCAGAGGGTGGGTGCTGTATTCCAGCACAAAGCTAAATGGGATCCTGCCAGTGATGCCAATCTGTGGAAAGAATGGGATGGCGACGTCCCTTAGGGGTCACCTAAAATCATCAGAAAATATTAATAGTATGATTCATAACAGTAGCAAAATCACAGTTATAAGTAGCAGCAAAAACAGTTTTATGGTTGGGGGATCACCACAACATGAATAACTGTATTAAAGGGTCCCAGCATTAGGCAGGTTGAGAAGGTGTTATCCTCACCCATGTCCAGTCCTTCCTACACACCTGCCATGAGACAGCCATGGTGACAGCTGTAGGAGGTTACAAATGCACAGGGTCTGGCCTCTACTGAGGTGTGTGGCATTGTGGCATTCAAGACAGATGACTTATGAGATGCTAATCCAGACATGGCACAGTTGCCAGAGTGCTGCGGAACAAGCTCGGATGTCGCCCACAGTGGGGATTAGTGTCATTGCGGTAGTAGTCTCCAAATTCTGCTACAGCTTTGTCAGTGCTTCGGGGACAAGAATGCCTAATGTGGAGGGGCTTACAGTTCCCGAGGTTTTCTTTTATGCAGGAATGGGGCAGTGTAAATTCACACAGGCATTTGCAGCGCTATTTGGCAGCGTGTACCAAGATAGACATAAAGCACGCAGACCTTTCGACCCAGTGATCCCACTTCTGGGAAACTATCCCAGAGAAACAGTCCTAATATGGATGAAGGCTTGTGCACAAAAACAGTCCTTGCAATCTCATTCAGGACAGGAAAAATGGAAACAGCCTCATTGTGCAATCATAAAAAAAATTAAATAAATTATAAGATGACGACTTTATGGATATTGTTTGGCTCCAAAAGCTAATAGGAAAGAATCCTTGTGATGTCCTGTTAGGTTAAAGAGAAGGCAAACACAGTGTATGGTGATAGCAAAAGTTTAATGAACACACACACACACACAGCAAAAATAGACAAAAGAAATGCAAAATGACAATGATGGTATTCTGAAAAACAGAACTGTAAATAGTTTTATATTTTTGTGCCTTGTCCTTTTTATAAATTTTCTTTAAGGGGAATGTATTTAAAATAAATGTGATCAATTTCTTATGGCAAATATGCTGAATCTAAAGCACAGAACGTAAGTGTTGAGGTAAAAGGCAATATATGTATATCTATATTTTATCAAAAACTTTGTAAAATATTAGTAGGAATTATTAGGAGTAAAGTGCACACACACACACACACACACACACACACACACACACACATACACACCAAATCTACAAGTGGCCTGAAATGACCCTATTATTACTTTAGAAGCACAGCTGGTAGTTGTATAATTTTGTCGCCGATCCTTGCCCAAGAGTGCTAACTACCAAGAGCTCTGTTGCCCTCATCCCTGCTTCTTCCAGCCCATGAAATGATGATAATGTGCTATGGGGTCTCCTTTCTTCCAGGTATACTCTTTGCTGATTTCTGATTGCTAAGATCAAGCCCAAGCCTTACAGCCTTCTGATGCGTAAAGAGTCGGTTCCAGCCATGGTGTCCATACATCACAGTACCTCAGTACCTGTATCCAATCTCTTCTGGTCTCTCCAGTTTCCCCTCATTCTTGCCAGACTTCCTGGCTGCCTCGACTTAGCATCAGGCTCTTATTCAAGTTCTACCTGGAGCGAGCATTCCACCCCAACCAAACCCCATCTTCCTAGACACCTCACAATGACCCTTCAGGTCTCAAGAGGTCTCTTGGAAAGTCTTAGTGACCACAGAGATTAAAGCACACACCTAGGTCCCAAGTGGAGTGCTCAACGCCATGCATGCCTTACCCCTAGTAGGGACATAGAGGAATGCCTCTGGCTTAAAGTTTGAACAATATGTCACTCAGTAGCAGAGTGCTTGCCTTTGGGAGACCCTGGGTTGGATTCTAGCATGGATTAAAAATTTTTCAAGTGGGGGTTAAAGAGAATTTTTTCAGTAGTTAGGAACATAAACTGCTCTTCCAGAGGACTGGAGTTCAGTTCCCAGCATCCACATCTGGTGGCTTACAGGCCACCAGTAACTCCTTTTCCTCTCCATCCATATTAGTCCCCTCTGTCCTCTGAGATAGTTTCCCTTCTGCTTACATGTCACAGATACATGCATGATCTAGGATCACAAAAGAAAGAAAATACATATTTGTCTTTCAGACACTAGCTCAATTTAGCTAATAGTTGCGTCAGTTTCCCTACAAACCATGTAACTTTAGTCCTCTATATGGCTGAACATCACACACACATGCACACACACAAACACGCATGTACATGAACATACACAATGATTTGGGCATTTTAAAAATTTAAGTTTATAGAAAAGAATACTGTATCCAGAAGATAGAGCCATAACCTGAATTCTTTCCCTAAGGTCCAAGGCTGACGATGGTGACTTTGGCCTGAAGCCAATGAAATGTCCGTGAGCAGAGAGGGAAGGCCTGAAGAGTCTGCTACCTCAGACTCCAGGAGAACATTTCACTGCTTTTGTCTCTGTCTGTCTGTGATGCCCAGTCCTCCCTGGCACACGGGGAGTGCTTGTTGGGTTTCCCAGATCTCCCCACAGTGACACAGTCTGTGAGGACATTGTTTTGGCTAAAAGGGTAGTTCATGCAAGAGATACCACATTCTTCTAAAAGTGCCTTTGTTGGGTCTGTGGCAGCTCTTGACACCGCCCTTGGCTGACACTCATAGGCCCCTGTGCCAAGGCCTCACGGGATTTTAACAAGAAGCAAATCAGGGAGAGACATTTAAAAGTGCCAAAACATTTGAATAGACCTGAAATATATGGAAAGAAATAAGTTCAGTAGACTTTTATTAATATTATTATTATTACTATAAAATAGTAAGCATAAAGCATCACCTCTGTTGTTACTGTCCTGATACACGCTGTCGTAGAATTCTCATTGTTAGGTGGCATCACTGAGTGACTCTGCTGTAGCTGAAGATGGGCCTCTGAATGATCCGGAGTGGGGGGATGGACAGAAGACACACAGACAGAACAATAGTCACCCGTTTAAAGTCTGCTCAGCACCCACCATGTGCCATACACAGTATAAGCCACTTCTCATGAAGTGTCCCGAGTCATCACTGCTCCCATTTTAAGCTAAAGGGCGGAGTCTGAACAGCCTGGTTTTCCAGGCCGTGTTTATCTCTACACAGCTGCAAGGCTTTGGACTGTTCTCTCATTTGAAGCCTGTTCTTTACGCTGGCAGTAAAATGATAAAGCTTACTTCTTACTTCTCTAAGTGGTCAAGACTGACTATGTGGGGCTAAAAACAGTGCTGCATAAGCAGGTGTTACTAGATGTCTTCAGACTGGGATCCCAGTCATTGGAAACTTCCGGTTGTGGCTGAAGCCCTTCAGACAGACCCTATCCTGGCCCTGGACGCCACCTATGGGCAATGCAGCGACTGTGACAAGCAGAGAAGCTGTCCCTCTCTCACTGGAGGTGTAAGCAGGCTTCTGGCTGCCGGTGCATTCTGAGGGGCCAAGAGCAAGGTGGGTCTCACATTGCACCCAGTGCCACCTACACGGTGGAAAGCAATCAATCCCCTTCCCTTTGCTCTTTTAGTTCTTTCCCTTTCCCTTGGCCAGGTTTGCATAACAAGAAGCTCTGGAACCGATTCCTTTTTATTCTTAATGAGCTGAAGGTTTTTGTTAGCTGGCTGCCAGGAGCTGCTGGTTTCCTCGCACAGCTCAAGGTGAGATCCCAGGTCCCTCATCCCTTCTGGCTTCTCTTATTTCCTTCATTGGAACATTGGCCACAGGTGTCATTCTGAAGCCAGACTTGCCCTGCTGGCTTTACCTCACCTAGAATCTAGCCACAGAGCCATGGCCAGAATGAAAATTCCAGAAGCATTTCTTGGCTGCCTGTGTCCCACCCACCATGTAGCTGGACATTTAGGAGAAGCAATTATGATGGAAACTTGGGACCATAAGATGTTTCCCTTGAAGCTCAGCTCTTCATCTCGGCTCCAACACTTACCCCCCTGAAGCTACAGCTTACGTGGATGTGCAATGGGAATTATAAAGTCACTTGTGGGTTACTCTTGGGCAGCTTCCTGTCCTCTTTCCTTGTCCTCATGAAGGTCGAAATGAGATAGACTGACATATCCAGGTTTTAGAAAAATAAGCAAAGGTCATGTCCTAGGTCCAGTGCCTGGCACATAGCAAACCCCAAATAAAATAAAGCTATAACCTTCATTGTCACACATGGCTATCACCTTCATTGTCACACATG
>JAQHUG010000017.1:12895528-12905709 GCA_028555095.1 Dicrostonyx torquatus | reverse complement strand
AGTCTTTCCTCTTCTCTTCTCAGAATTCTCCTGTTCTGGTCACCACGCCTATACTTCCTGCCTGGCTACTGGCCAGTCAGCCTTTTATTAAACCAGTACAAGTGACAAATCTTTCAAGAGTACAAGGCCATTCCATTGTTCCACAGTAAGAAGACTCTTGCCAAGATGGAGAACACAGTACAGAAACATCAGGGGAGATAGGAAGCAGTTTCTATAGCAAAAGAATTATTTCCTTGATTTTTGATCCATGCTCATCAGTGGTTGTCTAGAAAACTCAACCAGTTTTTCTGTTGTATTATCACATTTGATTAGAATTGGTTGTTTACTCAGCCAATGTGTGTTGAGAATTTCTGAACTCTAGTCCTTGGCTGTATATAGGTGGTACAAGAATGCATGAATCAGGATTATTATTCAAAGGTGCTCTTTGAGGGACTGGAAAGATGACTCAGTGATTAAGTGGTGCTCTTGCAGAAACCCAGAGTTTAATTCCTAACACCTGTGTCTGGGTGGCTCCTAATCACATGTAATTCCAGCCCAAGAGGATCCACCACCCTATTCTGGTCTCTTTGTGCACCTGCACACACACACACACACACAAACACACACACACACACACAATAAGAGAGAGAGGAATATTTTCCAAGACTCCCTTTTGTGAGGTGTACATGTTTCACCTGGATCTATGGCTGGTAAAACTTAGGCACAAAAATCTGGCTTCCCATACTTGCCTGCAAATCTTTTCAAGGTAGAAGCTGGTTTTCTCACTTGTGCTGAGATTCCTAATAAATAGTTTTCTCCATTCTTGCAAGAGTTTTACACACAAACATTGATAACACTTTCAAAGATTAAATACAGATTTTTTTATATAAAAAGTGTTTGGTTACCCTCACAACGTTGTGCCAATGTTTCCCTTTAATTTAACTGAACATGTATCCTGCATCCCTTCAGTCTCTCAGCATAAAAAAAGACACAATCACCACATCAAAACTTGACTTGTGTGGATATAGACCTTAAGGCAAAACCTTCAAGTAAATAATTTTTCAGTGTTTAACATTGAGATGCAAAGATTTCTTAGATAGGCTTACGAGCACACAGAAGGTAAGAAACCCCTTTGCCTACCATCTTCAAGCAGAAGACTCTGGAAAGCCAGTAAACTCAAATTTCTTAGCTCTGGTGAGTTGATAGTGAAGAATCTAGCCAAAGTTCCAAGGTTTGAAAGCCAGGAGTACCCAGGTCAGAAGCAAATCAAAGTCCCAGTTCAGTCGGCCAGACAAAGCACTAACGTCCTCCTCCTCTGCTTCTCTGTCCTCGAGGCCACAGTGACTTGGTGGTGGATTGACACCACCTCAGAGTGAGGACTTCAGAAACTGCCTTCCTTCGCACAGTATCGCTCTTGAGCACTGTCAGAGTGTGTGATCTGTCACTCGCATTCCTGTCGGAGTGTGTGATCTGTCACTCACATTCCTGTCGGAGTGTGTGATCTGTCACTCACATTCCTGTCAGAGTGTGTGATCTGTCACTCGCATTCCTGTCGGAGTGTGTGATCTGTCACTCGCATTCCTGTCAGAGTGTGTGATCTGTCACTCGCATTCCTGTCGGAGTGTGTGATCTGTCACTCACATTCCGTTGTACTGTTGCTTCAGTTGGCTTACCCATCCTCAGGTTTGCCGGCCACCCAGGCTACATTACTTGTGAACTCAAGGTCAACAAGAGCCCTGACGGCTCAAACAGCTAAGGCTGTCCTCCAGTCTCCACACACATGTACACACATATGCACCTTCATGCACACATGCATGCTTACATGCACTAAAAGACACACTCCAAAACTGACATGCTCAAGGCCCTCAGAGTGATGCTGTTTGCCGTGTTACCTTTTACATTCCAAGATTCTAGGATGCCCTGTTCTCCAGCGATTCCCAAACTCTCCTGAAACACTGTGGCAGATTTTGTTCGTAAAGGTATATGCTTTGACAGTTGCTAGAAGCCTAACCACTTCTCAATGTACGGAACCATACTTCCTCCCAGAAGTCATGGTCCGCAGTTAGACCGCAGTGAACCCAAGTCCTCCTAAAATTCCTATAAGTAATCCAAGAAGTCTTTCTTCTAGCACACAGAAATTTCTGTGGAAAAAAAAATCTTGATGGTCACATAAAAATTACACTTCTGAATTTTTAGTGCACAAAAATAGTAGTTCATAAAAAAGTACTTTTTAAGATGTTTGAACCTTACTAGGACATGCCCAATTGTGTTTAAATGGTCTCAAGAGCCAAGAGAGTATGTGGTGTCAACCACACTATTAATATGCAAGATGATGAATATTTCTGGGCTTCATGTGACTAATTATAGACAAAATAATATGATGTCAGACATTTGCTTGAAAATAATGAAAATGCAGGAAGGGGAAAGGCAATTGAGAGCATGAGGGTGCCAAGCCAACAGTATCAGCCTTAGTCACCAGTGAGTACAGGGGTAGGAACACAAACTCACTACTAGACCCTTTCTCCTTCTTTGGAGTATGTTTGAATCTTCCTGTAACTATTTTTTTTACAAAACCCTTACATTTTGGAGATGAAAAGTGGTATTGTATACAAAGATAAGCATTATAACCTTAGACAGACACTATATTCACAATAATGAATATTTGTACATGTCAAAAATGCTGGTGTCTTCTACGTGGGAAGTTAGGAGTAGGGTCTTGGTGAGGCTGTGCTTAGTGGAAAGAAGCTTGGCCACCATGAAAAGACCCGAGCTCTAGTTCCAGCTTAGCATAAAAACATGCCAAAAGTGGGTAAAATATCTCTTCTTCGTTTAACTGTTTCTTAAGTATGAACTGAGAAAATCAAGCAGCTGTCTTCTAAGGCCCTTCCCTGGGAAATACGGCAAAACCCCCACTGGATTCAAGCTTGGTCTTCGCTTTTTCCTCTCAATGCTATATGCTCAGGGCCTGGGGCAATGCACAGTACACAGGAGGGGGCAATTATACTTATTCCTTCAATAAACCAGGGTGTTGCCTTTTCAAAAAACCCCTTTACTCCTCTGAACCTACTTCTTTCCTACAATGAAAGTAGGTCCAGTTCAAAGCCAGCCGACACCTTTCATTGTCTTAGGTCACTTTTTAAAGCCAGAGAGTGGCAGCCACCGGCTCTGCCTTCTTCAGCAGCAGCAAGGAGGGAAAGTCAGCAATCCTCCCTGTGCCTGCTCACTGCCCTTCAGGGGCTTCCACCTAACCCAAGATAAGAAGCCGAACCTTCCATGATGAACAGAGCCCTACATGGTCCAGGATCACCACCATGCTCATTGGCTCTTCCCACGCATCCTCTTTTGCACCAGACACTCATGTAGTGTTTTCTCTTTTCCTGCTTCTCGGCTTGACATGTCTTACTCCTGTTTCATATTTAGATCATCTCATTCCCTTAGACCGAGATCCTCTGGACCACAAACCTGTGAAACAGCCAGCGATCCCGTCTCTGTGCTTTGAGAACGCTCTCCAAAGTTAATGAATTGATTAAAGTTCTGTTCCTCACACAAAATAAATAAGATACAAGTTCATCTTTCTCCCACCTGTTGTTTGAACCTTCCCTGCCTTTTCGTGACCTAACGAGCAAATTTTTCAGCTTTCTGGTAATATTAGCCACATGAACACTTCAGTTAGTCTGTATGACTCATCTTCAAATACTAAGAAAAAAATTGTAAAAACATCTGTTTCAATCCAATACAAAACCTGCTTTTTCTCCATAGCTTCAGCTCAACGTGGAATGCTCTTCCACCACCTGGTTCCTGTGACCACAAGCCCCTCCCACTGTTGCACCTCTACAGTCAGCTCAGAAGGCAAATGATCGAATTCCATAAGTGGCATTTATACACACTCCTGCTACCTGCCCCAAGCACTTAAATGTTGACTCTGTTAAGTGAGGTGCATTAGCAGGTCACCAGCGATATCCTTGGAGCCTCATTCTTCACAACACCCCGATATGGACAACTCACTTCCAAACGGATGTCCAGTGAGGTCGGCAGACCAGCTCAGCATCTATGTCCTGGGGAGACTCCCACTGTAGCCAAAGGCCTGGTGTACATATCCAGCCCCATCCAGCTTCTCTGTGCTTTCATGCCCTGGAATACTAGCCTCTGCATAGCTGGGCCTGCTCTGCTCTCTCTTCTCAAGCAACCTTCATCTTCTAAGTGTTTAGTGTCTGGAATCAAGGAAGACTTCCAGCTACTGTTCAGGTATCGCCCGATATGAAGAAGGAACCAGCAGCAACACTCTTCCTGCTGGATCCCCATAATCAATCCAGGGATTGAAAATAGATGAGAGTGGATGTCAGAATCTTCTGATTTTCAATCAGCTTTCAGAAGGTACTTGGACATTGATGGTTCATTTTTCTCTGTCTTGGCTCCTCAACTGGAATTCCAGAATGATGGGCATCCTTAGTATCCTGTCAAGCGCAGTTCTGGGACTCTTGGATGAATGGCTGTATTTTCCACTCAGTTTTGACTCTATAAGCATCCTCTATGTTTGCTGAAAGCCAAGAGTTCAGCCCCTGACTACCAGATAGTATGAGAACAAGACAAAGCTGTGAATAAAAGAGCAAGCTGAATGACAGCTGAAAGTTCCCAAAGCCAGGCTACTCATCAGAATCCCCCAGAGACCTTTATCCATTGGCATGCTAGTTTAGTAGGTCTGGTTGTCTGAATAACATGTTTGGAGACTTCGAGACAGAGTCTCATAGTGCTTGAAAGTATCGTGGAGAGATTCTGGTGGGAATGGTGATGAGGAAGATGAAGATAAACAGATGGAGAAAGGGGCTGGAGGGGATGTGGGCCATTTGGACCTGAAGCTGCAGGAAATATCATAAGCAAAACTCTAAGGGGAAAATAACAAGATTTAATTTCTAGCTCAGTGTGCCTGTGGAGAGGAGGAGGAGAACAAATTTGTGAGGCCCACAGCTCTGTCAACTGCTGGGTGCAGAACCTTGGTCTCACACAGTTAGCCGCATCCTAGGAAAAAAATAGGTATCATGTTGGGACGTGTCAACTACCAATCAGGCTCCCTGTGGTACTTAAAGGAGAACAAGAGGTTGTAGTGAGGATTGAAAGGACCTAATGCTTGTCATCTGCTCAATAACTATCATCTGGAACCATCTTTTTAAAAGCAATTCTGTTCCTAGCAAAATAACGTGTGTGTGTGTGTGTGTGTGTGTGTGTGTGTGTGTGCGCGCGCACGCGTGTGCATGTGTGCGTGTGTGCCCAGTGGTGTAATGAGCCACCTTAGATCCACCATTGAAGGCCACTTCTGCATGCAGCTTACCAATTCTCTATTTTGTGAATGTCATGCTGTAGCTTCAAATTGGCGACTGGAGGAAATTTATAGCAACCACAGTTATGGACTTCATTTCTCTCTTTTTTGAGGGCTTGGGTTACCAGAATGCTTTTGAGTGTTCTCTGAACACTGGATGGATTTGAATAAGTTGAAAAGTAAATCAAAATTTTAAGAAAGTAATAGTATGAGCTGAGAGAGAAAATTATATGCTTAGGGGAAAAAAAAAACAGTAAGATCTTGGCCTTGAGGCAAGTAGCCAATAAAAATGGCATCTGAGGTGTTAATCTAAGCCAAGGCTCCCTTCAGCCTGTTTTCTTCCCATAACTTTTTACCAGTGCTTCTGAAATAAGTGTGAAAATAACTGCATGAAATAGAACTAAAAGTATTGTCTACATCTGAGCTCTGAGCATGCTAAGAGGGCATTTCATTCCAAAGGCTCATTTTCTCTGGAGAGAAAAGTTCAAGGAAGACATAGATTGTGTTAAACTATCTGAAATGAAAAGTGATTTTAGAAAGGGCAAAAGTAAAATATTAAATGGCATAAAATACTATGATCCTTTAAATATATGAGAAATACTTGCACACAAAATATGGTAGACACTAGCCAGGGTATATTGGTGTATGCCTTTAATCCCAGCACTTGGAAGACAGACAGACCAATATTTGTGAGTTCAGAGCCAGGCTGGTCTACAGAGTGAGTTTCAGGACAGCCAGGGCTACATGACAGTAAACACAGTATAGAGTAGCAGTAGTCAATGCAGGCTGAGGTCTGTAGTGTCAGGAAGATTGTGGGCTCTGATATCAGCCAGCTTGGCACGGCCATGGCTTGAATACAGCTTGGTAGCTGGAAAGCTAGCAATTTAGAAAGACAAAAGGTAAAAGGCTTGGCTCCAGCCTTCTTTTTACTTGTAGATTGCCCAGGAAGAAGTGGCTGGCTCCAAAGCTGGTGAGATATGCAGGTGTATGGATGAGAGGTGTGGTGTCCCCCGGAAAAAGAAGGTGAATAGAGAATTCCTGAGGGTGGAGGAGCATTTTCAGAGGGCATTCAGAGCTTGGGATGAGAAGATATAAACGCATGGTCATGCTGTAAGGACAGAAAGTCCTGAGCTGCCTTTGAACGATGATGGTGTGAAAGAGTCTGATTCTTCCACGCGCCTCCGAGAACACGCTTAGGGCAAAGCACCAGTTTCTATGTTGGGGTGATGGTTCCCGACAGAAGATGGAAAAGCAACAACTGGTTTTGATCAGAGAATGATGTAGACATGTGTGGAGATACCACACTGAACATCATTTAATGCATACAATTACTGTGTGTTAACCTCAGAGATTATTCTGTTCCAGACAGTGAGAAAAAATCAAAGAAGCTGTCATAAAATAACACAATAATTAATTGATTAATTATGAAGCTGCACCACCTAAAATTAAGCTTTCCATGGCTGAAACTTGATGTACTTTATTAGTGCATCAAGAATTGTAAGAAAACTTAGAAATAATTAAGCACAAGCATTTTATTTGAGGCTGAGAAGTAAACCTAGACCCTCATTGTAGGAGTCGACACCGATTTAGAAAATAAGTTAGCTGACTGATGTTTAAGACTTTGTACATACCATGATGGTGTTCAGGTTCTCAAAGTCAACAAATGTAAAGGATCTACCTCCAGCCTGAAGGATGGGTTCTTCGAAGTAATGTAAATCTCATCAGAATGAGGATCCACTCACGGCTTTGGTCAAATCTGCGATCAGTGTTCAATTCCAAGACTCTAGGGAAACAAAACAGAAAACAAAAATGAAGGCCTCTTTCAATTAGAATTCTTATTGTTGAGAAGAATTAGGAGAATAATGAGTTTTTTAAATCACCTGATTTCCATAAGTGACATCATGTATTAGAGATTGCTGTTGCCAAGGAGATATAAGAAAGACATGTCAGATGGCAACAAGGATGTTGATTGCTGTAACAGCGAACTGCCTGGGCTTTAGAGATACTTTGGACTCCTAGGAAACGCTGTCTATGCAAGAGTGAAGCCTATATCTCCATCTGCCGACACAGGCAATCATCTGTCCATTCGGCTAAGAACAAAGAACGCATCAGTACAGTTCTGGTAGGCCTCTCATTTGCCTACTTCCTGCCATATTTGCCAAGAGTAGGGATGATGCTTCTTTGTCCCCACCTAAAAACCCATGTAGTAAATGATTGTTTTCTCTAGGCTAATAACCAATTTCTAGTCAGTGAGTAATTTTTTTCCCGGAACCATCCTATTGGAAAAATCAGTGAAAAGAGGAAAAAAATTAAATAAGCACGTCTTTAAAAGAGGCCACAGCAAGAGAGATGGTAAGCTTCCAAATGTACCAGTCAAGAAAAGCCGGCACTTACAGCTGGTCCCAAACAAAACCATAATTTTAACTGATCCCTGAGTTGAGCCTCGCTGGATGAATGACTTCCAGGGCCTCTGGCTCTTTGGGACTAAGCGAGAAGATTATTTTTAGCACAACTATTTGGAAATCTTTGAGAACTTGGACCTGCTATTCTGTCTGGTACCAAAGCAAGTTTCTCACTGAGCTCTTAGGAAAGAGCCTGACTTTTGTACTTTGGGGATCCTGCAGCAACCCACCCTCCTAGAGCACGGTACGGTGTTTATTCTCTTTTTCAGAACTTTGACAAATGTGGAGATCATGGCCCATCTCCGTTATGATGGAGTCTTTAGCTCAGTAAGCAGGTAGCTCTTTGGGAAGAATCCAGAAAGTAAAGACCTAGCTCTGAATCTAATTGACACTGGCTTCTTGGCCTTGGACAATGGTCTCTGGCCCTTGACTGCCTTGTAACCCATCACAAAGGGGTCCTTGAGTGGGTGATATGGACTAGGGGTTAGTTTATAGACTATAAGAATTTTGCAAATATCCAGGTTTTCTTTTTTCACTGTTCTTCCAACATAGCGCTTTACACACAGCAGCCAGGACTATAAATCAGGAGCCGTTGTCTAAAATCCTAATAAACACGTATTTTCTTGTTCAAATCATTGAGCTTCTGCTGTAGCTCAGCCTGTCATATCTGTCAGCAATAGGAGTTTACGTTTTGATATGGGAATGAGCAAGCAAATACTATAAAACCAGTTGTGTGGCCTTGAAGGGACCTGCAGAGGTCCAGGAGAAGGGACCTCATTTTAAATAAGAAAATCAGTTCCACACAGGAAAATGGGAGCTGCACAGTGCTAAGGGGCTCATCAGAGAAGGAACTGGGGTTCCTGTCCTTGCTCATAGTCCCTCCTCGTGAAGCTGGAAGAACAGATTCTGATATTGAGCAATATCTACCTCAGAAGCCAAGGAGAGGTCTCATTTTGGCCTCCTCAATAACCTTTTCTCTTCCTAATGATTTCCAGGCAAAGCGTACTTCGAACTTGAATTAATCAAATCCAGTCTTCTGTCATGAGGTAATAGATGCTTGCAACAAGATGTCAGTTCAAATCCTAGCTGTGCCATTTTGGGAATTTTAAAAATTTTGTCTCTGTGTGGCTATGACTTGTCTAGGCAAGTTGAATGAAAGGAGTATTATAGAATCTGTTGTTTCTGTGATTTGAGAGTTTTGTGAGCCTCTAGAAAATATATATGTAGCTTGAGATTTCTTAGTAAATAGCATGATAATTGCCTTGAAAGCCCATCCGTGTTGTGGCATTCGTCAAAATGTCTTGTAACTTTAAAATGTTGTGTATGCGTGTCACAGTTGATTTATCTGCTAGTGAACACTCAGGTTGCTCCTTTTGGCAGCTGGGAGCGCTGTTGCCGTGAACATGAGGATGCAAACATCAGCTTGAGTCCCTGTGTCTAATTCTCTGTGGTATAGCCCAGAAGTGGGCCTGCTTCACCATATTTGAGTCTTTGAAGTGTTTGCCAGCATTTGTGTTCTCATGAATAACATCTTCTAGTCTTAGAACAAAAATCATGCTATTTACTAAGAAATCTCAAGCTACATATATATTTGCTAGAGGCTCAGTCTTTAAATTGACTTAATCAATGCTTCCCCCAAGTGTTTCTTAGGGCTAGTTTGATAAGAAAGGATTCTATGACAAAAAAAAAAAGCATGCTACATCCTCCCTTAAAGATTCAGAATACATATTTACATGAAAAGTCTGGAATAGCCATATGTTTTTAAATGTATGTTTTAAGATCTAAAAACCTGTCACTTTCCTATCTCTAAAGAAAAAGTTAGGGTAGAAAGCCGGTTACATTTAGCATTCAGGGCCTGTCTGAGATTAGCATTATATCCAGAGCTTTGATTTTTCTAAGTCCAAAGAAGCATAAAAGTGGAAATAAAATACATGCCAGTACATACTCTACATAAATTTACATAATTCAAGTCAATGCTTGAAAGCTTATTGCAAGAGAGGGGACTGCTAATGGAGATGTTTTCTCCTGGGGATTTTAAACATCTCCTAAGGTTGGCTTAGAGTGGGTACTGAGCCATATACTCTGATTAGTTTTATGCTGTGCAAATTATGTCTTTTCAAGCTGTCCAAAATCATTATAATGTAAAGTTTTGACTCATGTGGTTTATTCTCAGTCAAAACAACCAAATTCCATATGATGCATTAAATTTTGGGCAGCAGATGAAAATGGGTTGTTCAGGAAATGATGCTGGAATATGGAATTGTACTGCTGCCTGGACATCTTTCATCAGGAAAAGTCTGGTGGAGCAATTCTTTATATGTGATAAAATAAAATGTGAGAATTGAAATAAATGTAAAATTATATTTAGTATCTGGAAGCGTGGAAAATCTTCTAAGCATAATAAATTAGACCTTAGAGAAGGTTCTACTAATACAAATTTTTTTTTATTGTTAAAAGAAAAATTTACATTTACTCCCCCTGTTCCC
>JAQHUG010000017.1:12856674-12870156 GCA_028555095.1 Dicrostonyx torquatus | reverse complement strand
ATGTGTTTGTGTACTGTGTGTACTTGTGTGCTGTGTATGTGCTGTGTGTGTGTGCATGTATGTGTTTGTGTACTGTGTGTACTTGTGTGCTGTGTGTGTGCTCTGTGTGTGTGTGCATGTGTGTGCTTGTGTGCTGTGTGTATATGGATCTGGAGTTACAAGCAGTTGTAAGTATCCCATTATGGATGCTTGGAACCAAATCCTGGTCCTCTGGAAGAACATCAGGCACTCTCAGCAACTGAGCCGTTTCTCAAGCCCCCTGGATCCTTGGTTCTTTAAGTGCTAGCATCCCAGGTGAGGGGGGGTGATGGCTTCTGCAGTGCCTCTAATGAGAAAGGACTCTTCTGAACACCAGTTACCCTTTGACTCTCGGTTAGAAACTGGCTCTACGGGAGTCATTTTCAATTCCTCTCCACTCTGTCCCTCAGATGTAAATGCGTCTACGTCTTTAAAGACAGCCTAAGTCCCCCAGCGGCAAGGACTATGCCTTCTGTTTGGCGTTCACATGGAAACTGGTAGTCAACCACAGTGAGCACCCTACAAGAGCAAAAGGAATAGAAGGAAGTCAAATCTACGGCTCCACCATGTCAAAGATAACCCCTTTTCAGGCTGAAGAGATGGCTCAGTGGTTAAGAGCACTGGATGCTCTTCCAGAGGTCCTGAGTTCAGTTCTCAGCAACCGCATGGTAGCTTACCACCATCTGTAGTAGGATCTCATGTTCTATCTGGCATTTAGGTGCACAAGACACTCATATATTATATATAATATATGTTTCTTTGGAAATCTCTCCAACCTAAAAGGAATAAAAAAAAAAAAAAACGGTTATTTTGCTTTCACTTCAAGGTTTACTTTGAGGGGAATAGAATGGAATGTGGCTGGTTTACTTTTTAACGTGCTGACCTCTAGTGGCCGGTAAGGATAACTACATGACTGCAGAATGCGGTTTCTTGGATTCCCTAAACTCCAGGCAAGGATGACACAGACTTCAGAACTCCGTAGCCCATCTTTCTCTGCCTACACCACACCGTGGGAGGGATGTTAACCGACAGTCTCTCACACGGGACTGGAGTCAAGGTCTTCTGACTCTCCCACTGCCTGGCACACGTCTAAAAGGCACTTTTTTTGAAATTACTACAATTAAGAAATCACAATTTCAGAGTGACTTACCACAAAACATGATCAGATAAAGGTGGAGAAAGGCCTCAGCATCTGCTCAATGGTAAACCAGGTTTTGTCTGAGCCCCCTTTAAATCTCCAGTACTTTACACCCTGTCTGTCACACGCCAAGTGCTAAATAAACGTCAGATGGGAGGATTGACAGCTGTGCAGATAAACTTTAATTCAAAAATCTTAAAAAGCTTTTTGTTTTCTCATTCAATTAGCAAATGGAAGATCTTAGTCTTGAAGCTAGATCAGTGTTATCTCAAATGCTACCATCTGTTAAGGACCTCACACTTGTCCCAGGGACCCCTCCTTCATATCTCCCCAGGTCAACATACCTAAGAGCTTATTATTTTTCAGACTCTCAGTCATGGGACTATATTCTCAAATAAGGATCTGATGAGGATTTTTTTATAATGAATTGATTTGTTTCCTCACCATCCAGTATTTTCATAGAGTGTTTAATGCTACCCAGGAAATTCTCCCAGTCACGAGAACCCAGTGGGAAGACAAATACCTTGGCACCTGCAGTGTTCTTGGAACGGACGAGACGGGAGCGAAGGAAGCCTGGTTTCTGAGACCTGAATTCGGAGAGCACTCAGATCCTGTGGCTATATCGGCATTTTGCAGAATGGATGAGTGATCTCGTGATGCCATGCTAAGATAATCCAGGTTATCGATGGAGAGATAGAGACCCTATAAACAAGGACGAAATCTCATGCCGCCACCACCACACGCATATTATTTAAGAACCAGCTTGCTGGTGAGGATTTCAGCCATCTTCACACACGCGCGCACTCCGATGCCTGAAATTGCCCTTCCTTGACCGTGGTCCAAATGCTTTCTGTAATTCTCCCAATTCACAGATGGGACGAGGCTGGGAAGATTTTGTTGAAGTCTCAGAAATGAAAGAGAGGAATTACAGCATGGAGAGTTACTAGCTACAGCTAGATATTATGAATCTAGAAGTCCGCTAGCTAGCTCTGTCTGTCCACATGAAGCTGGCAGAAGCCCTTTAGGGCTCCATGCCTGTCTACTGCTGGATGGGTAACATATAGCAGTGCCTATATTTTCCTCCTCCTCAGAGGAACCCTCTGAATGATGCTCCCTTTGGAATCCAAGCCCAAGGAAGCATACTGGTACACAGAGATAGGTAATACTTTGCCTTCTGCCCAAATATCTATCTAGAAAACAAACAGATACCAGTTGACAGATGCCTTTTAGCCCAACCCTGCAGGCCAGTTCCTCAAAATCTGCCATGATTTCCAACAGTATCACCAGGAACTGAGTCAGAGGCATGTGTGTAACTCACATGAACCTCACATGTGTCCCCACCTAACGGGGTTCGACTAACTTCCCAGATTGATAGAAATCAGGAAATGGGGATTCTTCTGCATACTTACACTATATCCTGTGTTGGTTTAGGGCCCAAAGTATGGAATCTATGAGCACTTTGTCCCACAAGGAGCTGTGGTTGCAACAGCAAAGTTCTAGACACAGTAAGAGGCCCTTCTTAAACCAACTCTAGTAAATTGCCTGATTCTTGAACATTTTAGGACTTGGTACCCTGGGGAAAAAAATACAATACAGTTGGTAGCATCACAGGGCATGAGAAAACAATAAATGGATCAGAATGCTCAGAAAAATGAGACACATTATTTTAAATCAAGAGGATTTCTCAGCTATTCCTCTGTCTGCTAATCCCAGCAAGTGTCATTGGATATGATCTTGTTTTAATAAAGGTTCCTTCAAGCAACTATCTTGACTATGTTGTATGCCCAGATTCTTGAGGAAACTGAGACATCACAGAATTGTCTGTGACATAATTATTACTCCCCAAATTTTCAAGTCTCACTTGTAGTCTTTGACACATACTGAGTAAGTATTACAAAGGGTGTCAGGAACCTCCTGAAGAAACAGACGAACCCCGAGTCTGGCCTCTGTGCTGATGGGCATCATCAGGACCTCAGTGACCACCTCGGATGGCCCAGGCTGAGCCATATCAGCCAAACAGATGCCTGATACCATAGAAAGCGTTCTGACATGAGAATAAGGACGTTGTGACCCAGGGACTTGGGAGACATGAGGTGACGTGGGCCCTGCAGCCTGGGGCTGAGGTCTAACCGCTCTCAATGCCGGAAGCTGAAGTGGTCATGCTACGGTAAGCCACACTGGAGAAAGAGTTCTCAGCCAGCACTGCTGACGATAATTACTTTCAGTACTGGAGCTGCAAGTGAGGGACTGTCCTGTCCACTGTAGGCTCTTCAGCACCAACCTCAGTTTCTATTCACAGAGTGTCATTAGCGCTCCTGCCTCCAAACTCCCCAGCCAGATGCAGCGCTTCTTCATTGACCTTTAACAAAGGGTGATCCTTTTGAACCAAATAAGCCCCTCCAGATAAACAAACAATTCAAGGTGCAAAGAGCCTTCAGGAAGACACTGGGTGCCCTGCAGAAAGGGCAAGCGTGTCTTCAAGCTACCGGTGGGAAAATGAAAGTTGTGTTCCTATGCATGCCAAAGAGAGAGACATAAAAGAAACAGCTAATGAAAATGGTTTTACAGAAAATTAACCTTTTCAGAAAAAATATCATTAAGTTCAGCGTTCACACTTGGGCAGCGTTTCTCCCCTTGTGTCAAGTCCCAGCCCCAGACTCTGAAAGGAACGAATCTAAGGGCTTTGGCTCTCAGTGGTTCTGACAGTTCTCTAGGGAAGAAGGGAGGATGTTGTGAAATGAAGCAAATGACTGGAAAGCCTTGTAATTCAAAACAGGTTGAGAATCACAGAGCTGCAGAAAGAAAATTAAATGCTTTGATATCTACACAATAAAAACAGGCCACACAGCCAATAGATCTGAGTCAGTAAGCGTTTCTCTCCATTGACTATAGAAACAAGAGGCTCCAACTTGCTGGCTTGTGAGCTATATTTCAAGGGAAGAACTATAAAATTCAGTAAATTGGAAAACATAAACTTACAGTTGAAGAACACAGTTTAGCAGAATTTATAACCCGAAGGTGATTCTTCCGCTTTCAACTTGCACCCCATCTTAGTAAGATGCTTCCCTTTATGATGCAGTTCTTGCTTGTGGGGACGAATGAAGTGCAAACATCAGTACTGTGAAGTTCAAAGGCCCATGTGCAAATGACAGCACCACCTGAAGAGGAAGTCATGTTATCCATGCCCAGGTGAGGACAGCTGAGCCTATACAGAGCTAAATAAGGCCACATTGGTCTGAGAAAACAAAGAGAAGAAAGCAAAAGTCTCAGTGTCTCATGTAGACCAGGCTGGACTCAAATATCCTGAGTGTCTCCTGGTTTTATACTGTGATGGATAGCTTTAACTGTCAACTTGAAATAGTCTAGAATCACTGGAGAAGTGAGTCTCAGTGAGGAGCTGTCTGAGTTGGGCTGTAGGCATGTCTGTGGGGGATTGCCTCAGTTGAGTTCACTGTTGTGGGAAGGCCCAGCCCACTGTGGGCAGTACCATTCCCTAGGGAGGTGTCCCCTAAGTGTCACAGAGTGAAAAGTCAACCAGGCTGAGCACACATGAGCCAGTAAGCATGCGTGCATGCATGTCTCTCTGCCTTTGTCTGTAGATGGGATGTGCCTAGCTGGTTTAAGTTCCTGTGACCTTGGATTCCCTGAAATGATGGACTGAACCCTGGAATTGTGAGGTGAATACACTCTCCCCTGCGTGGTTTTTGTCAGCGTGTTTTCTCACGGCAACTGTGAACGAAACTAGGACATATGCAGTGCCGAGGGTTGAAAATGGATTTTGTGCATAATCAGCAGATACCCCATCAACTGGGCTACAACCCCAGCCCTACAGCTTCTTAATGTTTATTTCAATAAAAAGTTATAATCTCCTAAAGCAGTGGTTCTCAGTCTTCCTAATCCTATGATCCTTTAATACAGTGCCTCATGTTGCAGTGACCCCCAACCGTAGAATTATTTTATCGCTACTTTATAACTAATTTGGCTACTGGTATGTAAATATCTGTAATGTAAATATCCGATATGCAGGATATCTGACATGCAGCCCCTGTGAAGGGGTCACTGGTCACTCAATCCCCAAAGGGATCTAGACTCACATTATCCTGAAGAGTCTTCAGACTCATCGGGCTTCTAGTGGCACCATCTTTGAAGGAATCAAATGCATTTTCCCATTTATTCAGGTATACAGGTGCCTTGGATTGAAATGTTTCTATTTCCCCAAAGTGTGGAAGCCTGTGCTCCAGGGTGATGGGATTCAGAGGTGGGTCTTCAGGTGTTGACTGGGGCTAGATGAGGTCTTCAGAGCTGAGCACAAATGATGGGAACTAGTGCCCTTATAAGCAAAAAACGACTGAGACCAGGGAAGTGACTCAGTGGGTAGCAGTGCCAGCTGCATAAACATGAGGACCTGACTTTGGACCCCCAGGACTCATGTAAAAAGCACATGAATATATGTAATCTTAGCACTGGAGGTGGTGGGGGAAGGACCACTGGGAATTGCTGGCTGTCAGGGAAGCTCCAGGCCCCTTGGGAGACCCTGATCCCAAGAGAGTCAGGCAGAGAGTCACAGAGTGAGAAGGACATCTAAGATCCTCCTCTGGCCTCTGCACACATGGATATGGGCAATCAAACACGCATGCATGCATAAACATACATACACATGCATGCACACACCTGTACACACATGTATGCACACACACATACAAAAAAGCAGACCAAAGCTCGCCTGTTTCTGGAACGTGAGTACACAGATAGAAAGTAGCCTTTGGGAAGCCAGAAAACTAGCTTTTCTCAGACTCCTATAGGCTGACCTCAAACTTTCAGCTTCTAGCAGTTAGTTGGGTCAGTCTGCCAGGGTGTGGTCTTTAATTATGGCAACCTGAGCTAAGACAATATGCCTGGACTATGGTCCTCAGGGCCTTTTATGAATAAGTTCCATAACTATCATTTTTTAGACTGAAGTGTTATTCCTTATTCAGATTTATGTATTTTTTTTCTGCCCTGGGGCCCCATTCTGATTCCAGGTGTCCTGATTCAGATGTCCTGAGCTCTCTAGGCTATTGTAGTTTCTCATTTACTATTTTCCATGATTGTGGCCATTTTCAGGGAACTCGGATAGACTTTTGTTATTGTTGGTGTTGTGAAATGGTCTCATTGTATAGCCCCAGTTGGCCTGGAGCTCCAGGTCCTCCTGTCCCAGATTTAGGTTCATCCCGCCATGCCTAGCTTCTAGCCAGGTACACTATAGATCATGCTACACTGGGATTTGTCTACGGCTGTCTTCTGTACCATATAGGCACTCAGCAAGCATTGTGGCAATAGGGCTTGGCACTGTGGGTGCTGAACCCAATCCTTGAGCTGTGAGGCCCAGACACACCACTCTCACCAGCAGTTGGGGGTTACCCTATCCTTTGAGCGTAAATATAATACACTCAGAATTCTTCTGCAGGGTAAGATTGGTCTCTTCTCTCCACTTATTTATTTATCCTGTATAGACCCAGAGATGTCTCCTGAAGTCTTGTGTGTGTCTGCTCAGGAGTATGTTAATATGGGATGGGGGAGGGGGTTCTGATACCAGAGGTCAATCTGGAATATTGTGTCTTGGTGCCATCCACTCTGATTTCTGAGACAGTGTCTTTCATTGGCTTGGAACTCACCAAGTAAAGACAGGTTGGCTTACCAGTGAGCCCCAGGGATACACCTGTCTTTGCCCGGCTCAGACCAGATTAGAGAATGCCGTTTACTTCTTTAAAGTGCAGTGCAGTGCTTTTTAGTATATCCAGAATGGGGTGAACATCACACAGCCCATTTTAGAAGATCTTTCTCATCTTCCAAAGAAAGCCAAGTCCCATCATCCACTAGCAAGCACTTCCCAGGCCTGTCAGCCCAGGCCACCACCGCTTCTGTTTGGTGGCTCTGCCTCAGAAGACGCCTCTTGTGCACTGACTCAGAGCTTGTCCTTTGTGAATGACTTCTTTAGCTTAACACAAGAATTGTTTCGAAATTAACCATTGTTGCAGCTTGAATCATTGCCTAATTCCTTTCTTTAAGTGGAATTTATTTTTAATCAACACGCAGAGTAACTTGTTTCCTGATGGCACTTCCACACAGACTTAGTGGGAATTGAGCCTCCACTCCTCTCCTCCATGTCCCCTTGGTCCCTTTACCCCCAGTATTCCCTTTTCACTACATTTTGTTCATTTGTTCATCTATTTACTCGTGTCTTTAAAGATGCTACTACCGCAGTTATTAACTGTAAACGAGTGATCTCAAGTAGTAAGACTTAAAACAGTCATTTTAGATGGAGATATAGCTCCATGGTAGAGTGCTTACCTCGCATGCATGAGGCCCCAGATCCAATGCCCAGTAAAGGCTTCTTAGACCGCACATGGATTCTGCGAGTCTGATGACTGGCTGACCTCTGCTCAATGGGGTCTGAAACACTGGGAAAACGTGAATTCTAAGATGCTATTATATTATTATATTCGGAACTGGATATCTGAGGGCTGGAGTCATGTAGACACATGTTCAGTCGTGTCTGCAGTGTGTCTGGGGTGATTCAGAATGGAACTGCCAGAAGAGC
The DNA here is from genome assembly GCA_028555095.1 of Dicrostonyx torquatus. Taxonomy (NCBI): domain Eukaryota; kingdom Metazoa; phylum Chordata; class Mammalia; order Rodentia; family Cricetidae; genus Dicrostonyx; species Dicrostonyx torquatus. The sequence goes on along the minus strand of JAQHUG010000017.1, from coordinate 12,862,420 downwards.
GTGAACACATAGTCTTCCCATGTGGCTTGGCTCCTTCACAGCACACTGGCCTCAGAGTAGTGGGACTTGTTATGCAGCGAGACTCCAAGCTCAAGCCTCCTAACACATACCATAGAAACTGCATCACCTTCAGACTCCAGCCAGCATCTCTTCTGCCAGCCTTGGTTGTTCAACACAGCTCCAAGTCCCTCCCACACAAGGAGAAATGAAATAGATTTCATTTCTTGGTGAGAGGAATGCCCACAAATCTGGAGATTTTTGTCTGTAGTTCCACTGTAGGGTCCTTGCCAAGATGGAGCATAGAGGTATGCAATCAGGAGTAATAGAGAATCTAATTAAAATATGTCAGTTTTAAAGTCTTTTTAAGATTAAAGAAAGTTTATGCCAATTTAAAAACCAAATAAAAGGAAATTTCCTTAACCTATATAACACTCTAAAACTGAGATCTAAAGCACTGTAACTAATGTGACCAACTGTGTAAGCATTAAAGCTTTGAATCTGCGGTCGTAACTTATGTTCCTGGCGTATAGGATCTGGGTCAGATTGTTTTCAAGCTCCTGGTGTCTTACTCAAGCATACAGTAAATGTGTGCATTGGTTGCAAAGTAGAAGAGAAACAGTTGAAGCAAAGCAATAATATAGGTTAAAGAGGAATATGCTGTCAAGACTGGTAACAGATCACAGGGGTAAATCTATTCAAGGGCCCCATTGGCTCTTTAGGGCTTGTTTTCATGGGGTTCAAGAGAAAGAAGGAGTTTGGCTACTAGGAGCTTAGTTTGGACAGATGGTTCTCCATTTTGATTGACAGGTTTGGATTATCTAGGTTTTAGCTCACTGTGTGTGTCCCTTCCCACATGCACCTGATTTTACTAATATTCACACCCAAGCGTGCATCTCATAGGCTTGAGCTGGTAAATAGAGGATACAGTCTGCTGTACTCTACATGCACCCCAAAGTCAGATGGGCACATTGCCCATCTTCCCAGATTGTGTTCCCAGTGGTATTTGAGTAGCCGTAGAGTGCCATCAAGGGATTGCTAAGGGAAGTATCTTATTTCCGTTGCTTAAAGCAGCTCAATGCGGATAGGGGGTCCTAGGTCTTCCCTATGCTGTCTGCTTCAGCGATAGCCACCAACCTAACCACCAGTGTCCAGCAGACTCACGTACAACATTCTCCAAAGAAGAGACACAAAAGACAAAACACACAATGAGAGCAGAATTCAGCTCATCACTCTGATGCTAGTTAACTTTAGGAGTATGGCCTCTCTGGGCTTTTAAACTCAGCCAGCTCTTTAGAGAACGTCTGCTCAGAGTAGTTTGTTAGGTCTGTGCTTGTTCGCCTTTGAATCAGTATCACTGCAGTCCAGGCTGACCAGGAAAGCACTGTGATTGAGACCCAGGTTGACTTCAAGCATACAGCAATCCTCCTGCCTCAGTCTCCCACGTGCTAACGTTGTAGGTGTCAGCCACCATACTTGGCACAGAATATTGTTCACCCCATTTGACAGATAGCTTGGAAATGTTGAGAAAGCTGATGATGGTCCTTGGTCACAGGACTTAGCATTCTGCCTCCTTCCAGCTCCTCTTCTCTGGGACTACCCTGATATGGCAGACCACTTCCACTTCTCGCTCCTTTATCCATTCTTCCTGTTTTCGGTTGCTCTGCGCCATATGTTAACTATTAAGCCTTTCTTTCATATCATTAATCTTTTCTTCAGCTCCATCATCCCTTACTGAACACGCCTTTTGCTCCTTAAAATATCCATGACATTTATCAGTCATTTCTAAAACTCCTGCGTGTGCTTTTCTGCCTGTGTCTTTAGAAGTGATTTCCTCTCCTTTCACAGCCTCAGAGCTTCCTCTTATTCCTCAACAACCTTCTGACCATTGTACTATCAAAAGTTCTTGGTTTCTAAGGCACTCTGTGTTGTTTTGTTTTTCTACTGGGGAATTTCTGGGTGTGTTGTCTAGTTTTGGAATATGAGCAGAGGTCATCTGTGATCATGATGAGCTGTTACTTGATGGTTTGTTCCCCCACATACACCAAAAATAAAAATAAAGATTTTGTTGGAGACACCCAAGCCTGAGACCACTTTTTAAAATGTGTCATTTGAGACATTCCTAAAAGATAGAGGGGTCAAGAACAGACAGTTAAAATGCATGGAACTAGTCAATGGCTCTGTATTTCTCAGAAGAATTTTCCCTCACCTGCAGAGCACAACCTGCAAGTGTCTGTGTTGTCACAGCACTGCTCAATGGTCTCTGCAGTCTGAAGATTCTTTCACACTGGTCTGACACATTCCTTCCAGAAATTCCTCCTTACTTTCCTCTTTCTCCTACTGAAGCAGTGTTGGATTGCTTAGCCAAGGATTCCACAGCCTTTTTTTTTTTCCTGTGATGCTTTGCTGTTAGGGAGATTTCAGGGTTTTGGGGGTGGGGTATTGCTTTTGTTTTAGAGGCTGGTTGTCTTGATTGTGACGGGTACAGAGCTGTCAACTTCTAGGGCCCATTCCTTGAGAATGTTCAGTTTATTCAGAAAGCACACTTCCTTTTTTTTTTTTTCCTTTTTCTGGTTCATCACTGGCAGAGACAGAATGAGGGAAAGTTTGGATGCACAAGCTCTAGTGAGGAGCTTAGGCAAGGACCCAATGACCTTCCGGAGACATCCAGCTTCCACTGCACCTGGGAACTCAAACCCTTCTGGTTCAGCAACTCTGTGAAAGAACACCCAATCTCTCCTAGGCAAGAGAAGGCCGTGGGAAAGCAGGAAACATTCTCTGATCACCGGGAATATCAGATGGTCTAAGAACCCAGACCCAGACCCTCCACACATAAGCATCCAAGTCTTCCTGGGGCTTTGCCCCACCCCCTTGGCACCTGACTGGGGAGGCTGTCACAAACTGGGCTAGGTGGCTGGAACTCCGGCTCACAATTCTATAGACAGGTCCCAAATCAGGTACTGCCCGCCTTTGTTCCTTCCGAGAGCTGAAGGAGAATCTGTTCAATGCTGATTGAGTAGCTTTTGGCAGCCCTAGGGTTTTCTCATTTACTTCCTGCTACAAATGGCTATCTCTGTGACCCCACTTTAACTCCTTTGTCTCCTTGTCTTAGTCAGGATTACCACACCGCCACCAAAACACTCGTCTTAACTTCCATATCACTACTATTCATCGTTGAGGGAGTCAGGACAGGAACCTGGAGACAGGAGCTGGTGCAGAGGCGATGGAGGAGCATTGCCTACTGATTTGCTCTTCATGGCTTGCTCAGCTGCTCTCTTATGGGACCCAGGACCACCCACCTAGGGATAGCATCACCCACAATGGGCTGTTCCCTGCCCCATCAATCTGTCATTAAGAAAATGCCCTGCATGCTTACCTACAGCCTGATCTTAGGGAGGCATTTTCTCAATTGAGGTTTCCTCCCCTCTGAAGACTCTAATTTGTGTAACGTTGACATAAAACTAGCCAGAACACTCCATAAGGACCCTATCTCTAACGAATATCAGATTCTGCCCTTGCTCTGTGGAGACCCTCCGTCTGCTCGTTACTCTTCTCTCTACTTTGCTTTTTCTCCTATTTCCTTTGCTTTTTTGAACCATTATATTTGTATCCCTACTAGGCCATTTGTATGTGGATCTCGAGAACCAGCGGAAGTAAGGCTCGTGCGCGCAGTCAGCTTCCATGCGCAGCCAGCACACATCCAGGCACTTCAGGAGCCCTGATGCTCCTCCCCCAGAGATGCCATGGCTGCTGGCTTCGGCATCTCCTCCAAGCAACATGGACCACCGTGTTACTAAATCACTCTATTTGTAAACACCTTCTGTCCTTTACCTAAAATGCCATGCAACCCAGTGAGGCAAGGCACCACACTGAGAGCCTGTGTCCTCTCTGCCCAGCTTCCCAGTGGCTTTTCCTTTGGCTCTGTTCAGCTTTCGTCTGCTTGCCCAACAAGTGCCTATTCCAAGAAATTACAAGTAGACTGTCACTTTAAAAGGGAAGAAAGAGAGCCGCCTAGTGACCTTCCTTGGGAACACGTTGCTAAGTTGGTGTTTTTGTCCGGAGACTTGGCTGCAGCTTCCCAGGGAGCACACCCCTTCGCTCATTTCTGAAAGATTCCCTGGCTTGACCCGAGAGGTCTCTCATCACATCCCTCCAATTCCAGAAAGTGGAATCTGCCAACTGCGTTGCGTAGAGTGGATTAAGGTAAATCAGTTTCTAACGGAACCCGAGCCACAGTCGAGTATCCTGCTTTCACCTCCTTGCAGTTCCGGCTTGGAGACCAGTCCCTCCTTGGGTGCCATGGGAGTGGACTGAATGCATTGTAACTTTAGGGACTCTCCTTTCGCTTGTAGTTTTGCTTTCTGAAAGGAAGCAGGGGCGCTAAGGGAACAGCTTTGATTTCAGCTTCAGTCTGGTGTCTGGCTTGCAGGGGAAATGCCAGCCAGTTCATGGAGAACTAGCGCCGCCCTCTCTGGCCTGTGTGCTGCTCAACACTGGCTGCGTGTTGCTTTCAGGCTTTTGGTTTGGACTGTTTCAGAGGCGCGGGTGGGGAGTACTCAGTGCTGCAAACTTCACTTTTCTTCGTATTGGAGAAAGAGCTGAACCATGGGGCTGAGGACTGCCAAGGTCCAGGAAAAATCTACAGGCTGTCAGCTAAACTGATGGCTTTCTTCTTTGCAAAGAGGTGTGATGAGAAACTAATAAAATCTAATGGGAAATGCATGTCTGCTACTGCATTGTCTATAAATATTTCTGCAAATAAGTGTAGTGCCAGTATGATATATAGAGAGAGGGGTGGATAGGAGATCTGTGTATATGTATACATATATATATACATACAGAGAGTATATTCATAGATCGAACTAGATAGATATTTGACCTAGAGTTCACTTACAGAGTCATTCATTTGAGCTTTTATTGAGAGTCAATAATGCAGTGGAGGATGAATTCAACTTTGCATTATGTCAACATGACTTAGACCAGGCTCAATGCTGGGAGTTTGCTGGGGAAGCCGGTGCGAGAACAGATCGTGAGAGCCCTGTGAGCTAGTGCCAAAAGGGGTTTGTGAAACATTCTAGAGCTTGATGAGCAACAGGACTGAGTCCAGGGAGGAACCCCGCACTCCCAGGCCTCTCCTTGGCCACAGACCATAGCCTGTGTACCGACCTGCACACTGCAGCAAATGATGTCATAACCCTCTGATTAAGTGACCGCACACAGCTATGTCACTAACCTGCACTTGAGATGCCAGCTGTGGGTAGAATAATTTGTTGTCATGCAATGAATCATAAAAGAAGGCGTATGACAGCTCCTGAGATTTCCCAGCTTTGAATGGGAGGGGAAGAAAAAGTCTCTTGTTTCTGAAGAGAGAAAGTAAGCATGGATAGGAGGGACTGGTGTTTCCAGACGCACTTTAAATGGACACAAAGGAAGGAAGGAAGGAAGGAAGGAAGGAAGGAAGGAAGGAAGGAAGGAAGGAAGGAAGGAGAGAAGGAAGGAGAGAAGGAGGGAGGGAAGGAAGGAAGAAGAGAAGGAGGGAGGGAAGGAAGGAGGAAGAAAGGGCAGCCTGGGGCTAGAAGAAGGAGAAATGAGACCTGATTATGGCTGCTGCCACAGCTTGAAAACCAAAATTAAAGAGAATAAGGGGAGTGGAGACATCAATACCCTAAGGTTTTTCTTAAGGATTCTCCTTTGTCCCCAAGCTCTTTTCTCCCCTCTTTATCCCTTCCTCCACTTTTCCCCCAGATCA
>JAQHUG010000017.1:12814130-12841771 GCA_028555095.1 Dicrostonyx torquatus | reverse complement strand
GGGCATGGCTCAGCCATCTGCCTGAGGAAGGGCATGGCTCAGCCATCTGCCTGAGGAAGGGCATGGCTCAGCCATCTGCCTGAGGAAGGGCATGGTTCAGGCATCTGCCTCAGGTCTCTAGGAAGCTTTACATGGCTAACATTCAAGCTCTGCATGCCAGTTCTGCCTCAGTGGACTTGGCGAGGCAGCAAGAGCCTTGCCGTTTCTGTTGTCTAGTTATTTATTATTGCGGTTACCTCGCTTTGTAACTCAGGCTGGCGTTCAGCTTCCTACATAGCCCAGGCTATCCTGGTCTTCGCACCTCAGCTACCCAGGGAGGGATGGCGGATGCCACTACACACTCAGCCGTCCTGCAGTTTCTCTTTCACTCAGAAGGGCTGATGCCAGCATCCATAAAGCCGCATAGCTAGGGCGTCAAAGTCCGAGCACCTCAGATTTTAGCTCTGACCTCTTAGGTAAAAAAAATGTATGCAAGAAAAGAAAGCAATGGTTCCACTTTTCCCAAATTCCCTGTGAGTTAAAACTCCTGCTAGTTCAACCTACCGCCTTTCCTGCATCTCAGCCTGGCCGTGAATCCACTGCCTGTCCCCGCCTCCCCATCTGGAAGTTTACCTTGATAGTCGCCTCTCTTAGAATGACAGTGGGGACCACACTGTGTGTATACACTGTAGCCCCAGGACCTGGTATACAGTAAGTGCTCAATAGACCTTCAAAGTGTGAATGAGCACTTGTAGCAATAACAATGGGAGCTTCAGCACCATCAAATGTCAGCATGGAAGTCCCCCAGGGTCTGCCAGTTTTGAGAAAAAGCGGCTGGTGGGTGAGCCCTTAGATGTTATTAACTGTCCCTTTGCTCAACCCCGTGGTAGTGGATGCTAGAGGATAGAGTTTCAGGGAGAAACTACCTAAAGAGTCTCTTCTCTTGTGTTTTGACAAAGGAGTTCGCCAGCAGTGATGTGGATGCAGAGGTGGGAAGATGGAAGAAGAATTCAAAGGTCCAAAGACAACAGAAGAAAATAAAGGTAAGAAACGATGAGAAATTGTGTCAGTCTGTGCAGAATATTATTGACACAGATCACTGATGGGCAGTCTGCCTGCCCCTCTGGGAAGACACAGATCCCCCTCTGACACTTGTGGGACACTCGTGGGAAGAGGGAACCTCTATCAAGGAATTGGCCCGTGGGATGTCTGTGGAGTATTTTCTTGATTAATAATTGATGTAGAACAGTGCAGCCCACTGTGAATAGTATCATCCCTAGGTAGGTAAATCGGGGCTGTATGAAAAGGGTAGGTGAGCATGACCCTGGCAGCAATCCGGTAAGCAGAGTGTCCCTCCATGGCCTCTGTTTCGGTTCCTGGCGTCGGGTTCCTGCACTGACTTCCCTCAGAGATGATCTGTCACCTGGAAGGGTAGGGGGACATAAACTCTTTCTTCTTCAAGGTGTTCTTGGTTGAAGCAATAGAAACTTAACTAGAAATCCACCACAAAAACCATCCCTCCCGCGGGCTCCAGCTCTTGGCTCACTCCTGGAAACTGAGGCAGGGATGTAGGTGGATGGTCTAATGTGTGATATCCCGGTGTGAGGCGTATAGAGAGAGATGACACTCCAAATAAGGCTATACCCGTATTAAGAGCTTTTGTCTGTTTGTTTTTGTTGTTTATGTTTCTTTGTTTCGTTTTTTTTGTATATGCGTTATCGGGTCTGTCTCTCCAGAGTATAGGAAGGAAGGAAGGAGAAAAGAAGCTGATTTGGGTCCTGCCACTGGCGGTCATAGACTGGGGCGGGCAGCAGATGGCAGTGCCGGATCACAAATCTTAAGAGACTCCCTTTTTCTTCCACCCCAAGTCCCAAATTCCCAGTTAACTCCTGTCTCCCCGACCTGCAGCCATTTCTCCCCACCTCTCCGCAGGAGATTCCCGCCTCCTTCGCTGGAAGCATCCCTGCAAGGTAATTCAGTTCCTTTATTAAGGAACTGCTGTCCTGAAGAGAAAGGCAAGGGGCTGTTTTAGACAGGGACCGCCTGGATTAATCATTATGCCAGACTGGGAGGGAGGAAAATGGAGCGCCATTTTGAACTAGCAGTCACATGATAAGACTGCCAGGAGACGGGGAGTAGACCTGGGAGGTGGAGAGGGGACTGGGAGAGTCAGGGAGGAAACTCTGCACATTTCCGCTGGGGAAAGCGGAGAAGACAAAAGCTCCATCTGCCTTTCCTGCAGGCTGAATCCAGCCATAGGGGAAGGCGCAGGGGGCTGAGAAAAGCTGCCAGAGCCAGGGGGCCCCTCTGTCCCCTCTAGGAGACTAGGGACACTCTCAGCCGCATTGTGTCCTGAAGCTTTTAGCTGAGGTTCAGCCTGTTTGCTGCTCTGCAGCCCTGGGCAGGGGACGCTGCAAGGTCAGATAAAAAGTACTTTAGAGCCACTTAGTGAGCAGAGAGTGACCAAAGATAAAGCTGCCTGGCATCTTTGGACCAAACAGGAGAAAGCCACAGGCAACGTAGTAACTCTCAGTAGCTTGAGTTCTAGAAGCCAACTTCACAGGCATCCTTGGGTTTGTTCAATCTGCTCTAGAGCCTTGATCTCCGCTCTTACTCAGAAGACCCATCCTTTTGAGTGCTCTCTTTCCATCTGAACCTCCGTGCTGCAACTCCCATGCATAGCAATGGTTGTGCAGGGAGCTCAGCTGCAATCCTCACTGCCTGACAAAGCTTGTACAGACAGAGGAGATGTCTGCATGCCCAGGGCTCACAGCCAGGCTGAGCTGACCGTGAGCTTTCGTCTGCCTGGCACAGAAGCATCCTTACCAGCTCTGTTTCCTCAAGACTTCGAGGAAAACACCACAAGATATTCCCAGTGTGGAAACAGTATCAGCTCAGATTAGCCAGTAACACTTGGAGGTCCTTTCCTGTCGATATGGGGTTGGAGATGCAGTGTTCTGTTGCGACTCCCTGCAGAGATTTATGCTTTTCTTTCTAGCAAATGTGAAAATCACTGTCTTATCTCGGGATACCATGACACTATGTGAGAAGCCCCCTAGTAACCGCTCAGACTGAACACTGGTGTACAGCACCGCGGAAAGTGAAAGTGCCCTGCTGTGGTGACCCCACCGCATCTTAAGAAAGGGGCTGAGCTGATGAAGCCCAGGCATCTCAGACGCCTCTCCTCTCTTCACAGCCACCTGCCACTACCCCTGAGGAAATGGTGTCAGACAAATTCCAAGGCGGTGGCCAGCCGGAGATGGTGGAGGAAGAGCCTGAAGCCAACCTCCTGAACTTGACAGCCCGGCGGGGGCCTCGGAGTGAGTACCATGCTTGCATCCGGCTGCTGGTTATTAGCTGCCAACCACAAACTCCACTGAGCAACGTGGGGCTTTATCGGGGTATTGTTTTTACATATGACCAGGGGTAAGGCTCCCCTAATAGGACAAAACAACAGGAATGTAGTCATTTTCAGAGATTGAGTTTTGGAAACCCCTCTTTAAGGGAGCTTCAACTATTTTGCCATAACTCTGTGGCTCCATTTCTAGGGTGGCAACAGACTAGAAGACATGCAGTTAGGGAGCTCATATAATCTGGAAAGGTAGACAGCAGCAGCTGACGTAGAACTAGCAGAGATAATCACATATTTTAGAATTTGAAGGAGAGTGGCAGAGACACACGTGTGTGTGGAGCAGAACAAGAGCCAGTTAGACTGAAGAATGGGGCAGTTTCTGAGGCTATTCACCCCCCACAACACTCACGCTCAGCCCCTGCACGCTAACCTTCTACCTCTGGGAACCATAGCAAGGAGGTGAGGAGGTGGCTTAGTGGGAAAAGCCCTTGGCTGTGCAAGTGTGAAGACTCGAGTTCAAATCCCCAGAACCCATGTAAAAGGCACGCATGGTAGCACATAGCTGTAATTTCAATACTCCTATGTCGGTATCTCCTTTGGAAGGTGAAGACACAATTCACTGCCTAGCTAGCCTGGCACACATACACGTGCACACAGCAAAGAGACCCTGCTTCAAACAAGGTAGAAGGGGAGAATGGACACCCGGGGTCTGTAATGGGTTCGCTGAGGCCAACACATACCTGCACTCAGGCACACGGATGTGCACATACATACGTAAGTGTGATTTTTTTTTAAAAAGGGCCTTGGCTAGTCCTTGGACTTCGCGGCATTTGCTCCTGTCCATGCAGTGAGCATCGTTCATTGTGAGCCCACAGTGGGGCAAACCACTGCCCTTCCCTCGCAGCCGGCAAAGTGGATTAGACAGGAAATGTGCTCCGTTCTCCCAGTTACACAGTCCCTACACTCTTGTACTGCGCAGAGCTGGGAGGTAGAGTCACTGGTAGACATTAGAGGCCGTTGGAAGCAGCTGACCTAAGTCCAACCCTAAGGAAAGTGTAGCACCAACAACAAGGAAGCAACATGCAATTAGGGCTGCTAGGAATCCCAGAAAAACAGATTAAGACTGGCCCCACGTAGCTGTTCTTTTTCCTACATGCCTTTGTCAGCTTGGGCCGCCCTAACTAAATATCCTAGATTGTGTGGCTTGGAAATTCAGAAGTATAGTCTTCTCACTGAATGCAACGTGGCAATATTGTGCCTTGGTGCGCACGTGGAGATTCAAGGGCCACTTGTATGAACCAGTCTCTCCCTTCACTCTGGATCCCAGGGCGAGACCTCAGGTTGTCAGGTTTGGTGGCAGGTGCCTTTCTTTACCTGCTGAACCATCAGCTCCCCGTACCACCCTTTTCTCTTTGGACGAAAGTTTTCCTAGCTCCGTATGGTGAATACAGTGCTTTGCTACCGAAGGGTCTTGGCGCATTTGTTGAGGATCATCTGACCATGCAGTCAAGGATTTATTCCTGGGCTCCCCGTTCTGTTCCGTGGGTTTAGATGTCTGTCTTCCTGCTGCTACCATGTGGTTTTGACTTTAACTTTGGAATGAGTTATGGGATTAGGAAATGTGAGGCCTTGAAGATTGTTCACTTTCAGAACTGTTAGCCGTTCACAGTCCTCTGGCGTTCCTTAAGTACTTTAGGGTAGATATTTCTACCTTTGCAAAACAAAGTCATTGTGGTTTTCATAAGAACTGTGCTAAATCTATAGACTGAGTGGGTAGTATTGACATTTTAACGACAGTGAGCCTTTAAATCCCCAAACACACAGTCTTTCCATTTATTTTTCTCACCTTTAATTTCTCTCAGCCGAATCTCGGTTTTGGGTGTGTGAATCCTTTCCTTCCTTCATTGACTTCCTTCTAAGTGTATTACGTAGTCTTTGATGGTATTCTAAGTAGAGTTGTTTTCCTAATTTCCTTTTGAATTATTCATTGTTGATATATATAAATGCCACTGATTTTTGTGTGTTGGCTTTATATTCTGAAACTTTCGCTGAATTTGTGTGCGACTCTTGTGGAATCATTAGAATTTCTTTATTATGTAATCACTTAATAAAGATAATTCGGCTGTAACATCCCAATCTGGGTGATTTTTTAATTTCTTTTTCTTGCCTTGTTTCCCTGCATGTGAGTCCCAGGACTATGTTGAAATAACAAAAGCTACTATCTTTCTTTGGTCCTGATCATAGAGAAAAAAACAAAACAAAAAGAAAACAAACTTTGGCATCAGCCGTGAGGCTTTTATATGTTCTTTGTTTTGTTGAGATTGTTTCTCCACATGTGACGCTTTTGCTATGGACAGACAGAGCGATGGGTGTGTAAAGAAACAGGTCTATCAGATACATCTGAAAATGTTACAAACCTCAGACCACATTCTGTGTTGGGCAGTGGTGTAGCAGGCGCCATGCTAAGGTCTTGGCATGCTGTATGATTTAATTTTCTTTGTAATCCTACCCTCGGGCATTGTTAGTAGATTAGGAAGCAAGGTCTAGGGAGGGTTAATGGTGAGAAGTGACGGAAGCAGATTCCAGCTCTCATATGCTGACCTGTATTTCTACTTGCTGCCAGTTGCATCGCTGTGGACCCACAGACTTAACCTCGGATTATAGACTTAATTATATTTAGACTTAATAACTCAACCCAGTACTATAAACCTAGCAGCAGTTCCTGAGAGCCCACAGGGAACTCCTAAAAGGGAGCGAAGAGCTCCCTTCATGAGACTGTAAGCCCAGCTGTTCCAGAGGTTTCTCCATACAGAATAACAGAGTCCTCCCAGACAGCAAACTTTCCCAATGGATTGTCGTTGTCGTTGTTGTTGTTGTCGTTGTCGTTGTTGCTGCTGTGGACTCTGCTCTGTGTTCAGGCCTTGATCTGGTGAGGTGTGTGTGCTCACTTACCTCTCGGAGCGGATGGTGCTCCACATCCTCCCACTGAGTCTGTCCACCTAGATGGAAATGTGTCATTCTTCCCAACTCCTTACTTCCCAAACCTCACACTGGTCCAGGCTATATATACATCAGCACTCTTCGCCACGGCGCCGCAGCTCAACTGTGATCGCTCATTACTCTATAACACACACACAGGTGTCCCCGTATTGTCAAGGTCAGACAACATTCAGAGACCTAGAGACCCACACCTGTGACCACATGGCCTCTCGCGCACATGTCTATGCAGTGCAGCTACTGGCTTCCCACTTTCGCATCTAAGATGCATATGGTCCTGACAATTTCATTGGTTACATACCGGTTGCAAATCAAATCAACGTCCAGTTTCAAAGTACGCACTTCCCTCCTGAGTCCACCTTGCCCCGTGTCTTAACAGAGTAACGATCAAACGTGGGGAAGTCCTTTCTCACTAACATCTGTTTTTTGTTTTCCATTCATTCATGCTAGCCTCTCTGATTAAAGCATCATGTCAGAGCCAGTTTCTCAGTATTGGTGGAAAAGAAAATACAGTGAAATTTGAGTAAATGAAATAGTTGACTGATTTTAGACATGCATTTTCAAAGTCTTCAAGACCCAGAGAGATAGACACAGGAAGCAGATTTTCTGAGGTTAGACTCAGGAGAGCTGCCTGAAGGAGTGAGGCTGGGTCACCCTGGAGCTTCTGGAGAAGAGAGAACAGTAACCAAAGGACTCGGCATAGTTTCAGTGCCCGAGAAATCGCTGCTTCTCTGATTTCATCCCTTCTTCTACTTTAATCATTAACAATTGCTGATCTTTAAGAATGGTATGTTGTTGTTGTTTTAATTTATGCTGAAAAAGACATTTAGAGGATTTTCAGATTTCCTAATTCTGCTTGGTGGCATGTCACCTCCCTAGCTAGAATGCGAGCAATGTGATGGAAAGATTCTTGGTGGATGCTTTTGCATCTGGTCAATGGTAATGACCCATTAGTCAAGAGAGTATATCCACACGGCAACCGTGAGGGGTGGGGACATTGGACTTTAAGGGTGTTTCAGTTCATGAAAAGGTCCATATTTTTAGGTAACAAGGAGGCCCCAAGGGGAGACGCATGGATCTCCCAGGAAAGGGGAAATAGAGATCTCCTGGTTGAACTGAGGATGGGTGGACATTGGAACTTGGGGGATCAGGTTGGGGGGTGGGCAGAGGCAGGAGAGTGCTGAGAAAGATGACTGGAAAGGGTGGCTTTATGGAGTTTGGTAGACATGAAGGGAAACTTCCGCAAGTCTACAGTGCCAGTGTGGCTGGGAGCTGCACCAACCTCCTGCGCACAGACGGCTTCTGTGCCCCTTCCTACCGTCTGCAGTGTTGATGCCTCAGTCAGCTCTGATCACCCTCTCCTCCTTCCTCTCTAGGCCAGAGTCCTAGTGAGTGTAGTTTCAGAACACGCTACTTGGACGTGCTCAGGTTCTGACTCAGTGGGTTTGGCTGTGACTTGCTGTATCTAAAGTTCCTAGACCGTGCTATTGAGACCCCATGTCTCTATTTTTCTCTTCTTGTTCTCTCTGTCTCTCTGTCTGTCTCCCTCTGTCTGTCTGTCTGTCTCTCTTTCCTCTTTTCCCTTCTTCCTTCCCACTGATCCTCTCTCAAGATATCACCGGGCCATCCTAGCTGGTACAGCTAGGTGAAGCTCTCCAGGTGCAGCTTCTAAAAACACTACTGACCTCGATTCTGCTCTCCACCTGCTTCAAGACTTCTACAGAAAGCAGAGTCAAGACACCTTAGCAGAACATTAAAGGCTCCCCATCACTTCACCCCTAAATCCTGCAAACTTAACTGTTCCAGGTTCCTATCTTAATGAACTTAACATTCTACGCATCAAGCACCATCTTGTTTCCTGTATTTCTCTCAGGATGGTGTTGGGTATCAAAGAACAGAACTGGGACCAAGTCGCAAGCATTCTGTTTTCTGGGTATGTGATCAGGGAAGCCCATCATTTGTCATGTGTGACCTCACTGTCTTCATCAACAATGACACCCAGGGATGGTAACACCTGATCTTGGAGTTATGATCTGGTGATAATGCAGCAAGGATGCTGTGCAGAGTCACATGCTAATTCACTATGCCCAACACATAATACCTGTGTACTTGTTCAAGTGGTTCCCCGCTGTATTCAGTAATACCTGTGATAGGTACTTCGTCTCAGGCACAGCCCTTGGCTGCCCAATGGCTATTAGTAGGCCTTTAGCAAAGGTTGAAGAGAGGATTAACCCTGAGACGACCTCACATCAGCCACCATTCACCCAAAAGGCAACATGTTGGAGTTCGGTGCTGACTGAGTTGGCAACTGTCTGTGTGTCTTCAACATTTAGGAGTCACTCATTCTGGGCTTGGTTAAACCAATGTGACAGTCCCTAGCAGGGCCAAGTTCTCCATGTCAGTCTCCAAGAAGCCAAGACATATACTTCCACCGTCAAAGCAGCTTCAGCACTGTGGCCTGTTCACGTGTGCAGACCTCTATGAGCAAAATTACATGCCTTTTTATACTCAGTTCACTCCTGAGGGGGAAATGTTTTAAAGTAATATTTATTTGTTTGCTTTTTATTCATTTTTAAGGCTTACCTCCCATCCCTTCAGCATCCAGAACAGGCTTTGCAGAATTTTCCATGAGGGAACGTTTGAGGGAGAAGCTTCAGGCCGCAAGGGTAAGAGAGACAGTGAATGTCCCCTTCAGGACTGACTTCTACTTTTGGGGGATTTTCTTGCTTGTTTTGTATACTTCAAACTGTGTGGAGCTGAGAACCATTTAACCTGTCCTTCAGGCCCTAAATGTTAACATACACATTTATGTCGCATTGGCACAAATGAGAATTACAGTGGAAAATGACTGTCCCTGTCCTAAGCTATTGTTCTTGCTCTGATTCCTACAGTAGGGCAGCATGTGGCCATTTTACCAACTCTTCTTTATTCAGGGGGCAGCTGAGATTCTCTGATAATTTGTTAAATATAACACTTTCCTGTTTGGTTCTTCAGTCCAAGGCAGAAAATGCATTGCTGCGGGATGCTCCCACCCCTAGGCCCCGGCGCCTGCGCAGTTCCAGTGAGAGAGAAACAGAGACTGAATTCGACACAGAGGTGAGATGTGGATTCTTTCTACTTTGATGTGAGGTTCCTGTACTGTCTGGCCCTACTTTCCCCTTCTTCACAATGGGTCAAAACTACTACTGAGCTCTTGGTATTGTTTATGGACTGAGATAACATGCAGTAACAGTAACAGACACACAGCAGGTCCTCTCAGGTGGGAAGGGTCCTGGTTTTCTTCCTGAACTGCAGCCAGAACAGCCCCTTGCTCTCTCCTTTGCTGTTTATGCTCAGCCAGCTTTCATTACTCTGATAGTTAGGACTCCCTGCCTAGGGAATGGTGCCGCCCACAGTGGTCTTCCTACACACGCACACACACACACACACACATGCACACACACACACACACACACACAGAGAGAGAGAGAGAGAGAGAGAGAGAGAGAGAGAGAGAGAGAGAGAGAGAGAATGGTCAGGCGCCAATTTGATCTAGATTCTAAACACTAAGACTCTTTCCCAGGTCATTAATCACAGGTTCTGTCAAGGTAACAGCTAAGCCAACATAAAGGCTAACCCTCAACTTAGAAAATTTAGAATAACCTTAATTTCTGGATTTCTTTTGCTTTAATATGTCGTTTTTCCCCTTTATAAAGCCAAGTAAAGAGATAGGAGGGACTCAACAAGAAGATGATCCCCAGAGCCATTCAAGATTTAAGTTCCGTGATTCTGTACGAAAAATCAAGTTGAAACCCCAGGTTAGAAAGTCTATCTTTAAAATCATGTTTCTTTCTGCTTTTCAAAAATCTCTAAGCCCAGATGCATATCCACATAGCTGATCCCTGTTGCTGCTCTGTATGAAAGAGAAAGGAGGGGTGGAAGAATTTCTCCTTTTAAAGTCCTGGAGGCAAGATTAAAATACTGCCCCATTGTGGGGAGGGAGGAGGGGTGCAAGGAGGGCAGGGCACAGTAAGATGAGAGAGTTTGTTCCCCAGCTTTCATAATGAGGAAGGAATGGGGTACCAACTCCAAAACTAAAACTTAACAATAACTGTCACTTGTTAAAAAGATGAAGAGATCCATACTTCTCATTATTAAACAAAATCATCTCTGCATTGGTCCACAGAACAATGAGTATACTGCTTGATGCCTTAATTATGTTTCCTGAAGCTATTACTTTTTTTTAACTAGCACATTTTTATGCTTACTGGGATGGAATTGTTCATATTTTTTTTAAAGTAGAGCTGGAGAAAGATGGTTCAGGTATTAAGTACATTGACCATTCTTCTAGAAGACCCAGATTCAGTTTCCGGCACCCACATGGCTACTCTCGATCATGTTTCTGCAGTTCTAGGGAATCCGATGCCCCCTTCCAGCTTCTATGGGCATTCCATGCAATTGTGCACACATGTGCAGGCAAAGCACACATACACATAAAAAGTAATATGGTTACTTATTTTAAATACTCAGCCACTGCTTGCTGCACTTGTTAAAATTGTGCCCTATAATTCGGTTAACCTTCAGCAAAGACATACAGTCAACAGGCCTCCATGAGCTGCACTAGACTCACGCCAGCCGTCAGTTAGCTGTGTGGGTGGGGTTCATTCCAGTTTCGCATCTAAGCTGCTTGCTGTCTGTTTCTCTTCAGCCCCCTCCCGGCTTCCCCTCTGCAGAAGAGGCCTATAATTTCTTTACTTTCAACTTTGATCCTGAACCAGAGGGAAAAACACAAGCCAAGGGTGGCGCTCATCAAGAGGACCCAGAAGGAGAAGGAGCACATGCACGAGAGACAACAGAGAAAACGGTATCTTGGACAGCGATGGCGGTGGGCGAGGGGACTGGAAACACAGATGAGGGAGAAGGGGCTGGGGAGGAGTCTGCATCACCCCACAAGGACTCTCACCCATACCTGGGTTGGAAGCAGGAGGACCACGAGCCCATGAGAACCGACCTTACTTGACCTTCTGTGACCCTTGTTGCAGCCCACAGAGTGAGTAGCAAAGGCATTGATGAAATCTGCCGGTCTTTCCTTGTGAGGGAGAAAGGAAGTAGTTTGAGGGCTTTGCACAGTGTTTCCTCTGTACTTCGTGCTCAGAGTACTTTTCTCCAGAAGGCAAAGAGACAGTCCCGCCTCTCCCACAGCCTTACAAGAGTCCATTTTTGTGCCAAGTACCACCCCTAAGTATAAATTATTCTGTTATGTAACTCTGAGCCCAGGTTCTTTAAGCAAATGTTCTCAAATAAGCATCTTCAGAGGCTTGAGATGCTTGATTTCAGGATTACTGTTGTTTGGGTACCACTTCTTAGTTCTTCTTAGTTGGCTTCCTCTGGTACAGTTTTCCAGGTGGAACAGCAAAAAGTAACCAATGAAAACCCACCTGTGAAATACGAAAACTATGATAGGTCACCTTCATCTGAAGCAAAGGACATACAGTTTGTGTGTGTGTGTGTGTGTGTGTGTGTGTGTGTGTGTATTCGTGTGTGTGAATGTGGGTAGGTATGCTCCACAGTCCCTGTGTGTAGGCCAGAGGTCTTCAGAGTATCCTATCACCTTCCATCTTGCTTGAGACAGGATCCATGTTGTCTGTCCATTGATTGTGTGTGGCAGGCTGGTTGGTCAGTGACCCTCTGGGACTTCTGTTCCCATCTTCCTCTGGGAGTGCTGCAACTACACATGTGCTCATTACACAGCTCATGCACCTCCACCCATTTACCTATCTCCCCCAGCCTGGAAAATCCAACTGTGCTGTAAGATGTAGTGAGTTTCATGGGTTCAGGATTAGTCATTCTTTTCCCATGTCTGCTAAGAATCTTGGTGGAACTTTTTCTTGTCACTTTTCAATGTTGTACAGGAAGAAGAAGAGCTGCTTAATGGTCAGGATGCCGAGGACTTCCTGTTGGGCTTAGATCCCACAGCCCATGACTTTGTATCGGTCAGAGCCGCAGAGTACGAAAGTGCCCACATTCGCCTGCAGAAGGAAAGAGAAATCCTCTTCACACCTAGCCGGCTGGCAGGTACTCACTCTTTCTTTCCATGCTCAGCTCGGACACTTTCACATCCTGCAGATGGACTATGCCTGGCACATAAAGACGACCCTCTCCAGAGCTGATTCTAGGTTTGAATGGGATGTACTCATTCACAACCATCTTTGGGACATGGGGAGATGTCTCGGTGGATATAATGCTTGGCATGCAAGCTTGCCAGCCTGGGTTTGGGTCCTGGCGTCCATGTAAAAACCCAGGCGCAGTGGCACCTGCCAATAATGCCAGTGCTAGGAAGTGAAGACAGGTGGATCCCAGAAGCTGGCTAGCCAGGTGAGCGCTAGGATCTGCGAGAGACCCCATTCTAACTCAGAAACTTAATGTACACATTCACACTCATCTGAGCACACACATACACCAGCTTTGTGGCCAAGCAGGACTTCAACCAGGAGCGGGCGCCCTTGGTGCCTTGGCTGAAGAAAGGAAGAAATAAAAGTTGCATAAATGCTTACTTGGTGCATCACTGAGGAGATAATATTCCTGAATGACCCAGTGCGATAACCGAACCCCATAGCCTCTGTTCCACGGCTGTTGCTTGTTGTGTACAACAGCGGTTCTTAAAGGGGCGTGTGCTTACCCCAGGGGTGCAGGGAAAGCGCCGGCCCCACTTTACTTTTGCTGACACAGTAGGATATCCATGACAATCAAGGATAAGTTGATTGGGTAAGCAGTCAACACTATTTTAACAAAACCTTTTAGGGGCTACCAGACCAGCTCTAAGCTGGTGTTTGAGTATGAATGAACGTTTTATTGCATGAACCAATGTCTTAGATGAATGAAGAATGATAAAGAAGCTTGTCCCATGTTTTTGGAGGACCAGAAAAGAGTTTTCTAGAAATGGGTATTTCTGGTTTGAGGGGTTAGAATAGACAGGAAATGCAGTGTTTGATGGCCACAGACAGGCAAGACAGCATGGGATTTTCTCATTCAGAGTAAGATAATTATGAGTCTTATAAAGGTTTCCTCCTGACCTGAAAACCATCCTCTCCTGCCTTTTCTTCTGTCTTCTTTGTCTACTCTGCTGCACCAGGCCCCACAGCCTTGACAGAATCTAAACCCTGCTGGAGCACCTCCCCAGCACAGAGCCTCTGAGTAGTTCCCTGCTACCCTGTGCCGCCTCTCGCTACACCATGGCATTCTGGGAACATGTTTGTTTCCCAGTATGCACAGCCTTCAGTGCAGTGATACCTGGCTGAAGGGTAGGGATGCATTCTGAGACTTTACAGTTGTGTGAACGTCTCACCGTGGACTTACACAAACCCAGGTGGCACGGCCTCACATACATCTGGGTCGTGTTGTGAAGCCTGCATAACACATCGCCATGCTGACATTGGAGGGACTCCAGGTTAAGTACAGGGACACCTGGAACAGAAAACTTTGAGCTACACTGTAACCTCATGCGACTGTGGGCAGAAGGAGCCAGCATGCAGCTCAGGTGAAGTCATTCTTCCTTGCAGGGTGCACCCTCCTGCAGAGCACATCCACCTCCCAACACTAGGGCAGCAAAGTGTCTGCAACTGAGCAGCCTCCTTCTTGAACCCTGAGTCCATCCCTCCCCTCCCTAAGTGCCTATCAACCATGTGTCACCAGATGTCAGCCTCCAGTGTCATCCTATAGACCTTGCCTCTTGTGGCTGCCTGTTGCTCCCAATGCCACCTCAGCGACTCTACACAGCGTCAACCTGGCCTGGAGTCCTGAGTGACATGAGCATCCATCACTAGGAGGTTCTCAGCAAAGATCTGCTTTTTTCTGAGCAAGAAGGCAGACAGAGTGCACAGTAATAATCCAGGTCACTATCACTTTGCTGAGAGACGTCCTGTTTTCAGTGGTGGGCAGCAGCTCCAGGCCTTGCGTGTGTCGGCCCCAGTCTCTCCACTGACTGAATTACGAGGCTGTGAGCATTTTAGTTTGCAAAGCATTTCCTTGTACTTGACATCATCTGATCCTCCCAGGAGCCAGTGAAGGAAAAGCTATTAGTTCTTGTACAAAAGGAAAGAGCTCCAAGTGCCGGGCCTGAATTCACGAGGCTGAAAAACAGTAGCTCAGTCTCCCGTCCCTCAGGCCTTGGCTCTGAACATTAGGTTTCCTCAGCACGCCCCTCTGCTGAGCTCGGCTCTGAGTTATTTAGGCTCTGGGTCTTAAGTACACAGGTCTATATGACATATGATATGATATTAACACGTTCCTCTTTTCCTTGGTTCTGCTTCTAGAGATTAATTTGGAAAATTCATTTTCTCCATAAACGGAATCTTTGGTGCTTGTGGCAGTTTGTAGGGTGAGGCTGGAGCTCACGTCTGTTGTGTTTGTTTGTGAACGACCTAGTGCCGACCTACAAGAAGCTTCCTGAGAACGTGCTGCAGCCCAGATTCCTGGAAGATGAAGGTCTCTACATCGGGGCAAGACCGGAGGTGGCACGCACCAATGAGAACATCATGGAGAACAGACTGCTGACACAAGAGCCTGTGAGTGGGGACCTCACCCCCCAGAGGAACCTGGCACCTGGCCTCAACCGCTGGACTCTTTTCCTCTATAGTTTGTCAAGAGGATCTGGTTTTTTCTGGTTTGGCTTTTCGTCTTTGTCTCTCAGTATATTCTGAGACCCCCAAATAACACCGCCTCTCAACAGCTCAGAGCACGTCTCCTGCCAACTCGGTGCCGACATTTTCCCAAGTCCCGAAAGTTTTAAATGCCCACATAGAAAATTACCTCAATTCTGGGTTTGCCACCCTTAAGTCTTTAACAAAGAGAACATAAGATTCTTGTTAAGCATTTAATTCCTTGTTTTTTTCCCCTTTGATTTTTCAAGACAGGATTTCTCTGTGTAGCCCTGACTGTCCTAGTGCTCCCTCTGTAGACCAGGCTAGCCCCAAACTCAGAGATCTGCCTGCCTCTGCCTCCCAAGTTCTGGGATTAAAGATGGACACCACCATACCCAGTCCATTTACTTGTCTTAAATATAGCTTAATAAATGGGGGTGTTAACGAAGAATCAGTTTCACAGATACAGAAACTTTTAGGGTCCAAGGTGACACATGAAATACATAACTGAAACAAAACTTGTAAGCCAATATTTCACAAAATGTTTTCTGCCCAGATGTAAGGGAATATGGTCCTTCTCTCTGCTTGATCCACAGGGGAGGAAGTGGTTTGGAGACGACGGCAGAATCCTAGCACTACCCAGCCCCGTCAAGCCTTATCCCTCAAGGCCATCCCTGTCCACACGGGAGCAAAACACCAAGGCTGAACTGGAGACTTTGTACACGAAGGTACACATGTCTTGTTCACTTTAATCTCTTGTTCATGGTGAACTCGAAGCTGCCCTGCTTACTGAATAGCTTGAGTTGGGTTCGTACATTCTACTTAGCTCTTTCTAAAACGAGTCATCACCTCACCCAGGAATCCCACGGAGCCCACGTGATCCCAACTCACACAGGCATGGTGTCCTGGCTAGGAAGGGCCTGTCAGTATCCTTATTTGCATAATCAAGGTAGCTGCTCTTGTTTCCCATTTCATCTGCCCCTTCTGTTCTTTTTATTAGTCACATCTACTAGAAGACGGTTTCTTCCTTCTTGTTTTATGCTCTAAGGGGGACTTGCTGTCCTTCTATCCCTTTTACTTTCCTGTCTGAAGCGCTCTACCAACCTGCCTGCTTGAGTCCTTGATTTAGCACTCATCGAATGAACTTGGTCCTCAGTCTCTTTCTGTGCCTGGATTCTTGGCCTATAATATAGGACTGGCCTAGTAATTCTGTGCAGACTAAGTGAGAATATATGTACAGCCATGATAAAATATCTGAAGCCTGGAACATCATTTAGAAAAGACATGTATTTATCTCACAGTCCGAGGGTCAGAGAGCATGGCAACTACTCCCTTCTACTGCGAGCCTGGGGCCGATGCCGCCACAGTGACAGGAACATGTGTAGGAAAGTTGATGTAATGATAACGGAAGCCACAGAGACAAACCAAAATGGCAGGGCCTGTTTTATAACAGCTCATTTCTTGAAAACTGGTCTGTTCCATGTGACCAGCATTAATCCCTTCCGAGGACAGTGCCACTACAATCAAGCCACCATCTGCCACCTGTTAAATGTCTATCTGCTGTGTCAGCAAACAGCAACACCCCAGGGACCAAACTTAGAGCATTCTATATTCTGAGGGATAAACACCAGTCATTATTTGAAATTTACAGTATCTGTAAATACAATACTGATGGACCATAACAGAATGGGGGTACGGACCATTCTCCGAAGTGGAGTGATGGGTGGAGTAGACTCAGGCCCCTCCCAGAGGGTCTGAGCTCTGGGCAATTTCTTTGCTCTCTGGGCCTCTCCTTTGCCCCATGACCCCAGGTCCTAGTGAGTGCTGAGATGACCCATGAGCGCCCCTTTGTACACTTCAAACTTCTATAACTAGTTTTTCCAGGCAGGTGCTAATGAGCACTGCTTTGTGTGGCGTGTGATCCTGGAAGCAGGCTTACACATGGGTCCTAGACAGGGGGTTATCATCTAGTTATCATCACAAGGCAAAGATGTGTGATGCAGTTAGTTAATCACGGCAGCAGGAAACATACCGTCTTGGCACTCATGGGCCCGTCTCTTCATCCAGTGGCCATTTCAGCATGAAGCACTAAACCGTGGGTTAAAATTAGGAAACTGGGGTGCTTAGCAGTGAAAGAGAGAGTCTTTGGGCGCTAGCGAGCGCGACCTGTCCCTCTGAGCAGTTCTCAGCTTATCTGGACATGTACTGCAGCTAAGGGATCAGATTGTCAGTTGCACCAGGGGTAAAACTGGCCAAGAGAATGCCGCCAGGACGTGAGACCAGAAGGTCCTATCCATCTCACGTGGACCTATATCATCTTCCACCTATAGACATAAGCTGAGCTGCTAAAACTGGCGATTTTACCTCATGGAGGGCCAAACAGATTACACCAATCTCCTGAAGACAGCTAAGACCACGCAGCCAGAGGCCCCGCCTCCCCTCTCCCAGCACGGACCTGTACCCAGGATCCAGGTTCCAGCAGACTCTCCCACGGGAAGTACCCAGTTGGGCGTGGAGGTGTGGCTAGAAAAGGGCAATACTCCCTTCTCACATTAGCTTAAGTTAGCAGATATTCTAGTTTCATTTCATCGTTGTGACAAATACTCTTTCCAAAAGCAAGTTGGGGAGGAAAGGATTTCTTTGGTGTACATCCCCAGGTCCTAGTCCATCACTGAGGATAGTCGGGGCAGGAACGCAAGCAGGAGCTTCGTTGAAGGCAGGCCTTCCTGCTGTCCCACACAGCATTAGACTAAGAGACTGACTCACAACCAGGGGGGTTCAGCAGTTACCAATGTGGGGCGGTCACCGATCCATGGAGCTTGATGGCTCACAGGGTCTTCCTCAGTTAGCTTCTTTTCATAGCCCAGGACCACCTGCCCAGGGAATGGCACCACCCACCCTGTACCCCCGACAGACATACCCATAGGTCAGTTTGACCTAGACAGTTCCTCAGTGGTGTCTCTAGAGTCCACTCAGGTGGCTCTAGGTTGAATGAGTTGACAGTTAAAGCTAACCAGGACAACAAATAACACTATGTTTTTCTGGTGTCCAGCATGACATATATACATTGTAGCATGGCAGACTCTGACATTACTAAGCCATTACCTCAGGGTTGTGCCGCTAGTGTGTAACAGGAACTTTCCGTCCACGCTGTACACGAGATCCCTTGAAACTGACTTCCTGGCTGTACGTGTGATGTCACTAATGATAAAGAAATCCAAACAGATACATGAAGAAAAACAGTTAAGCTTAAAATAAACTATGCAATTGAACACATTTTAAGGGAGACCAATCCAAGTCTAAAAATTAAAAATACCAACTAGGACAAGCACAACAGAAAATGAAGTTTCCCTGATTATAGCAGCAAAGTGGGTGAGAGCCATCATTTTCAACCCGTGGGTCACACCCCTTTGGGGGTCACCTAAGACCACAGGAAAACACAGATTTAAATTATGATCCATAACAGTAGCAAAACTACGGTTCTGAAGTAGCGACGGGAATAACTTTATGGTTAGGGGGTCCCCACAACACGAAGAATTGTACTAAAGGGTCACGGCATTAGGAAGGTTGAGGACGCTTGGGCTAGGGTTACTGAAGAGCCGCCATGGCCCCGTTCCTTCCTTTTACCATTCTGCGCTGTTCTGTCTTTAATTGGAAGATTAACATGCCCTGCAGGGACTTAGTTTTGGGAGTCCAAAGATAGCAACGTTCAGCCTGCCCTCAGCCTTTGTGCCTTGTGTGAGGAGACAGAGGAGCCGGAGGCTAAAGGCCCTGTGTTGTATGGGCTGCCAGTTTCAGACGTTTGTCAGGAGTTTATCCTTGATGAAATTAGCGCTTTCCCTGTCTGCTGTTCTTCACAGAAGTTCTGCATTGGTGGTAAATGGTGAGAAGGTCAGTGCAAACTAGTGTTAGGGGGTCCTGATGGGTCCCCACAGAGAGGCTAAATTATCCAAGTGAAGGAGGCCATTTAGAAAGCAGAGCCAAAGTGGGCTGGGTGCTGGGGGAGTCCCTCTCTCTCCCTCTTTCCTCTGGTTCTTCTTGTCTTTTGTAGACAGTGCAGAAGTCTCTGTGTGTTGGGGTAGGATTGGGGGAATGACCCTCCATGGCCTAGCTTGACAGATCCAGAGAACAATGGGGGCTACTTGCCCCACATTTCACGCTATGAATACTAAGGACAAATGCCAGTTCATTGTAAAGGAATCACATCCCACTCAGCTTATAGCCCAGGCGGTACATGGTCCCTGAAAAGGACCTTGAGAATGGAATGGTCTCCAGGACGACCTGGAGAGGAGATGTGGGATCGACCTGAGCTCTTGAGCTTCGTTAGTGTTTTCTCAGGACCGTAGGAACTTATTTTTTAGTCTTTCATTGTAATATATATAATTTGTATTATATATTATATATATTTATATTTGTAAGATATATATATTTCTTTTTAAGCTTCTGTTGAGAATACCAGCAGTTCGCCCACTAGCATCTCCTCTTAGAGCCTTGCTCTTTAGTTTTCAAATGAAGAATCATGACAACTTCACAACTTGAAATACACTCTGAAAATACTCTCTCCTTAGGGGAAATTGTTGCTGTTTCTTTCATGATAGTTCTCAGCCTATAAGAAATATAGACAGATGGAAGAAGACAAGATCCAGGATTTCTTCCTCC
Organism: Dicrostonyx torquatus; assembly: GCA_028555095.1. Lineage (NCBI taxonomy): Eukaryota > Metazoa > Chordata > Mammalia > Rodentia > Cricetidae > Dicrostonyx > Dicrostonyx torquatus. Next base: position 12,822,166 of record JAQHUG010000017.1, on the reverse strand, counting down.
TAATAAAGTGAGGGTTAAGGATTCTGAACGGCTGAACTTAAGGTAGAGAGACGAGCAGGAGTTCCCGGACCATGAGCTCATCCTGGGTTGGAAAAGGAATGCATGGGGAATGTGCCCAGGGCAACATTACAAGATCATAACAACACTCTACCACAGGCTCCTACTCATCCCGAGAACAGAGGCTGGAACCTGAGAACCACACCCCAAGTGGCTGTAACTCTGGAAACTCCCATGGGGAGGGAACAGTGAGACAGAACTAGCAGCCAGAGAGGAAATGCCCATGACATCTGTGATTGACATTTTGTTATGTAGCTGTCTTACTATGGCGAAATCACTGTAATTAATGCAGGCTTTCTGAGTGGTCGTAAGACTGTGGATTTCATTGCCACCTCTCAGTTCCATGCATTTTTCTAGGCTCATAGATGATTAATGCAGCAGACACTGACTGAAATTGGCAGGGGCGATGGGTGTTGGTCTAAGAACAGTCGCTCAATTCTTTTGCAGGAGGGAGCTATTTACTGGAAAATTATAAGAGTGATGTGGCATAAATGCTTTATTTGCAAGTTATGAGGCTAAGTGAGTGTCAAGGCAGAACTGGTGTCCCATCCTGTACTGCCTGTGGAGAGCACAATCAGTACTCTCTATGTTGAATTCCTTTGCATGGCTCAGGTAGGGATGCCAGCTTCAGGCCAGAAACAATGGAATCTAGCCCCGACTCTACACTGGACTTGTTTGGGACCTGGGCCTCTGCATCTTTGTTGGTAGAAATGGTTGACTGAGGGGAATGTTTAATTGGCATCTGTCAATCATGTGGAGCCTTGCAGCACTTTGCATGCATCATTCTCTTTACTCAACAAAGACTGGAGGGTGTTTGCAGTCCAGTGACGTCCAGCGTCAAGTAGCAGCTGATTTAGAAGGAAAGAAGGCCATTACCTGTCAAGATGAAGTTTGGAATGTGCAGAAGAGGGGATTCTGCCATTAGAGAGCCATGGCTATAACGTTATTCCACAGCAAACTAAGAAGAGAAAAGGGAACTGTACACCATGTGTGTGCTCCTTCTCTCTCTCTCTCTGTACTCTATCTCATACATCTGTGTGTATGTATGTTGTGTGTATGTGCTGTGTGTATGCATGTTTGCTGTATGTGTGCTGTATGTTGTGCATGCTGTGTGTTTGTATGCATATGCCATGTTTTGTGTGCATAAAACCATGTCTCATTTATGTAGTGGAGTCTCTGCTTTGCAGTTATCATTAGTCATCAACATAATTTCCTATACTTGTATTTCGGGTGAAGCATGCTCATTTGAGCCTTTATTTGCTGGTAAGATTATTGTGTTCTTGCTTCTTCATACTGGAATTAAAAAAAGAATATATGGTTTATTCCATTTTACTCAGTCAATTCTACAGTTTTCTTCTAGAAGAGCAGAAGAAATATACACTATATTTAGGGTTTGTGGCTTCTTATGAGACTCAATATAGTACGTTCTATATTTAATTATTAAAGCATCCAGAATTCCTTTTAAAATGACAGTGTACCCTTAATAAGAAACCTTATAAATTTGACAATTTCAAACTGCATGCAATGTATTGTGACACTCTTTAAACCCCTTCTTTCTCCCACCTAGCTCCCCTTCCTTCTTTCATCAGGCTTTTTATTTTTAAACATCCTTATAAAATAATTGTGTGCCATAAAATATCACAATCTTGAATAGGAAGATATTAACTATTCCTCAATACCTTTCAAAATAAGCATTATTCTCCAAATCTATATTAATCTGTGTTCCAGTAGCTGCTGCTGATTCCTGCCTGAAGTTCAGGTTCAGATTAATCAAGCAAGGAAGGTTTCCAGACACATGGTGGAACTAAATCTCAAAGATGCCACCTCTCTTCCTGTTAGAGAGGAAGACCCCGTCCCTTGCCCTTTGCCTGTTTTCTGCTGTGGTTTGTGTATGAACTGTATCGCACAAAGGGGATGTATCGATGATGGGTGCTAACTTCACCGAGCTTGCTCTGAGAGTTTCTGGAAACCACAGCGTCTCTGAGGCTCCCTCTCTTCACCTGTAGAGACAAGAAGCTGGGGGAGACTTAATGGGCATTTTGTGGATTGCTAGACATGCTCCCAAGTTCTTCATATGTATCATCTCAGTTCTCAGCAACAGTGAAGACATCAGAGCTCAGCTCTGCAGAAAGCATTGGGTACGCCTGCTTACAGCAGCCTCCCCTGGCAGCAGTGTGTCACTAACCAGGAGAGAGTGTGAGCACAAGTGATGCTCACCAGCCCCAATAATCAGTGGCGACTGGTGGGAAATATCTTGGAGAGGTTCTAGAAGGAAAACAGTCCAATCTCATACACTATACACCAAGGGATTCCCTTGCCATTTTCTGCACAATGGGCTCCGCTATCCCACCACTCTCTATGTGATTCCACATGCTACAGATCTTAAAATTCTCAGTACAAGAGAGGGGCATCTGTGATCCAAATATTGACTGGTGCAATAGACCATACACTCCTCGCATTAGAAAATGTTGTCCAGGTCATCAGCTGCAGAACCCAAGACTTCAAGAAACAGGGAAGTCCACATGGAAAAGATCCGTGGTAGTTTGCATCCGACAGCCGTTCCTTCGAGGACCAGAGTGCGCTGCGCTTTGACCTCGGTCTGCTCTCTTTGACAGGCAGTGAAGTATGTCCACAGTAGACAGCGTATGATTGGATCTGGAGACCCTCCGGGAAATTTCCAACTGGACATCGATATTTCAGGCTTAATCTTCTCTCACCATCCCTGTTTTAGCCGAGAGCATGTTTTGGCATCCAAGCTGGCCCAGCTGTATGACCAATACCTTGCAAGACAACAAAGAAACAAGACGAAATTTCTCACAGATAAGGTACTTGTATTGTTCATGTTTGTTGTCAGTGGTGAAGCTTATTCTGATTAATCTAGTGAGGACCCTTCTAAAATCAAATGTCATGTGTTCTCCCTGTCCAGGATGTATGACACTATCCTACCTAGAGGCAAAAGGAAAGTGTCTTACTTCCTCTTCCTGTTGCTGTGATAAAATGCCTAGACAAAAGTAAGTTGAAGAAGAAAGAGATAATTTTGGCTCATGATTCAAAATACGGTCCTTCATGGTGAGGAAGTTCAGGATGCAAGTTCAGTTGAAGCAACTGATTGCATCCATTATCTGGACCAGAGAGCAGCACAAGCATCCTGGTCCATTATCCAGACCAGAGAGCAGCACATGCATCCTGGCTAGTCCTCAGCTATTTCTCCCTTTTGTATGGTTCAGGATCTCTGTCTAAGGAATGTTGCTGCCCACAGAAGGTGGGTCTTCCCATTCCAATGAACTTGGCCAAGAAAATCCCTCACACACATGCCCAGATGCCAACACGTGATTCTAGATCTTATCAAGCTGAAATATTGGGGTTGACTATTACAGGAGAGTACAGACAACAAGCAGTCAAGGAGCCCAAATTCTGAAGAAGGCTTGTGTGTGCTACCAGTGACTCCATCCAGAGAAGAGATTCCGTGTGATTCAGTTATTATGTGATGAAGTGATCTTGGATCCTGAGACTGTTAGTGCCTTGGGAATGTGTCTGTCCTTGAGACATTCTCCTTTTTGTGCAGATTTCCCCAGAGTGTAGCACTCAAACACAGGCCAGCTGCTGCAGAAGTGTGATGCTACCCCCATGAGACTTCCCCTGGCAGTTGTGGCTTCAGACAATTTTAGACTTCTGCCCTGACCTTAAAACCTACTGTCTGAATAAGTGCTTACCCTATAATCCCCCCTCCAGCTTTGGGATTTCTTCATGTCAAAAGAACACTTTTATGTGTTAAGAACCCAGAAAGACCCAGGGTTATCTTTGAAAGTATATTTGTTTCTGAGACACTCAGTAAAATTTATATTTCTAGTGAACATTCTGATTATCTGGGCCCCAGAGCAAAGATGGATAAACACTTCCATAGAACTCCAGATTCATAAGAAATGGATGCATCAATTCTTTGTCAGTGTTGGGTTTGGTGGTTTCGGTGGAAGTCTGGAGATGCCCAGAGCCTTGATTGTCCACAGTGTGCTCTCACCGTTTCACTCAGGATGTCAGCGTTTCTGACACAAAACTTCTCCCCTGTCTTGTTAAGCTTCAAGCGCTAAGAAAGGCTGTTCAGACCGGACTGAACCCAGAGACACCTCATCAGTCCCTCGACACAACCCGAAAAACCATCAATGAATATAAATCTGAAATTCGGTGAGTAATAGTTTTCAAGCACTCCTTCTTCCCTATTAGATGTGTATTTATAGTTCATATATCCAGACTTTTAAAGATGCACTCAATTCATGTGAATTTCTGCCAAATGAAACAATGATACTAATAATCTAACATATGTATGCAGAATTTCAAGTCTAACAATAGGAACAAGGATGTGAAGAAAGATTAGCAATCAATCAAGGAAGAGGGAGGGACTCACACGCCCTACCTCCCTTTACCTCTGAACTATTGGCTACATATAGACTCTGGGAGAGGAGGGAATCACTGTCTTTGGTTGGGCATCTACAGATGAGGCCACCAGGCTCCAACCCCACTGTCATGCAGGTGGCCCTGGTTGATCTCGGAGGGTCATGAATATAGTTTGTGGGAGGGTACAGAGCAGACAGGGAACGTATGGAGACCAAAGGAGTAAGAATAAAAAGTGTATGAATGTGGAATTACAAAAATGAGGTGCCCACCATCTGGAACCCGAAGTTTCAGGGGTGTATACTCTGGGGAGCCCGATGCTGCATCACAGCAAGGCACATGCCAGGATGTGTGCAGCACTGTTCACAAAAGCTAGATGTAGAGATAACCCAATGCTACCGGGATCACATCCGTGCAGACACCTGCATCTGTTGCACCATTTATGATGGATGAGCTGATAGCATGCTCCCACATGGGTGAAGCTGGAAAGCAGCCTGTGATGGACCCCAGAGGCTGTTTTCTGTTTGGTGTGACCCATGGAGCAGTAAGAACACATGAAGCACACTCATTCATCATGGGAAACACATCTGAGCTGCACACAGAATAGGTAAACACCCCATTCTGTGTTCCGGGAGGGCGGGAAGGGGTGTGAGGTTGGGGCTGTCTTTAGTTTTAATTATTACATTTCACTGAAAAAGGATCCTGTGTGACCGAGAGGCAGCTACGGTGGCAGCATCGTGTTCAGTGTCTATACTCTGCTGTTCCTTTGAGTTATTCATAATTTTAAAATTCAAAATGTAAAGCCCTGTTCATTGCTCCTAAATAAGGAAATATAGAATATGAAATTCCTATCCCCTCAGGGAAAGTCATGGTGAGCAGTTTCTTGCTGGTTCCATATACTGAGAGTGTTTACACGAGGGTTTCTGTGTGCATGCATGTTATTGTTTTGGAGAATTCTTTGATATTCTATTCCATCACCCACATTTTTTATGTGCCCTGTATCTTGACTCTTTTCCTCTCACCACACATCTGTCTCCCTTGTCCAAAGGCCACCATTTATTATAATAGATTTATTATACAGTGTGAAGACTCTAGTGACACGCATTTCTCAATAATATTTAAATTATGCAATAATTAAACTTCCTAAACCTGTGTCAGTATTTCTACAGAACAAATTCTTAGAACAGAAAGTAATAAACCATGGAGTTTCAATGTATGTTTTTCTTTCTCCAATCTAGGCATGAATTGGAAATTCTTCTCGCAAAGTGGGAATTAGTGCAGTTTATATACTGGAAAGGAATGAAAAGTATGCTTAAAATGGAAAGTATTATTATTATTATTGTTATAGTTATGTTGGGTGTTCAGCAAAGTCTTACTAATTATACAGACAAGCCTGGCCTCAAAGTTGTGACAGTCCTCCTGCCTCAGCCTCTCTAATGCCGGAGGTACAGGCATACACAGTCTTCTAAAATTATTCCTTATATTTAAATCATCATGGCCTATACATGAGGATGATTTTAATTTTAGTATAGAGTGGGTATGAAAGCACTGGGCGAGAGAGACAGAACCAGGAAGAGGAGGAAGTAGACAGAGACATACAGAGAGGTGGGAGAGAGGAAAGTCTAGGAGAAACATGGTAACACTGACTTCAAAACAGTCACGGTTTCCCCAAGAACTGGACTGACGAATCTCTCCGAAAAACAGTTGACCCGTATGTCAGGTGGCCTCACAGTCACAGAGCACTACAGTCACCCCGCAGCTGTGACCTGTATGTCAGGTGGCCTCACAGTCAGAACACTGCAGTCACCCCACAGCTGTGACCTGTATGTCAGGCGGCTTCACAGTCACAGAGCACTGTAGTCACCCCACAGCTGTGACCCGTATGTCAGGCGGCCTCAAAGTCACAGAACACTACAGTCTCCCCGCAGCTGTGACCTGTATGTCAGTTGGCCTCACAGATGGAGACTTCTGAGCATCCGCATGCGTGAGGCAGTGGAAGAAGGGATCCAGGCCTTGTTTGAGTTTTCACTCAGAAACTAGCCTTATGTTGATGGCCTATTCTAGGATAGATTATGGAGTAGGCCCCTTCCTTAACCCCTGAAACCAGCTGGTCAACCCTCAGCTCCCCCAGGACTTCCCAGTCCCACATCTGCCCAGTCCTAGGTTGGTACACTTGACCTGGAATAGCACCATCTGAAGCATTTTTCCATTTGACTTTTTTTTCTCCAAGATGACTTTTTAAAGCAGCATTGAGACTTTGTTGCAGAGCGAGAAAGTATAAGGCAGGAGTTATGGGTACCATGTGTTGCTAAGGCAGGGATCATGGATGCCATGTGTTGCTAAGGCATGGATCATGGTTGCCATATGTTGCTAGGAGAGATTTTAGCTCTCTACCAGGGCTTCCCACTAGATGTGCTCCCTCTTGAGCAAGTAAGAATTCAAGGGCTACAAATGCCATCCAGCTAAACCTCTGTATCATAGTCCGATCTAGGGCCAAATTTCTACAAAGCACTCGTGTCCGTACCATCTCCACTCATGGCCCTGCCCCTCACTCCCTCACCTGCCTCTGAGGCAGATTTTGCTGCAGCCCTCTCAGCTCATGGACATTGACTCTCAGCCCCACCTACATCGCCTATTTAGAAATCCCTTCCGTGATGACGTAGTTGTCCTTATTGTCCTTGGTCCGTTCTACCTCCTCTGCCTAGCTAATGAAACTGTAAAAATGCCTGAGGTGTTGTTTTATCCCTTTAAACCCGCCTTCTCTCCTAAAAGGCATCCTCTCCTGTGGATCCCAGAGGTCAGTGGTTCTGCAGGCCATCTCAGACCTGGGTACCCTGTCCACCCTACACACCCTGCTTTCCCACGCAAGACTGCAGACGAACGAACTACCTGGTGCCCTATTCAACAACTGCCCTTCCCTCTTCCTCCACAGCTCTGACACCATTTCTAATTAAATGTTCTTCTGGGATTCTTGGATTATTTAACTCATATGGCAATTATTTTTGTTGCTGAGAAAAGTTTTCAATATTTCTGAGAAATTATTTTGTGGAAACTAAAAAAGGAAGTAGGAAAAAAACATCTGAAGGGGTTACATAACTCAGTAAACTAACTTGATATTTCAGTTTCTTAAAAATAAGGCAAGGGAAGTAGCAAGATAATGGGATAAAGGAACATCAGACCTTTAATGATGACAGACTTCTGTGGCACGGTGGCCAGGCTAGGGGTCATACACACCATATGTGTTAATCTATCTTTGCAGCAAGCCTGCGGGCTGAGTTCTGTTAGCATGCCTATTTTACAGGCGAGTACGGAGAAATGACATAGCTTGTCCAAGGCCAGCTAACAGATGCCAAAGCCAGAATTCCCAACAGGCTGTCACTCTCCTGTCTTCTAAGGACATCAGAGATCCCCAACAATAGCTGTCAAGCTTTGCCACCCCCCCCTTTTCCACCGTGACCTGCTGAGCTACTACGCAGCTAGACCTCCTTCCTTCTTTACGCTTTCTCTACAGCCAAGCAACTCCGAGTAGAACTGTCATTCCCCTGCACACAGACAGATGTTAATTTCTGCAGTGCTTGTCGCCTTGGCTT
>JAQHUG010000017.1:12789303-12809409 GCA_028555095.1 Dicrostonyx torquatus | reverse complement strand
TCCATCTCCTAAGTTAAACTGCAATTGCCGGAGCACAGGAGCACAGAGCTACTACCATCTCTCTGTGTGTCTGCATCCCTGGACTGGCACAAGGCAGCTGCTCTAAACCAACCCACTAGCTGATTTACGGTGTACCAGAGTGAATTTGAGGTCTGAATTTGGTTACCATCGGTGAAGAGGGCTTTAAACATGCATGAGATGATTAAAACACAAGTTATGACATGAAGAGGAAAGCATTTTCAAATGCCACCTCCTCAACTGAATCCAAACTGCTTCTCATCTCATCAGCACTAAAATTTCTCCAAAGCAGGGAACAGCATTGCATCATCTCCGTGCAGAACTCGTGATCTGTGTGGACACAGAGGGACCTCAGTGCTTGGCTGCCGACTGGGATGCCAGCATTCTTAATCCATGACTATTATTCCCGTTAGTCCCTTCCTTTCTTCACTACAAAGGCAGCTGTCAGTTGGAGAGAGCCTAGTGTGGAAAATAATTTTAAAAGATGTTCTCGTTTACCAAGTTCGGATTCAGCTAGAGAGAATAAATTAAAGAAAACTTCCAAAACACAGATCTCATCCTGTTGCCTTTTTTTTTCTACTTCCTTTCACAGCTCCTAACAAAACAGTTTCTCAGAAATACTGAAAACTCTTAGCAAGAAAAAAAATTGTCATATGTGTTAATTAGGGAAGTGAAGAATCTCATGTTTACCTAGAACCCGTGGCAGAGCCATGGAAGAAGGGAGAACGCTGATGTGAAGCAGGAAGCCGGGCTCAGTTTACAGCCCCACAAAGAAGGCAGGGCTCACTATGCAATCGTGAAGCAGTTAGTAACATCTCACAAACTAACACAGCTCATACAAGCCCGTCGATTCCTCCATCTCATAGGCAAACGCGAAAACTGCGTGATGCTGAACAAGAGAAAGACCGGACACTGCTAAAGACCATCATAAAGGTTTGGAAAGAGATAAAGTCACTGCGAGAATTCCAGAGGTTTACAAACACACCGCTGAAACTGGTCTTGAGAAGGTAAGACTCCTCTGATATCTGCTTATTGGGCTATATCATACATCAAGAAAGATGTGCAGTGCATAGACATGGTTTAAAACCTACCAGCAAACAGCAGCGGCCATGTCTGTTTCCTGGGCTGAGCACTGCAGGGACCCACAGTCCCTGTGTGTCTCTCCAGCGGCAGACACAACTGGTTGGACTTCTGCACTCATCATATGCCTGGCTCTGTGCATAGCCCCTAAGAACACACTCTAATGTTGCTTGTCTTTCACTCATTTAGAACCAACGCACACATACACAGTTACTCCTCTGTGTTCTGTGGATTTCAGTGATTGACAGTGTGTCGCTCTAGTTTGTTTATAAAACCCTACTATAGGAGCTGAGGAGATGGCTCAGTCGAGAGAATGCTTGCAACAGAAGCATGAAGACCTGAGTTCAGATCCCTAGCACCCATGGCAAATGCCAGGCATGCTTGCATGAGTCTGAAATTCTAGGCTTGGGAGTGGGGATGGGGGCACGGTTGGATTCCAGATGTCCCTAGCCAGCCAGTTTAGCCAACTGGTGGGGATCGAATTCAGGAAGAGAGGCTGTCTCAAATGATAAGGCAGAGAATATTAGTGGAAGATACTAACTATCTGTTTCTGGCTTCTAGATGTGTACCCATGCCACTCATGCACACACACACGCGCGCGCACACACACACATACACACACACACATACACACACACACACATGCGCACACACACACGCGCGCGCACACACACGCACACACGCACACACACACACACACACACACACACACACACACCTTTGCTGTATTCACTTTCAGACTTGCCTCTTAGTGTGCTTGCACCTAGGTTTCCAAAAATGTCCCTGGAAGGGACACTGTTGAGTCCCAGAGGACACATTTCTCCACTTGGCATTCTTATTCCAAATGTACTCCACTCCATAGGCATGTTATTGCTTAATGCCTTCCCCAGTGTCCCTGTCACCAGGTTGGGGGTCAAACATCTGTTGGTATAATTTGTTTCCCTGATTGCTCATAAGGGTGGGCCTTGTATGAATTAGTCATATTTATACCCTTTTTGTGAGATTCAATCAGTTTTTAATGGCCTTAGATGCCTTCTTTATGTATTCCTTTACCCATTTGTAATTTGCAAACTTACTTAAAGGGAAAAAGTTGACCAGAAAGTAGATGAGGACGCATATGAAGCGGAAATTCAAGCAGAGATCCATGAATTGCTGGAAGAGCACACGGAAGAATACACAAAGAAGATGGAGGAGTACCGAGCATTGCACCAGCGGTGGAAGGCCTGGAGGAAGGCCCAGGTTTGGGAAACGTCACCCTGGAGTAGGGCTGCCTAGGGAGGCCTGAGATGGGGGAACCCCTGAGACAGGAGGAGGAAAGCTAGACCAGCATGCCACACGGGGGTCTCCCACTGGCTCTTCTGTCTCTCTCTCACCCCCTTACTGGGGGCCAAAGGGGATCGATTGGTTAATATATGATTGTTCCAAAGCCCGCCCCAACCGCGTGCTGTGCACAGACGCTGCATTGACAGTGCTGTTTAATGCAGCCGTGGACATGCTAAGTGTGTCCTTTCTGTGCGGCCACTTGGAATGGCGGGTGTTGGTGCCCCCGCTGAAACTCTGTGGTTTGTTTTCTCAGAAGCCTTGGGGTGGGAGGTGTCCTGTGCTTTCTCCTCTTTGTGGGAGAACTGAGTCACAGGGACTTTCTGCTGGAGACAGCCAGGGTGGGGCTGCCCGGGTACCTGTTCTGAGCACTGCACTCCTGACGGACAGTCCTGGAGACCGTTTGGAAGCCAGGTCACCTTTTTCCCAATAGAGGGCCAAAAAGAAGAAAAAGAAGCAAACAGCTGAAGAGCCCAGCGAGGAGGAGGAGGTCGAGAAGCCCATCCCCCCCGAGCTCACCGACCCAGCCGTCATAGAGGAGCAGGTGCGGGAGCGAGTAGCCCACAGCAGGAGGAGGCCAGGGGAGCCCATGCTGGTTCCAGAGTTGAGCCTGGCAGGGAATGTGACCCCTAATGACCAGTGTCCCAGGTAAGATCATGTTCTCACCACACATGATATTGGAATGTAGTAAGCAAATGCATGTTCTGACCATCAATGACACTGGAGCATATTCACATGTACCCACACACACACACCAGCACATGGTAAGGCATGTATGTAATGTATATATACATGTATATAATCTGACCACATAACACGGATGAGCACAGGACTCATGCCCCATACATGGGCATAAGGTGGCCATGTGAAACTGCTGATGTATGCTTCCTTAGGTGAACCCCACTTGTCACTCAGGAGCACTTGTGTGGAGAATCCCATAGTGGCTGTTGGTACCCATGCCCCTCCTGCCAGCACAACGCTGAGGTGTCTCCTGGACTCCGTGTCTGGATATGAACTGTGGGAATATAAAGCATGAAAACTGACACTCCCTTCAATGCCTACGAGAGAATTCCCCTGAGGGCTAAGGAAACATTTTGGAGGGGTGTAGCACGGGGTGCTGCACATGGGTGTATTTAACACAAACGCTGACTCAAAAAATAAATAAAAATAAAATTAGTTAAAAATAATAAACGTTTGTTTTACATATTTAAACAGTAACATTTCATTGATATACTACCACCGCCAAACCCTCTGTTTTTGGTGGTATCTCTGCAAACACATACAATTTGAGGCTACTCTTGAAAGGTGTGGTCTGCTTACCACCTTCCTGGCTCCAGGGCTCGTATGCTTCAGCTCTCTCCAAGGGCCGGAATACACTGCTCTGTGGTTCTGTAAAAGCAAGACCTTCTCTGTGAAAACATTACGGAAAAGTTTAGGTGGTCGGGAAAGGGACCTCGGCTAACTGCTAAGATGTGCTACTTGACTTTCCGTGTAAGCCCCATCATCACCTTAAGTCATGACTGTTCCTTTAGTAAAAGATATTCTTGTTGTTTATGTGTGTACGTGTGTAGGCTGCGAGTGTGGGTGCTGTGGGGGTCAGAAGAGGGTATCAGATGGGCTTCCCTAGAGCTGGGGTGATGGGCATTATGAGCTGCTTGACCTGGGTGGGTGCTGGCAACCAAACTCAGGTCCCTGAGAAGAGCAGGAAATGCTACCCACTGAACCATCTCTCCAGCCCATAATTAATTCCACTGAACAAGGAGTATGTTTACTTAAGATTTTGTTTTATTTGCAAACGTAAGTCTCATTTAAGAAAATTGAGGAAACTCTAGCTCAGCAGGGACTGAACTCTGACTTTGTCAGGCCCCCTCCCCGCTAGTGTCCTTTTCAGTCCCTGTCAATGGCTTCCCCATTAGTTCCCTGTTAGAGCATTTGAGTGTACTAACTTCCTCAAGACCTGTCCCTGTCTGGGTCAAATGGGGGCTGACGTGACCAACAGAGTTGCCACCGTGTCCCTTGTCATGTTCAGTATCAGCTTAACAAATGTGTGGCGAGCCTTAGTAAGGTAACACTATAACCACAGCTGTGAATGGTCTCCCCCTTCAGGGCAGAGGTCTCGAGAAGGGAAGACGTCAGGAGGCGCTCTGTGTACTTAAAAGTGGCCTTCAACAGCAAGGAGGTGTCCAGGACTGTCAGCCGGCCACTAGGGGCAGATTTCCGAGTTCACTTTGGACAGATTTTCAATTTGCAAATATTCAACTGGCCAGAGAGCTTAATGCTTCAGGTATGTCTCTTAACTATAATCCCTGCCCCCGAGGAGTTCTGTGGCCACTGAAGATATGAGATTGTTTAAAATCATCTACGGGCCTCTCACCCTCGCTGTCTACAAAGGCTGGTCAGGTAACCACTGGATCCAGAGAACTCTGTACTTGATTTTCTGAAGAAATATTTCAATATGACCATCTGCCACTATCTCCTAGATAATGCTATATCTTATCATGTTGATAATTTTAATTATCACGCTGCTGTATCCCAGGAAACAAGAGGAACTCAGAATGAGGCTGTCAACAGAAAAGAGTTTAAGAGGGTCCTCCTGGCACCTTAATGACATGCTGAAGGCCGGGCAGCCCAGCACAAATCCTAATAATGGAGACCGACCTGAGAGACACTCTATTGCCACTGAGTCTCCTCTCTGGGTTTCAGGTCTATGAAACTATTGGCCACAGTGGAACCACCTTGCTGGCTGAAGTCTTCCTGCCTATCCCTGAGACTACGTTTGTCACGGGAAGGGCCCCCATCGAAGAGGTGGAATTCAGCAGTGACCAGCATGTAACCCTCAGCCATGAGGGCGTCGGAAGTGGTGAGCAAACCCGACTGCTCTCAGTAGCTCATGGTTGTCATTGTCAAATGTGAATGTATCTTTTGTCACTTCACAGAGAGGTATCAATTATCACCAAATACTTATAAAATTGGTGTCAAAACCTCAAAAGAAGCCAGGGATAGTGGCTCACACCTGTGACCCTAGCACTCAGGAGGCTAAGGCAGGAGGATTGCCAAAGTTTGAAGTATAGAATAAGACCCTGTCTCAAAAAGCTGATGGGGGGGAGTGTCAACAAGACAGCTCAGCAGGTAAAGGACTTTGTGCCAAGCCTGAGCGTCTCCAGGACTCACACGGGAGTTCTTTTCAGTCCTTAACACATGTTCATAAGATAGAGGATGGCTTGCCAAGTCATTTCTTTTTTAAAAAGAAAATATGACTGCACTACTATGAAGTATTTTACAATATGGGCTAAAAAGCCTTAATAGGCCCTTTGATGCCTTAATCCCACTTGTAATAATCTTTTGTAAAGAAAAAAATCTGAAATGAACATGAAGCACTGTGCATGAAAAGATATACCACAGTTAGACAGATGTGTAAGGCTATAAAAGATACTAACTTTAATCATTGTGTGGAGATTAACCATTAATGTTCTCAATTCTAAGTTCTAATAAGATGTGTGATGGGCCTTCTGGCTCCTTCGAGCATGTTTCTCCACTTCTTCTTAACCTACATGATGATCTTTCTTTCGCTGCTGAGTCCTCCAAAGCCCTCAGGTCACTAGGACTGTATCTGCACTGAAATTCACTACTGCTTATGTGCCCCTCGCTGGATCCTTCAGCCCTAGAAACTGTTTATTTTTCAATCATCCTGGCCAGTTCTAGATGCTTCTTCTTTTCATTGGACTCCCAATTATTTCCTTTTCATTTATTTATCCTTTCCCATTTACTTTATGTAAACATGTTAAAAGTTCTAAATGTGTTTAGTACTTTAGCACACGTCTTTAATCCCACTGCTCAGGAGTCTGAGGCAGACAGACCTCTGAGAATTCTAGATCAGCCTGGTCTACACAGAAAATTTCAAGACAGCCGGAGTTAATTTTCCTCCACCCAGTTTTTTCCCAAAATATTCTCTCTGATCTAATACCGATCTCCATACTTACTGACCTAATTCTGCTGCTTCTCATTCATGGTGGCTCCTTCTCTCATTTGTCTGGTGGCTTTAAAATCTTTACTTTATATCCAAAATTTCAGCTCGAGAATTCTTCAAGGCTCCAATTCTAAAAATTTGGAGACTTAGTTATAGGTGGGATAGTGGCAGGCTACATGAGTAGTGTATCGGGAGTCGTGTATCCTGTCTGAACGCTGCCTTCCTCATTCATGATTGCACCCAGAGACACCTCTAATGTGTGAAGACAAGGGTGGCACCTCAGGGGACAGTGCTACTGGCTTATGTTCACAGTAGTAAGGAAATTCCAGATGAAGACGCCATGGTGCTCACAAACTTTTCTTTCCTAGTTAATTAAACATAACTAGGTAGACAGATTTTTATCATTATTTCCAACTTGTGGGAGTCTTTGCAGCGACACCTTATGAAAGCCACAGCAGTTTAACTCTTTGTTTGCCTGTGGCTTCCCAATTCTCCGGAAGTCTCTAAGGCCTCACTTTTTTCCTCAGAGGCATTATACAGAAAGTATTTCTCTATTTGTTTGTTTGAGACATGGTCTCTCTGCATAGGCCTGGAACTCGCTGTGAAGATCAGTTTGACCTGGAACTCAGTGATCTAAGCTGCCCTATATACCTGGCCAGAAAGCATTCCTTTTTTTTTTAATTCTTATTTTATTTATTTAGATTTTTTTATGTATGCGTGCTCTTGCATGTACACCTACATGCCAGAAGAGGGCACCAGATCTTATCGTGGATGGTTGTGAGTCACCATGTGGTTGCTGGAACTGAACTCAGGACCTCTGGAAGAGTAGCCAGTGCTCCTAACCAGTGAGTCATTTCTCTAATCCACAGAAAGGGTTTCTAATCAGGCTTCTTTGGCCACACCCCTGCCCCTTACAGCACACACTTCATATCTTTTCAGTATGTTTTTCTTTGGTGCGCACTGCTCACCAGCTTATTTATCTCATTTACTAGCTCCATTATACACGCTCAGACATAAACATCACAAGAGCAGGGCTCATCTTTTTTTTTCTTTAAAAAAAAAAAGCACACACAAGCTCATTTCTTTTGATTTGTTTAAGTTTGTTTCCTCACTGCTAAGTTCAGCCTGAAACAAAATAGGAACTCATGTAAATGTCTTAAATGAGCAAATGCCTGCTTTTGAAATACCTCCTAGAAGAATGCTGTAATTGCCCTCATATGTAAAAGAGCTACAGTTCAGAGAAGTTGAGTAAAATTTTTCAGAGTTCTCCCAGCTGTGAAATGGCAGAACCAGGGTGCTGCATACCCACGGTCCTAAGGCTAGCACACCATGGAGATTGTACTCTCGGCTGCTAGAGAGAGCTTCATCTGTGTAGCTTTGCCTGAAAAGGTCTAGTTGATGCGGCCTTGGATCATGCACTCGATCCTACCACCCCAGCCCCAAGTTCCTTCTCTCTACCATCAGCCCTCTCAACAGGCCCCACCACTCCCCTTCTAAACGCCGCCCTGTGGACTTGATCTTCCCTCAGGAGTGCCCTTCTCCTTCGAAGCTGATGGCAGCAATCAGCTGACTCTCATGACCTCAGGGAAAGTGTCCCACAGTGTGGCATGGGCGATTGGAGAAAATGGGATTCCTTTGATTCCTCCACTGTCACAGCAGAACATTGGATTTCGAAGGTAACATGGCTAGAAAGAACTAGTGGCCAGTGTCAGCACGGCGATCATAACATGGAGTGGGGATCTTGGGATGTCGTGCTCTTTCCTTCTGTTTCCAGCAGCCTGTATTCATGGTACTTTTACAAGCTTTCTGGAGAGAAAACTTAGAATACAAATCACCTGACATATGTAGGATGGCCATTGGTGTCAGACACAGCACACACACACACACACACACACACACACACAAATCATTTAATCATGTCAGAAACTCGCTGTGGTCTTCTTCACCTCCTGAACAGGGAGGTGCAGGGCATACGGTTATGTAGTTATGTATTTTTTTCTCACTAAAGGTTATTTGATAAGGACTGCAGAGTTTGCTGGATATGGGAAACATCCTGCTCTCCTGCTCTCTTCCCCAACTACTAGATCTTATGTCCTCCTTCCCAGCAGGAGGAGCCCTAGCCTCTCAGTCTGGCCCAGGAAGCCAGTCTGCAGTCTGGAAACCTGCATCCCTCTATCAGAGGCTACCTCTGCCATCTCCCTATAGATACGTCACCTGTCAGTCACCTTGTTGCCGGAGGCTGCTCATTTGTTCCCTGACTGCCGACTCTAACCACACGGAAATCTGTATTAATTGCAATATTGTTTGGCTAATAGCTTAAGCGTATTTCTGGCTGACTCTTATATCTTAATTTACCCCATTTTTATTAATCTGTGCATCACCACGAGGTCGTGGCTTACCAGCAAAGTTTCAGCAGGCTCTGGCGGCGAGGGAGGGGGTGTCTGTCTCTGGCGGGGCTACATGTCTTCTCCTTGACTCTGCCTACTCTCTTTATATATCTCTTCCAGCCTGGCTATGTTCTCTTAAGCCACTGGCGTTATAATAATAAAAACAGCTTCTTTATTAACCAATAAAAGCAACACATATACAGAAGCACTTCCCACACCACCACCTCACCATTTGGGCCATGATTGCCCCATCTCTGAAGTAAAAGGATATTTAGAATAAGAAAGATGATTCAGCAGGTAAAGGTGCCTGCTGTCAAGCCTGACAGTCAGTTCAATCCTTGGGACCCACATGGCTGAAGAAGAGAATGGAGTCTGTCCTTCACACCCAGGTTATGCATGCCCATACCTGTATGTACACACACACACACACGCACACACACGAGCAAAATAATACACCTCCATCATAGAAAAGACGCTTTTTCAAATGACTTAAACATATGAAAAATCAGAATGAATTTTGCTTTGTCCCCTTCATGCCCAACAGATCCCCATACCAACCTGCCACAAGTAAACACATCTCTGTGCCAAGTCAAGAGCACTTCTGATGGAGGCCTGGCTGTGCCCTGCAGCTAGGCATTTTCTGATCTTGTCACTGGAATTTAGTGCTGAGGACATCCCCTAAGCTAAAGCTTTGCCCCCCCTGAAGTGAAGTGGGGAATGAGCAAGTCACGTGTGATAAATCCCCAACTCAGCCATGCTGAGCATGAGTCTCCTTTGTGTTCCGTGTCCAGAGCTGCTGTCCAAGTAGCCTGGGAGGTGAGGCAGTTGGGGTTCCCTGGACCGCAGGGTCAGGATGGGAAATGAGGAGCACTTCACTGCATGGGTAAACGTGGTATTGGGTCACACTGGCATTCCTTCTATTCCTACTTCTTTACTGCCTTATAACATATTTAATAATCAAGAGAAGAAAGTGGCCAGCATCTCTATAGTAGACTTCCTCTCATAGAAGGTACTGACTTCTGCAAGCAGTGCTACCTCTGCTGAAGTCAACCTCCCGACTGTTTCTCCTGTGTATGTTTTTTGCTGTTTCTCCAGTGCTTTGAAGAGGGCAGATGCCATCTCATCCATTGGCACATCAGGACTGACGGACATGAAGAAGTTGGCCAAGTGGGCAGCAGAGTCCAAGCTTGACCCCAATGACCCCAACAATGCCCCTTTGATGCAGCTGATCTCGGTAACATGGTCAGAGATGCATAAACCACTTCTCAATTCTAAAATACCCTCCCTGCCCTTGGCGTGCATTTTCTGTTACAGTTGTCTGGAGAGCTGTCGTTTACAGGTTGAAATTTCAGCATTGCCCCTTCCCTGGCTGTGAGCATCAATGCTCTAAACCTCGTGTGGCCCTCACAGTGGATGAGGGAGGCTACAACCTGATGTGCATCAACTCTAAGAGGGGCACATGATCCACATACAATAAATATAATGAGCTTATTTTGTTAGTGTTTCTGCAGCCTCTGAGAAGCCCCCATAGGATGGTTCTGTTTCTCCACCACACAGAGAGAAAACTGACTTTAGACTCGAGGCTGCTTGCTCACAGCCACACAGATAATAACCAGATCCCAGAACGCTTGCTTGTCTTCTAATGCCTTCAGTACTGATGGGGTAGTTTGGGAAATCTGTCTACAGCCATGCGACCCTGGACACACCCAACTCATCTTCCTTCAGATCAGATACAGGGGGTTAACTGTCTCAGAACAACTGTGAACAAGTGGGTGTCTCACAGGGTGACCGTAAAACACACGATCATCGTCATGGCTTATCAGACGGATAATTACAAGTGTTCTGAAACTTTCATTTTCATCCAAGTTTCAAGACAAACCATATTATTCAGTCTTTGCTCCTTACAACAGTTCCTTCCGACATGATGCTGCTTAGTATAGAGAATAGTCGTATCAGAAAGAAGAGCCCAGGCCACCTCCAGTGCGGCATAGTTCACAGAAGGTTTTTACACCATGACTTACTTACTATCTTAAAATCACCAACAAATATACTTATCCATCACATCCTTTCGGTTTTTTTACCCATTGGTTTTTCCACAGAAAAACAAAGCACAGAGGTCTCCTTCCAACTGGCCTCTTTTTATGGGCCAAGAGTTTCCCTAGCATACTATCAGGGTCCCCTTTGCCATCCTATGACCCCAGAAGGTCCCTGCTCATTTTCACGTTCTTCCTAGCAGAAGGTCACAGCTGGCAAAGCACCAAGCCTAGAGGCTAGCAGTGCTTGAAGGGAACGGAGCCACTCTGTCAGCTTCTCCATGGTGTCCACGAGTTGTCCTTCCTGGGCCTAGAAGTTGGCTGACCCATGCCCATCTCTGGCTCAGTCTCAATAACCAAGGCCATGAGATGCTGTTCAGACAGGAGACCACGATGATGTGGGGGAGGGGGAGCTGAATGAAGCCAGCTGACTTGCGCTACACAACTGCATACAGGGATTTAAGAGGCACACACATTGTACCCACATCGAGTAATCTTATTCCCAGTAGGCACTGGTCAAGGCACTGCAGCCTGGCATGAAGCTCCCCTTTTCACCTTGCGTGTTCTCATAACAGACACCTAAAGTGAAATTAATTTCTATTCTTTTGGAAAAATGATTTATGATGATTAAAAAAATAAAATCCACTAAGAATATGGAGTAGCACCTGCTTGCCGCCACTGATTTAATGTAACTTGTCTTTCAATTCTGCTGGTCACAAACTGTTCTGCACTCCCGCAGCTGAGGCAGGGCCAGTTCCTTTGGAAGACATCTGCCCGCTAACGGGCACTGTGTCTTTTCTTGCTCTTGTAGGTTGCTACCAGTGGAGAATCCTATGTCCCCAGCTTCTTCCGACTGGAACAGCTGCAGCAGGAATTTAACTTCACTTCGGAGGAGGAATTAAATAGATCCAAACGGTTCCGGCTTCTCCGTCTTAGAAGCCAAGAGGTGCCAGAATTCCGGAATTATAAACAAATCCCAATATATGACCGAGAAATTATGGAAAAGGTATTCCAGGTAAGAAATTGTCTGAAAAAGCTGGGCAGTGGTGGTGCATGCCTGTAATCCCAGCACTTGGGAGGCAAAGGCAGGCGGATCTCTGTGAGTTCGAGGTCAGCCTGGTCTACAAAGTGAGTTCCAGGACAACCAGGGCTACAGGGCTACATAGAGAAACCCTCTCTCAAAAAGAAAAAAAAAAAGGCAATTGACCAAGGAGGTTAATGAACTATCTGCTATGGTATTGAGCATGCTGCTGGATATGCACCTGGTCACTGTTCCCAGCAATGCTGACTTCTCTACTTTAGCAGAATTAGAACTGAGCTGATATTGCTGATTATGCCTGCCTTTGTCAAGGATTCAGCTCCATCAGGGTAGTGTGAGTCCATGGTAAGCACACTCTAGGACACAGTGGCAAAGCACGGAGAACAAGGGGAGGATTTGAATATCCAGGGCAAGAAGGAAGCCCGCGACCAGGAACTGCATCTCAGGTCAGGAGAGGAACAAAGGCTTGGCAGAGCAGAGACCGGAGGGACCCAATGGCCCTTGAAGAACTATGGAGAATGGAATATGTTGATGGAGCAGGCCAGCAGGAGGCAGACAAGTCTGTGTGAGAGGAGGCCAGTGGAGAGGTTCTAGAAATTACTGTGATTTTTCATGCAGGAACTATTCATGCCAAATTATTTTAGTTATTTGATCTTCCTGGAATTAATCTGAACCCACTATTGAACTTCTTCAGCCACAGACTGCAGTTAATTAGATAATGAAATTTCCTAAAAGTGTAAGAATAAGGATGGAGAGCTAGGTCAGTGACTAAGAAGTTCAAGTCCCAGCACTCACCATCCATAACTCCAGTTTCAAAGGATCTGATGCCTTCTTCTGCACGACATGAACACTAAGCACACACGGCGCATTTATGCACATACACACAAACAAAACACTTAGACATATGAAATTAAATAAATCTAAAAAATAATTCCTGAGATTAAAAATAAGATTATGTGGATTGTATCTGTGCCTCAAGTCCTCCCAGATGCAAGGGCCCTTATCCGTCCTGTCTGGGCTTCTGGTATAGTGGCTTCCTTCTCATTTGCAGATAGGCTGCTCCAGTTGACCACATGATCACCAGTATCATGTCAATAGAGACAGAGATGCCCTCCTCTCCCAAGCTCAAAACTCTTGAAGAACATCTCTTAGTCACTGAATCTAGGTAAAAAAAATTGCATACGAAGTAGAATGTGCTAATCCCCAGGGTACCACACTGTTTTATCCATAGTTAAAAGAATCGGTCTGAGCAAATGGAAACTGAAAGAATCTATTACTATCATCCAAGTAGTTGACCCAAGTCATCTGTAGCTAGATGTCATGTGACTATAGTATGGCCTTCCTAAAAGTTTTTCACTATTTTCATAACTGTTTCACTTAACATTGTTGCGTCAAAACGTGAGTAGGGCTTGACCAAGTTATGTGGTGAGCTTATTAGCACCTGAGTTATCACAGCTTCCTCCGCTTCTCCCATGGTGTCCTCTCCTTCCTGTGTGAACATTTTAACTTAATGTGTACAGGCATTCCAACCAACCGACTCAGAATCCTGCCTCTGCCTCTGCACCAAGGCCAGGAGGAAGGTGGAAGGGACATTTAGAACCATGATTTATGACCTAAGCCGCATGTGATAAATAGTTCACCGACCCTGAGAAAAACATTAGAGAACATTTTAGAAGTCATGACATCATGATGTCCTTTGAACTTTAGGACTATGAGAAACGGTTACGAGACAGAAATGTGATTGAAACCAAGGACCACCTGGACGCCCACAGGGCCACAGTAGCCAAGTACCTTCAGCAGGTAAGAAAAAAACAATTAAAACCATCTTCACAGGGGGAAAAGCCAGGATTTTAAGATGAGGGTGTTTCTGCTTTTAGAAATGCTTGTGGTATTTCTAAATACCAAGCCACGTAGTCTCTCCAAGCTTGATTGCTCACATATACAAGTAACTGATTGACAACTATGTCACCTTTTGACTATGTGGAACCACTGAGCTATGCTGACTGTCGTAAACGGGACACGATTACAAGGGACTCCATTTCTTCTGTTTGTTGGTTTGTTTGTTTGTGTTTCCGCCGACTGACTAGGGTTTCTCTGTAGCTTTGGAGCAAGTCCTGGAATTTATTCTGTAGAGCAGTGTGGCCTTGAACTCACAGAGACCCACCTGCCTCTGCCTCCCAAATGCTGGGATTAACTGTGTGCGCCACCACCGCCTGGCAGAAGTCCATTTCCGAGTCCTGTTTTTCCTTGTTATGTCTCTGTTGCACTGAATTATGATAAACAGTGTAAGAGAAGCAAGAGTTTTTAATTCACATCTGAATTGCCCTTATACACTAGAAAACTAAAAACTAAAAACAAAACAGCCTTTTGTTTATCCTTTCCCTTTTTTCCTTTTAACCATCTTTTTAAAATTATTTATATAAAATGCCATCATAAGTACAATGCATTCTTCCTATCTAGATAATTTACTCTATGATTTATGTACAAAAAAATAATGATCAACTGATGGCAATTAGAAGGTCCCTTATTTAAATTAGAATGTGAATTATTCTGTATAAGTAGCATTGCTATACCACTGGAACTCCAGGTGAGCCATTCTGAATAGGGGAGAGCCAAAAGACTCTGTTCTCAATTGTACATGCTTCAAGGCTGATCCTATCCTTTTTGTATTTATTGTTACTGTATTCTTTCAGGAAAATATTGCTATCTTACAGTCAGAAACTTTTCAGTGTCCTAAAAATATAACAGTGAGCAAAATGAAAGCAAACAAAAGACAGTTTCTCAGACTAACGGGGGGGGGGGAGCTGGAGAGTTTGCAGCACTGGAAAGTTGATGGTGATGGGGTGTGACACTGAATCAAAGGAAGGGAGCCAGTGATGTTTACACAACACCTTAAGTAACGCTGATGTCTTTTCCCAGGTTAGAGAATCAGTGGTAAATCGCTTCCTAACTGCAAAACACCATTTCCTTCTTACTGATTTGGTAGTAGAAGAAGAAGTCCCCAATATCAGGTAAAAATAATCCAAACAATGCTACTGACATAGCTGGCTATGTTTAATCTTATTCCATTACACGGGAGATGTATGTAAGATTTTGTCATTATTGCCATTACACAGTAATGACAATGTTAGTTGAGGGATTTATATGGGGCAAAGCATCCTAGGGCCACTCCATTGTTTTCCAGTAGAGCCCATCCCATCTTTCTCTACTGCCAACTCCACCTCAGTGGCCCTTGTCACTTCCCATTGCAGTTAAGCTAACCCTGAGAGCATCCCCACCTGCACGTCCTCCCTGCTTTTCTAGTCTCTTGATACCAGGCTCTCCATCCATCTCCCACAGTGGAGGTGGCTGAGACCACAACCTCTGAGGCTCCAGCTCACAGGAGACAGCCTGGTCCTACCACAGAGCTGAGGTGTGTGCTTGATGAGGGCCACATGAATGTGTATATTTATTGATTCCCCACTGGGCTAATCTCCAGAGAGTCTCAGTCAGCAATGGGTACATGGAGGTGAAAAGATGACCTCCTGTAAGGAGGGTCTTATGGGGGACCTTCATTTCATGGCCTTCTCAGCGGTCAGTCATCTGTCCTTGTCTAAAGAGTGTTTTGGGGGACTGAAGAGATGGCTCAGAAGTTTGGAGCACTTAAAGCTCTTTCGGGAGACCCAAGTTAGGTTCCCTGCATCCACACTGGGTTCTTCATAACTTCCTAAAAGGCCAGTTGCAGGATGCCTCTTCTGGCCTCCAGGGGAACAAGTCCATACCCCCCACATAGACACACACATTACACACAATTAAAAATAAAATAAATCTGCAAGGCTCATTTCCTATGCATGCACTTCCTCCCCCGATCAAGCCAGGAAAGAAGACATGGTACTATCCGTGGTGGCTCCCTGCAACTCCATCCATGTAGAAAAGGCAACAGGGACCGCATGAATCTTGCCCAACTGCCTAGTCTAGCCATTCGATGACTATGTTTAGACATGAAAGCTGAGTCAGACAGATGATGGTGTTCATGCTGTGTTTCTCTTTCTTTTCTTTCTTTTTGTTTCTGCTTTACTTTCTGCATTAAGTTCTGAAGGCTCGGGGTATGTTCATTCTTTTTCTTGTATTTTAGTTTGTTCTTGGCTTTAAATTAAAATGCTTCCATTTCTAATGGTCTCAGTCGACAATATGGTCCTAGGCTGGTTGCTAAGGAGGCATCAAAGTCTCACAAGAGCAGTTAGGTTCCAGGGAGAAAGCATTGACCCTAATTCTCTTCCTATAATAAGCAGCCTTCAGCAATCAAGCCACCTGCCAGAGACTTTAGTTTCTTTACCTGAAAAGTATGGTAAATTTTGCAATTGTAAAGATGAGAAGTCTTTCGTGTAAGGTTTCTAGCACATTTATGCGTGGTATCTACCTATCTTGTCTAAGACGCTAGAGACCAATCTGAGCTGCTCCTGGAATCCCCTGAGGATTCTGTGTGAGAGACACCAGTCATGCTCAGACAGCAGCTGCAGGACCTTCATCCTCAACCAGTGAATGTCCCTTGTGAAGAAGGCTCAGGCACAAGTCTGCCAGGCCAGGCCATTACTTAGCAGAAAAACAAAGAATCTAGACCCTGCAGCCATGGCTGGCTGTGTCACGAATCAGCTTCTAGGCACATGGTAGGTCTGTTTTCCCACAACTCTCTTTGCAGGTAGTGCATATAGCATAGCCTCTCAGAGAAAGGCAAAGAGGCGTCATTTCCTCCCAGCACGTTTCCACTTCCTTCACCTCCAGCATTACCTCTCTGTCCTGGTCACTGCCATCCCAACATCTTCCTCGCTAACCCTTTTAACCACGTGAAGATGCTAGTACCGTCATTTTACACACGAGGAAACAGACTCACAGAGGCGAAATAATTTGTCACAGGGCAAAGAGTAGAGCCAGGATTCACACTCAAGTCTGAATAGTCTCAGAGAGCAAGAAGCACTATCTAGAAACTTCCCAAGAAGGCCATAAGCTCTGTCAGTGAATGGATCTGGCTAACGGTGCTCCCCAGGCTCAGAGGCAGGGCCCCTTCCAGCGGACAGAGGGAGCTAGCTGTCTGGAGAAGGGGGCGAGGCTAGCCTGAGGGGGGGCAAAGCTCCAGCTTGGCCAGTGAAGGGTGGAGAGCTTGAGGAGCCAGCGAGCAAGGCAGAGAGCAAGGCAGGAGATGCAGATGGGGGTGGGCGAGGGAGTGGGCAGCCTTAGTTTGCTTCCACTAATGAGTGGAAGTTGAAAAAAATTAATAAAGCATGCCGTGGGAATCTCCTCCTGCCCCACCTGGCTTCATAGAATTTTTAGAATCTTTCCACCCTCCTTCAAAGGAGTGTCCAGGGGTCTCTGAGAGACCTTGAAGCAGAGTTTAAGAGGCCAAGTAATAACTTTCTAGACCTTTCTTTTCTACTGAGTCCTAATCCTGTTCTATAATCGTTAGCATTTTGGGCCTAAGCCTTTTCAAGCTGGCAGAACAAAAGCGACCGCTGCGGCCACGGAGGAAAGGTCGGAAGAAGGTGACAGCCCAAAACCTGTCCGATGGAGATGTAAAGCTACTGGTGAACATCATCCGGGCTTATGACATTCCTGTGAGGAAGCCCGCAGTGAGGTGAGCACCCGGGGAGCCCAAGGCAGCCTGGTCCTTTACGTTTTATTGCAGTGAGACGCACGCGAACATTCTTCTGCTAAAGCCCCGCCCCTACCGCTTGAGTCAGCCTAGGCTCAAAGATGGGAGTGTTGGGAGCATCCCGCAGAACACAAGGCCAAGTGGCGCAGCTGAGCTACATGACAAACTGTGGGGATCCACTTGCTTCCCTCTGCATTTGCTCCATTTTCCTCATGTGATGGAAGTAGTCTCACCAACTGCGCATCACCTCAGGAGAGAAACTGGGTGCTTACTGAGCTCAGATGCTGAGAATGGTCTGGCCACCTGCAGCACAGAGGCAGGGTCCAAGAAATGGGCATTGGGGGAAATGGAGAGAACATGACTATCATGGGGTCCAGTCTGAGTTTCTTACAGCTAGAAGGATAAAGAACTGAAATTCTTTTTGTGGGTGCCCTGGTTGCTGCAGTGGACAAAAGCTGAAGTTGTCCCTTCTCCATGTACAGTACCATGGTCGTTCACATCATTCCATGTAGCTCTTACCACTGTTCCTACCTGTGTGACCAGGTAGAAAACAGGCAGAGATGGTGTACATGGCCTGGCCCAGGTCATCCAGCACTGTCAGACTCCAGAGTGCCAAGGCAGCTTGTGGCACCTTCTTTTCTGTCGAGGTTCTTCCTTTCTCCACCTCTCTGTCTTCTCACCCCATTATTTTGTGCTATTTTTCTTTTCCTATTTTGTCTGCATGGATGAACGCTTGGAATTGAACATGTGTGTGTGTGTGTGTGTGTGTGTGTGTGTGTGTGTGTGTGTGTGTGCACCTTTACGCTTGTGTGCAGAGGCCAGAGGAGGACATCAGGTGTCCTGCTCTATCACGCTCTACCTTAGCCCTCTGAGATGGGATCCCACTAAGATAGAGCAAAACTGGAGGCTAGCTATCCCCCAGCTGTCCTCCTGTCTCCCCGACCCACAGTGCTGGTGTTACAAGTGTATGTACGGACACACCCAGCTTTTTATACGGGTGCTGAGATCCAAACTCCAATTCTCATGCTTGGGAAGCAAGGGCCCTTACCCACTGACATCTCTTCAGCTCCTGCCCCCTTTTCTTTACTAATTCTTCATCCTGTTGCGGAACATCTATTGATACAGTGAAAGAGAACCGTAATGAGATGGAGCCAGGACTCTGCTGCAGACAGGGACTGGGTTTCACGTGATTCAGGCACTTTGGAAAGTGGAGGAGGGGAGAGCTGTCCCTTTCTCTGCTCTCAGAGAGACATGCAGGCCTGGGAGGGGAAGTTGGGGAATGACTTGGTAATCACAAGGTGCCCCCGGATGGACCAGCACATACTCAAAGCCTTCTAGATGGCAGGAAGCTGAGCAACAACGGCCACTCTGAGATCGCCAGTGCCATCACAGAAACCATCTCAGTTGACATTTTTCTTGTCACTGACTCCTTTCATGCCTTTCCCTCCTAGCAAGTTCCAGCAGCCATCCAGATCTTCAAGGACTTTCACTGAAAAGGAAACTGCTGCCCCCAACACTCACAGCCCAGTGCACAGCACTGACTACCCCCTTGGCCAGGTGAGAGGACAAGGCTGGCTCTCTGCTGTGAATCCTGCCCTGTATGTCTTCAAGATTTGCCTTTAAGGGCCTTGGCTATAGTTCAGTTGGTGTAGCGTTTGTCTAGCATTCACAAGGCCCTAGGTCAGATCCATGGTATAAGCTGAGTGTGGTACTGTTTATAGCTTTTTCACTGGGAAGGTAGAAACAAGAGGATCAGGGGCTAGAGAGACAAGCTCAGTAGTTAAGCACACTTGGATGCTTCTATGCAGGTAGGTCCTAAATGCTAGTCCCCTCCTAGAAATTCACAGCTGTCTGTAACTCCGGTTCCAAGGGATGTGATGCCCTCTTCTGGTTGGCCTCTGTGGACACCAGGCATACTTGTGGTACAGACAAATACCCATGCACATAAACTAAAAATGAATATGCAGGCATTATGGCATATGTGTTGGGGACCATCGCCCCAACATAGAAACTGGTGCTTTGCCCTAAGTGTGTTCTCGGAGGCGCGAGGAAGAAACAGGCTTTCACACCATCATCGTTCAAAGGCAGCTTAGGACTTTTTGTCCTTTACAGCATGACCTTGTGTTTATTTCTCTCCTCCAAGCTCTGCCCAAACCTGAATTGCTCCTCCACCCTCAGGAATTCTCTATTCACATTCCTTTTCTGGGGACACCACACCTTTCATCCATACATTTGCATATCTCACCAGCTTTGGAGGCAGCAACTCCTTCCTGGGCAATCTACAAGTAAAAAGGAAGGCTGGAGCCAAGGCTTTCACCTTTTGTCTTTCTAAGTTGCTAGCTTTCCAGCTACCAAGCTGTATTCAAGCCATGGCCGTGCCAGGCTGGCTGATATCAGAGCCGACAATCCATTCTCCTTTAATAACTTTAATAAACCCTGTGCTTTCGCTACAGGACAGAATGACCACGCCTGTATTAGACAAAGTCATCCACCTTTACCCAAATTTTTCCGTCATTGGAAAACAAGCATCCTCGGCCTGTAACCTGTCTTAGGCATTTGGGAAAGAAGATGTTTTAAACCCGTCATTGACTGCTGGTCTCTGTAAAGAAAAGAGATTAGTGAAAAGAAATATATTA
>JAQHUG010000017.1:12756328-12783968 GCA_028555095.1 Dicrostonyx torquatus | reverse complement strand
CCTACCTCAAAATGTTAAAAACAAAGAATAATCTTGTTGTAGCACAAAGAAATATACAAATTGGAAATAGTCCAGTAAGGCAGTTTCTTTTGCAAAATGAGTGCACCAGAACCCAGACGCAGCTAGGGAGCACACTGAGGCAGAACATCCATCTGGCTTTCATTCGAACACAGGTGCTGACTGTGTCCTAACCCCACTCACAGGCTTTCAGAATTGGCTAGTTTTAAAAGAATCACAGTGCAAATGAAGGAAAAGGGAAGGGGTTCAGCCCCAGGCCATCAAATTCCAGGAATGCAGAGGAGGGGGTGACTTCCTGAAAATACAGGTTTTACCAGGTAATCGGGAGATGTATATATATTTAACAACAAAGTTCAAAGTCATCCTCAGCTCCATAGTGAGTTTAAGACCAGCTTAGTCTGAATGAGACACCAGCCTCCCCCGAGAAATGGCTGGAGCACGAGGGACATCAGAGGCGAAATTTGCCCCTGGAGATTTACAACTTGCAGAGGAGCTCTGGGGCTCAGTCGGAGGTGAGCAGCAGACCAGGCCTTGGCCAGTGCAGTTTAGTTGTACATGTATCTTGTTTTCTATTTAAACCTACCCTCACCTCAAGATGCCCACAGTGGTCACTGGATCTCTCCGTCCTCTTCCCTGTGTGTCACTGAAGAAACCTCCTTTTTCTGCTTTTCACCAAATGAAAAATAAAGAGAGAATTACCAGCAAATTTTTGAATAGACTTCCTATTTCATTTTCTTCTGAAAAAAATATTATTTAATAAGCATGTTCTCCTTCGCCTAAGATGGAAAATAGTCACGTATCTCATAGCTCCTCTGTCAAGACAAAAATACCTAACCATTACACACTTGAAATTTGCTCGACTTTCAGGTCTTAGTCCGTCCTTTCGTGGAAGTCTCTTTTCAACGAACAATCTGCCACACGACTACAGCTGAAGGACCAAATCCCAGCTGGAATGAAGAACTTGAGCTTCCATTCAGGTAAATGGAGCACTCTTCCCCGAGGAGCTGGAGTGGCTGCAGGGAAAGAAGGCTTCCTGGTCGGGGGAATGGAGCAGAACCTGCTTCTCGGTGCCCACAGCTGGCTCTGCTCTGTGAGTGAGGTTGCAGGGTGGCAGCTCATGCTTTTAACCCCAGCTCTAGGGAGACAGAGGCAAGTGGATCTCTGTGAGTCGAGGCTATCCTGGTCTACATAGCAAGTTCCAGGTCAGCCAGAGCTATACAGTAAGACTCTGTCTCAAAAAAAAAAAAAAAAAAAAAAAAAAACCAAGCAAAAAGAGTAAAATCATGGTTGCTGTTGGAACAATTTACCTTCCTCCAGTTTCTGACTTCCTATAGACCAAAGGCTTTTATTAGTTTGGTATGAGAAATTACCTAAAGCAACCTTCAACTTTCATGAAGAAGAAATGAGAACCCTCAGAGGGAAGATGGTTTAAAGGCTTAGGTGGTAGGTGTCACGTGTATTCATTCTCTGTCCTTGTGCAAGAGATCCTTGGGATGAAAGACAAATTAGGGTAGAAATTAGAAGTAATTAAGTCAAAAGAGGGCACAGTCATCTCTGCTGGACATAAAGCAAGCAAGATCAGAAGTTGAAAAGCAGATGAAGATTTGCAATCCATGTGGCACCCCAGTTTCTAGCCCTGCTGTAGAGGGACACATTTACACATCATGGCTGGGTCCTCGTGACCATGACCCAGGAATGTTTGGCTTCATGTGAGAGAGGGAGGAGTAGCAGGTGTCTTTCTTCCAGCCATATTCTAGCAGGAAGTTTGTGACTGGAGGTGGTCCCTCTGGACGGGGCACCTTTGGAGCCCAGGTGCTTAGAAAGACCATAGCTCTGGTGATGGCTGTAGCCATCCACAGGCCCTGGCAGGCCAGCTCCTTGCAAAGTGTACCATGGAGTTTGTGGAATACAGTATTTACCGGTACAAGCCAGTCGAGTGTTTGGATCCACAGAGCCCAAAGTTCAGAACCAGTTCCGTTGGAGTGTGTAATAAAAATGTATACTCTAGGGGCCACAGAGATGGTTCAGAAGTTAAGAGCATTGGCTGCTCTTCCAGAAGACCTTGGTTCAGTTTCCAGCACCCAAATGACAGTTTACAACTGTCTGTAAGTCAAGGGATGCAACACCCTCACATAGATATACATGTAGGCAAAACTCCAACACATGTTTAAAAAAATAATAAAGAAAGAGAAAGGAAGGAAGGAAGGAAGGAAGGAAGGAAGGAAGGAAGGAAGGAAGGAAGGAAGGAAGGAAAATGTGCATTCTATGTCCTTGTTAAGAGATCCTTAGACAAAACAACTCTCTGTGCTCCCACTTGGCATTTCCCATGCTCTGATATTGAGTGTAAAATCTGTTTTGCCTGTTTCATGGTCTCTGTTCATGTGTTGTCTCACAGGGCCCCGAATGGGGACTACAGCACGGCCAGCTTACAGTCAGTGAAGGACGATGTGTACATTAACGTTTTTGATGAAGTGCTCTATGATATCCTAGAGGTGGGTTTCCAGTCTCACGAGGGTCATCGGAACCCGGCCTTCACCTTCATATCGTCTACCGCTCTCTGTCCCAACACAGGCCAAAGTGGGGAAAGGGGACAAGGAAAGAATGGTGGTTCCACTTGCACTGGAGCATTTCCTCTTCCGGATCTGTTAGCTGCTCAGATATGCTGCCTTAGTCAATTCCATGATGCGAGTTATACCAACAGCTGACGATGAGAAAACTGAAATTCAGAGGAGTGGCTTTCCTAGGGAGACAAACTTAAACATCGGAACCTAACCCACATGCTTTTAGCTAAAATCTTGCTACTTTCCTACCAGCAAATCAATTACATGGGACTTCAGGAAAAGGTTCAGTAGGTAAAATGCCCACTGTGCAAGCACCAGGATGTAAGTCCGGAGTCCTAGTACACATGTAGAAGCTGAGTACGCACCTGCCTGAGGGTAGAGGATCCCTGGAGCTTGCTGTCTAACTAGTCTAGTCTAGCCAGAACAGGAGTGAGCCAGACTCAAAGAATAAGGTGGAGAAGCAAGTATGCCAAACACACTGGCATCGGTTTCTGGTATCCATATGCATAGCATGGTCAAGAACACTCATACAAACCTGTTGTGGAATATACTTTAACTAGACAAAGATGTGTTACATTCGTTTATGCTGCATTTGATTAATTACGTAAAGGTGTGTTACTTTGTCTGCCTAAGGCACCTGATTGGTCTAATCAAACACTGAACAGCCAATAGATAAGCAGTAGAAAGATAGGTGGGGCTGGCGGGCAGAGAAGTAGGAGGAGGGAGCTAGGCTTGGAGGAGAGAAGAGAAAACAAGGAAGAAAGAAAGGGAGATGCCCAGAGCTAGTCAGCCACACAGCCGCCAGACAGACAGACACAGAGTAGGCCATACAGAATAAAAGAAAGATTAAAAAGCCCCAAGGCAATGTAGATGAAGAGAAACAGGTAAAATTAAGGTGTAAGAGCTAGTGGGACAAGCATAAGATAAAGGCCGAGCATTCATAACTAATAAGTTTCTGGTGCATGATTTGGGAGCTGGTTGCTGGCCCCAAAGAAAGCCTGCTACACAAACATGTTCACATGCATACACACACACACACACACACACACGCACACACACACACACACACACACACACACACACAGAGACAGACAGACAGACATAAATGCTTTAAGTTCTTA
Organism: Dicrostonyx torquatus; assembly: GCA_028555095.1. Classification (NCBI taxonomy): domain Eukaryota; kingdom Metazoa; phylum Chordata; class Mammalia; order Rodentia; family Cricetidae; genus Dicrostonyx; species Dicrostonyx torquatus. The sequence goes on along the minus strand of JAQHUG010000017.1, from coordinate 12,780,268 downwards.
AATAATTATTACTTCTCGTGCTTCCTTTAGGACGACCGTGAAAGAGGAAGTGGCACCCATACCCGCATCGAGAGACACTGGCTAGGATGTGTGAAAATCCCATTTAGTACTATCTATTTCCAAGCGAGGGTAAGTAACAAAAGTCAGACTTACCTGTGACTAGGAACCCTCTGTATCCATTCTTCCTATCAAACACTCAAAACTGGGGGGAAATCTATGTGCACAGCGTTTGGAAAAATAAAAATCACTACATCAAGTCACTGATCTTCCATTACCCTTGCATGAGACATTCCTTACTCCTGTTCCTCTAGTATGACTAGAGGATGGAATAGCTAATGTATGACTACTTGAATCTAAGAGCTTTAAAACATTTAAACAGAACTAAAGAATATGGGACAAAGTGAAATTTGTCAGAATGACAAAAGAGGAGTGGATGGTGCCTGAAAGTAGCTTGAAAACAACAGGGGCAGTTGATAGCCCATTTTATCCAGGGCATTTATCAGTCCTTCTGAAGTGTGCACTCTTTAAGAAAAATCGTTAACGCAGGCATGCCTGAAAAAGACGCCCTTTTGTAGACATCACATTTCAGCGTAGTAGATCCATGAGGCTGGCAACTCTTTCATAACCTCGAACTCTACTGAGGCGGTTGAAGGCTCGGGAATCCCAGAAGTATCCCAGCATTAAATCCGTGGCAGTAGGCAACTGTGTGCTGCTGTGACTGCTACACAGGGCAGATGCAGCCGAGACCAGAGGGTTTCCAGCAAAAGACCCAGAGCAAACCTCTATTCTACAAGGCTCGGATTGGCTGTGAAGCGTAGACTGGATTACGATCTTCCTTAAGCCAAAGGGACAGGCTCTTGCTATATATGATGTGCTTACCATGAGAATCATATTCCCCCATTTAATAGATTTTTAAAAGAAATAATTAACGAGCATCTTACAAGTGAAGCTGCCTGTAATGTCTGACAGTTACTGAGCCTCAGGTTTGGAGGTTATTTAGAAATTATTACACTGAATGAATGGCCTAATGTGTGGACCTCCTTTGCTTTGTGGTGGCAGTGCGCATGCTCTTACAGCTCACCCTGAAGGAACTTACGATCTCTGGAGGCGTGTTTGTTATGAACCGACTACAGCTAAAAAACACAGCTACACAGCAGAGAAAGATGACACAAGAGAAAGTAAAACAATAGTCCCCTTCGCAGGGCAATTATCTAGACTATGGCAAATACACATTACTGAAGACAAGCAGAATACGCTAAGACATTAGTGAAAGAAACAAGCCATACGTAAGGGTATACAGATGGCAAAGTCATCCTGAGATGACATTAGACCTAAGCCTTGAAACAGAGGTAAGATTCTGAAAGGCAGGGAAGGAAAGACAGGCAATCAGAAAAGGGGAAGGCTGCCAGCCAATGAGTATGCACCGCATGTCAGACATTGCTCTTAGTCCCTCGCGGCTCTTAGCACACTCCCTGCTCAACACAGCCCTACAAATCTGGTCCTGTTATGCTCTCCTTAAAAATGAGGCAGTTTAAAGACTGGGAGTTTAAGACAAGATCTGAGCCCAGGAAGCGTTCACGACCCACGCACACTCTAGCAAATAAAGAAAAGACGTCAGAGAAGCATAGAGCCCTTCCTGTTGAGAACTTAGGGATTCTAACCTGGCCCAAGCTTGAGGTTTATCTGATGCATTCGACTTTAAGAAACGGCCATTCCCTTGGAACGTCTGTTACAAAATCGCCACAGTGCTTACCAAGTCATTTTTCCCTCGCAGATTGACGGCACATTTAAAATAGACATTCCTCCAGTTCTTCTGGGCTACAGTAAGGAGCGAAACATTATCATGGAACGAGCCTTTGATTCTGCCCGGAGCTTGAGTGAAGGCTCTTACATCACCCTGTTTATTACCATTGAGCCTCAACTGGTTCCTGGAGAACCAATTCGAGAAAAGGTAATGGGTACAATCTGGAAAGGCACAGTGGATGCTGAAGTCTACAAAATGACTGCCAGGCTCAGTGTGGATAAACTTGACTGAATTGCATACACAGAAATTCTCCTGCATTAGTATTCATTCATCATGCCTTCAGCTAGCACCTAGGGTGACAATGGAACAGACATGTGCGCTCACAACCTAGGAAGCAGTTAAGGCAATCATCAACGTAAACTTTCAGGAAAGCAAGACAAATATGGTCTATTTTTAGAACCATCTTTTCCACATGAACAAAATGAAGGATGTCAGTTGGAAAATCAGATTACTATTTGACGTTTACTGGCAGGAACACTAAGGAGAGATTTATATCTTTGATCTCAGGTTCCCAGCTGCACTATGAATTCAGTTCACACAGTCACAGTCAGATGACCTTCGGTGACCACAATGTACTTTATGAAAAAAATCTCAAATAGCTGCAGCAAACAGTCTATCAGGTAGCAGGTATGGTGGGATACACCTTTAAACCCAGGGAAGCAGAGGCGGGGGCAAGTGGCTCTCCGTGAGTTTGCGGCCAGCCTGGTCTATATAAGTGAGAACTCTCCTCGAAATAACAAACTCTACCATGTTACATTCATGTATAAACTTAACTTTCAAGTTATTGGCTTTATAACTTATTGTATGCATTCCTTGGTTTCCAATTGTCTTCAAGTCTGAAATGGGGATGGAAAACTGAGCCGACTTCTGGGTTTTGCAGTATCACAGTTTGTTTTGCAGGAAAAAAAATACTAGGTTTGTACCCCATCAGCACAGCGTGCTCAGGAAAGAAAGCATTAGTGGAAGCACAAATATACTGAAACGGCAATCTCAGATCCTAACGGCATTTCTAACGCTATGGTCTCAAGAAAACAGAATACATTCCCATCCGATTATTTTCAGAAAAGGAAATATTCTGAATGTCTATCTCTAGGCACAAGCTCAGAAGAAAAACAAGCAAGCCCATACACAAATGTTCTAAGATTGAGGGCAGGATTGTGACTTCAAAGTTAACCTGGGAACCTACTGCCACCTTTGGTGACATTTCACTACCCCTCTGTGGCTGTATGCATTTTCCACTGACCTCTGACACGGCAGACAAATTGGTTACCAGGCTCCTAACACCATACAAATGCAGTGGTAGAAAGCCCCGCCTGCGATTCCCACACAAGATGTTCACGAAAGAGAAGCCCTCAGCCTGAACCACCAGGACCACAGCCTGGAAATGGTTTTCCATTAACTACAACTTTTTAGGATGGCAGATCAGAACTGTCTCTCCACCCCCATCCTACTTCAAATGATTTTTTTTTAAGTATTTATTAGAAAAAAAATTTTGTAAGTCAGTAGCAACCCTGAACTAGTTACTTTAACATCCCTTAACTTTACAATGTTTAGGTTAAAAAGTCTGTAACATGGGTTGTTAATACTGTTTTCCTGTCATCTCTTTTTGGTTGCCTATGGTAGATGAGTGACATGCTTAAGAAGGTACCGAGTGTCTTGTTTTATAGTCCACAGGTCAACAGCTACGCTTTCACTAGTTGCTTTTGTCCACTGCCTCAAGAGAACAGGCGGTGGGTCCCAGTGTCTGTGCGACCCCTTAGCAATGAATTGTAGATGTCTGCAGTCCAGCCATTTGTGTAGCACGTGCGAGGCCCTGGGTGCAATCACTAGTATATAGAAAGGCAAAAGGATGCCTTCGGGCCCATTTGCCATTATATTTGTCAGCAAGCCATTGACTTTAAATGTCTCCTGCATGTTGGTAGCTCAGCTTCGCTTCCCATAACTGATTCTTAGAGAGACAATGCAGATATTGTTTCCTGCAGTTATTTCTAGTCACTTGAGGGCGTCTCAACTGACTGTTCAAAGGCAGGATGAACTCATTCTGTTTTCTGGAAATGTTTCATTAATTGACAGGTCAAAGAATGGAACCCTTTAAGAATCTTCTAAATTGTGTTTTGAGTAAACCTGAATCTGTTAGTTCCATCCAAATTTGCTTCAGAATAAACAACTTAAATTCTTGTAACATTTGGCCTTCTGTGGCACTTCTCAGATCACAGACAGCACACTTCTCCTGAAGTGCTGGTGTCCTGGATACATATTAATGACTTGATAATGATGAGGTGCCAGCGTAGGCATAGGAAGTCAAATGTCAAATACAGGTCCTACCTTCAAGATGCACAGCAGAGCATTTGAGTCCGAGTAGCTGAGACATTTTCTGCCACACTTGTCAGCCTGAGAGGCCAGCAGCTGACTCGGGGTCTCCTGTTGTAGAGCGTCCCTGCACCCTCTCAGGTCTCCCCATAGCACCCTGTAGAATCTGCTCAAATTCTTTAACTGCTGGGCTGCTTATCCATGTTCCTCTCTAGACTAGAAATCTCTTGGAGATTTTCCTAATCCAGAATATCTGACATCTTTTAGACTCTTGGGAAATATTTTCAAATGGCTATATGAATGAGAAAATGACAAATTTAATAAATAAATTTAAAGGAATAAGAATGAATTCAATAGTTTTTTCATACCATCATTGTTCTATAATTTTCCATTTTTCTAAAATTACAACAGTTTCTGGTTTGACAGTTCTACCCTAGGCTAGGAATCTGTGGCACAGTTCACATTTGAGATGTGGGATTCTGAGCTCTCCTCCCCTTTAAAAGACTAAGTGAAAACGTATAAAAAACTCCATTGCTTGTGGCTCATCCATCACATTAGTATTACATCACTTAATCTGTAGTTATTTTTTATTAATCTAATAGCTTTCATATCGCTTGCCAATTCACTACTTCCTGTCTTATTGAATCTAAATTAAGTACTTAATGCTCCTTCTAATTCTTAAATTATCAATACAATTAAATGAAGCTTCAGAGAAACCAAGAAAAATGACTTTAGAAGGAATCGCTTAATGATACTTTCCAAACCACACATTCAGTCCAGAGAGCCTGTCTCCTGTGATCATATACACTCCATGAGGGATTTCTTTCTGCAGTTTGACAGCCAGGAAGATGAGAAGTTACTTCAAGCAGCAGAGAAGTTTCAAGCCGAATGTGCCTCACGGTTCCCACAGCGCCAGTGCCTTCCGACAGTAATCGACATGAGTGGGAAGACCGTGTTCGTCACGCGCTTTCTCAAGCCCTTACAACCCCCTCGGGAGCTCCTCGGTGTCTACCCCAGCAACCCACAGGCCACTGCAGTGAGTATGGAACAGCCAATCGGCGACATTAAAAACATGTTTTCAATTATTGCCAGGTTACTGCATTTCATGATACTTAAGATATTAGGTACACAAAGATCATTAGAGATGAAAGTGATGATGCAAACTGTCTATGGTCATGAGGAGATCTGTTTTTGGAGAAATCTGAAGTACCAGAGATGATGATAATCCTTTTTCCATCCTTTCCATCCGTTCCATAAGTAACTGATTCCTTACTATGCCCTTGGGTTTATAGTGTGTGCTGAAAGATTAACATATGAAACTTTCAAAGTCTTACATAAACATGTTTTAATCATATATTCTCAGTGTTAGGCATGCATTTCTGCTATATCAAATACTCAGTATTCTGCTTAATGCTATAAGCATCACTGAATTCAAACAGCTGCTGTTGGGACAATATGTATTTTCAATATTCAGCCCATTCCACCATGAACTCACACTGAGATATTAAATATACATGTACCATTCACTGGCTTCACAACTCCATACCTACCATAAAATTGTATAAAAGCCATGATATGTTAAGCCAATTTTAAGTGAATACAATAAGCCATAACTATTCAGAGGATATGGATAGTAAAATGAGTAATTCTTTCTAAGTTTTAATATAGTCATATATAAATGTGCATATACACATGAACATATATATGACTATAGTAGATATAGAATTTACTATGTACAATTGGTTTCCATGGGAAGCCAGGTAGGACGCTGTGCACTGTTGGCAGAGATTGATCTCAGGCCTCAGGCATGCTAGACAAGTGTTCTGCCACTGAGCTGCATCCCCAGTGCTCATGATAGCGACTTCCATTCCTCCCAGTGTTGTAATGTGCAGAAGCTGCTCCTAGGAAAGACTGTTTAGAATAGATGAAATAGTTCCAATATTTTTAGGTTATGGATAATACAGAACCGAGAGAAAACAAATCAGAGAAGAAATCGACTACACTAGAGAGATACCTGAAATAGTGTTTGAACTCAAGATGACTAGAACTGGGTTTTGATGAGCCGCACGGCTGAGGGAGAAAGCAGTTAAAGCATGGAGAAACAGCAAAAACTAGTCTCTAGCCCAGTTACTAATATTATTCTCTTCTGAAGCCTCTTGAGTTAGGGCTCCACAGTTCCCACAGCTCGCAGCACTATCGTCTTTCTTCCAAGCTCCTAGTGGGACGGCCCCTTAAGCTCTGCTTCCAGGGTTCAACTGCTTTTCTAGTTCAAAGTTTCAAAGTCTTCCACATCTATTAAAAAACAAAAAACAAAACAAATACCTCACAATAGCAATAGCCCAATCCCTAATACCAACTTGTGTCTTAGTTACTTTTCTACTGCTGGGATAAAACATGACAGGATAACTTATCAAAGAAAGAGTCTGCGGTTTACTGTTTCAGGGAGCTAAAGTCCATTATGGTAGAGTGAAGGTTTGGTGGAGGGTCAGCTGAGAGCTCATATGTTGATCCACAACTGGGAAGCAGAGAGAGAGCACACTGGGAATGGATGAGCATTTGGAAAAGTCAAAGCCAGCCCCCAGCAACAAGGTCACACCTCTTAATCCTTTCTATCCAAGGACCAAGTATTCAAATACAAGCCTATGAGAGCCATCCTTGTTCAAACAGCCACACATGGGTTCCGAATCAAACTCAGGTTCTTAAGTTCAGACAGCAAGTGTGTTTCCCTGCTGAGAGAACTCAATGGCCCCCAAATGTCCAAATTCTTAAAAGAAAACTCATAGAAGTATAATCATGGGAAGTCAATAAGCATAAAAGCAATTGACCTCCTTAGAGATAAATTGTGAATTATACTACAATGATCAGAATTGACTCCACATTCTATTCCCTCCTCAAATGAGGTAGTGCTCCTTAGAGGAATAAATGACTGCTTTCAGGATTAGGCTAAGGAAAGTATATGATGCCAAAAAAATAAGGAAATACAAATGAAAAGTGAGGGAGATAAGGACATTTCAAAGGCACACGAGTGCCGGTTTCTCTGTGAGACCGTCTTCACAGCGTTAGGAGAGGACTAAGGTAGCAGAGCACTTGGTAAACACTTTGTGAACATAGATTTCATCCTGCACACATGCATGAAACATCTATTGGGAGTTTGAGTGGGGATGTAGATTTCTGTTTTATTGGAAGTTAATTTTCTTTGCACAGGAACTGGTAGCGCGATACGTGTCCTTGATCCCTTTCTTGCCGGATACTGTTTCGTTTGCTGGTATCTGTGACCTATGGAGCACATCTGATGTGAGTCCTTCCTCGCTGCTTTCCTGCCTTAACTGAACATCAGCTAAAGGCCTTGCATAACCTTAGACTGCATCACTCATTAGTCATCATAAAAATCTACTTGGCCATCTGTTAGCAGTTTTGAGCTAAATTCTGAAATATCTTTATTCCTGGTTCAGTTTTATCAAACTTCAAAAGTTAAAGAAAATATGGGGATATAACTCAGTGGTAAACGCCTGCCTAGCAGATGCAAGGACATCGGTTAGATCCTCAGCAACACCCACCCCAACAAAAAGTACTGTTTCAAAGAAATAGTCACACAAAGAATGGAAACATTTCACCTGTATTGATGTAGAATTAACCTAGTATTACATTAATATCAGTTTTGTTTAGAAAGTCTAAATCTCATTCTACAATAAAAAAAAATTGTGTATCTTTAATTTGTGAGCTTCCTAAGGTATGCCATGTCAAACACATTCTTTGCACCAAGTCAGGGACCGTGGGTGGTATGAAGCAAGGCAAACCTATGTTAGCACCAGTGTTTAATGCGCTTCTGGATTTCTGGTTATCTGATGTTCCATAAAATTTAACATACCCAACTTTCTTTGATGGAAGGTGCTAAATTAAAAACTTCAGTTGTACTTTAACCTTTTCCTCCCAAATGCATCTTGGCAACAAAAATCTTGGCATTTTTAGAGGAAGAGATGTTAGAGCCAGGAGGGTTTTTCTCAGAAGGGGACAAAAACATACACAGAAGATAAGAACAGAACGGCACCTTAGACTCTGTACTTCAGCATCTGCAGGGCTTATAAGGAGAGTGGGACCCTCCCAAAGCTGTTCTGGGACAGATCAAGGAGTTCATGCAATGCACTCAGAAAATGTTTAGCCTTAGTGAACTAGCTGATACGCACTGAAGGGGAACCATGGAAATCTACCCACTGTGAACATAGTGGTTCTGGATATTCATGCCATCAGCATCAATCTAGAGAAAACATGATGCCCATTCAAGAATCATCAGCATTAAACAAAAATGTCTGATACTTTAAGGCACTGATCCATTTTGCATGAGAAGCTAATATGAACATGCACATCTTTAATCCTAGTCCTGGGAACAAGGAGGCTGAGGTTAGATGGCTCCCAGTTCAGGGCCAGTCTGGGCTACATAGTAAGTGCCAGACCAGCCTGAACCACAAAGCAAGTAAGATCCTGCATGTATGGTCAATCTAGAATAAAACTGTCAATATAATTTTTTTTCTCTCTTTGTCAGCAATTCCTTGATCTCCTGGCAGGAGATGAGGAAGAGCATGCAGTATTGCTATGCAATTACTTTCTGTTCCTGGGTAAGAAGGCATGGCTGGTGATGGGCAATGCCATTCCCGAGGTAAGGCCACGTGGGGTGCCATTAACAAAAAGATGTGGTTATCTAACCAGATGCTCTTCATGAGCAGGACCAATCTTCATTACAGTCCTTTCAGTTGCTACGAAGTGGCAGTGTTACCACAACAGACAGACAGACAGACCACAATGGATACCACATGGAGCGGCTTTATAGTATACTAAGGGCCCTACCCTTCAGACAATTCTGGCACATCTAGACATTTTACCACCTACAGCCCCTATTTAGCTGTTCTTTTAATATGCAATCTGCTCCATCAGTGTCCCCACAATCTCATTCCCGTGGATATTATGCTAAAGAGTGAAGGGAACTCTCTCCGTTTACCTTCTTTCACTGTTAGTAATTTGGGAGGGAGTGGAAACACACCAGATAAAACATAGTAAGAAAGAATGTTGGCAGCTCTGTTTTGCTGTTCAACATATTAAAGTTTAAAAGGCTTGGTGACTCTCAAGAGTATTCCCTACCCCACAGCAAAATACCAATGTTTAGGGAACAATGAGTAATTCTGGGACAAGAATTACTGGATACTAGCAGTTTACCAGAAGTGCTGTTCTAAAGAAGCCATGATGCTCCAAGAGCCCTTGGGAATTACATACTATGAGTTCCACCTGGAACAAGGAAAAGACAAGGCAAGCAAGCCATGGGCCTGCGCTCAAGGTTCTGTGACTCTCAACAAATCATACAACTCCGGGGTTGTTTGTGAACATCAGTGAATTCATGCATCAGCAATAAGTGAATACTCACTGAGTAAAAGAATCTATAATATATGACTATTCCAAGCAGGAAGCAAACATCCTTCATCTCAATCACTGGGTGTGTATCCTCCAAATCTATGTGTTCATGTAACTATGGACTGTGTCTCAAAGGCATGCGACTTTATTAGGAACTGTAAAAAGATTCTGGCCTAACCAGCCTTCTAGATATTCAAATGGCAACTTTACTGGCTCTGCAAAAGGTCCCACTAACAAGGGTTCCTCGAAAGCCTTAAGCTATACCGATTGATAAGGCAAGTAATATCTTTGATTACTAGTTGCATTCTATTAGTACCAAATCCAAAATTCTGAAAATATAAATTCCCATTTTTAAAGTCATTAGCAATAAAATTTAGAAAGCAGAGGACCAGCTACAAGGAAGAATTGTTTCTGGGACTGGAGATATGAATCAGCAGTTAAGAACACTTCCTGCTCTCATAGAGGAAGTTCAGTTCTCAGCACCCTATAAATCCAGCCTGGTAGATGCCACCCTCCTCTAACTCCTTCAATAGCCACCTGCCTGTGTGTGCACACATGAGCGTGCATGCACAGACACAGAGATAAAACACACATCATTTTTTAAAAAGTATTCTGTAAACTTCTATTGACCTTATTTTATAATTAATTGAAAAATATTTTATTGGCTATTTTTTTAGGGGCCAACTGCCTATGTGCTAACTTGGGAGAAAAATTATTATTTAATATGGAATCCCTGCAGTGGACATTGTTATGGACAATTTGATACATTTTGCCCTTTGAAAAGTGTAGGCTGTTTAATTGGTACTGATAATGTGAGTATTACCATTTCCTCTTAAATATGGCTGTTTCTGTAAGTTGACCAATTTATGTATATATTATTGTATATGTATATACTTATTGTAATTATTGTATATAGGGAAGGAATGTAGAAATATGAATATTGAAGGAACATTTATATAAATATAAATAAATTGGCAGAATTGGAAGAACTGGCCACTTTAACTAATCCTAAATTAAACTTTTGGTTTAATTAGTCATCTGACTTTCAGAAGCAGTACAGAAGGTTTTTAGACTCAGAGGATCTAATTTCTGTCCTGGTTCTATCTTCTTAGCATTCCACAACAGAGCTTACAATGCCTAACCCCTTCTGTCAGAGCAATTTGTCACCTGAGAAGACTGGGTTTTAAAAAAGTGTGTGTGTGTGTGTGTGTGTGTGTGTGTGTGTGTGTCTGCGTGTGTGAACATGTCTGTGAATGTAAAAAAACTGAGAACTGATACTATATCACTGATTGTAAAATTCATATAAACTTTAAAATATTTTAAAGAAAAAATGTAGCTTGTTTTTATCTTTGCTTTCTTTACTGCTTCTCCCTCTACCATATTACACACATCTGGGAACATATTTAACACATCCTAATGTGTGCTTCCTTCACTGCCGCTCCCTATATCATACACACACATCTGTGTACATGCCTGCTAACATATATCCTAATGTGTGCTTCCTTCACTGCCGCTCCCTATATCATACATACACATCTGTGTACATGCCTGCTAACATATATCCTAATGTGTGCTTCCTTCACTGCCGCTCCCTATATCATACACACACATCTGGGAACATATCTGCTAACATATATCCTAGTGTTCCTTCACTGCCGCTCCCTATATCATACATACACATCTGCATACATACCTGCTAACATATATCCTAGTGTTTTCTTCACTGCCACTCCATATATCATATATACACACACCTATGTATATATCTGCCAACATATATCCTAAAGTGTTTTATTCATTGCCAATCCATTCATCATACATGCATACCTGTGTACATACCTGCAAAGATGTATGTTACTGTACTTCCTTCACTGCCTCTCCCTATATCATACATACATACACACACAACACACACACACATATACATAACTGTGTACATATCTGCTAACATATATCCTAATATACTTTTTTTAGATTTGGTTTAATATTCAACACCATGATTCACCACTAAGAATAAATTTTGATGTCACAAAGCCCAAACTATGGAAATCTTTTTTTTCACGAAGCCTTCCATATCCTGGCCTTTCCAGTGTTCAGGTAAAATTCTATTAACAATCAAATGTGAATAAAGGGATATGAAATCCTTATGTGAAAAAACTACTTATTTCTTGGCCCTTAATTCTCTTAGTTATTTAATATACTAAATTTACATGTAAGATTTAAAACATTAGTTCGGTAACTTGTGACATATTTACATGAAGACACATACATTCACATATATGAAGAACTGGTATTCACATTTTAGACATATTTGAAAGTTTTTATATAGGAAGTCCATGACTTAAATAGAATTTTCACAAAGTAGAATCACAAAATACAGTTCAATTTTTTTTATGTTGATGTTAATTCACTAAATTGATCCTAACTGCAAAGGATGAAATCAAACTACAGGTCCCACCCACTGGACCTGCTCATAACATTAACCTCAGAGTCTGACAAGTAGACTCTAATTTGTAAGCATGGACATTATTTATTAAAACTGTTGGACACACACACTTAGAATATAAAACAACTGGGTTTGTAATAAAAAAATAACCTTTTATCATGGCACAAGTGGTTCAAACTAGCTTTACAGTGCCCTTCAGAAATTCTCACCTGTGAGAAGGTAGTACATATGAGATTTTTCACAGGAATGCAGTCTGAGGTAGCTTAAGAATGGGAGCAATGAGAGACAAACTACACAATGTAATACTCTGTAGTAGTCAAATTGCCTTAATAAAACTTAGTACTTGTAAACGTGTGTTTTTATTATCCCTACTACAAAATAAAGGCAGAAAAAGGAAGTTGTATGTTCATAAAATAAATCTCAAATTTAGAAAACATGCAAAAACAGTGCAGACTGTCTAGGAATAAACAGATCTGCAGTAAAATAATAAACACAATTAGGTCACTTATCTTCACTTACTACAATGTAAACATCAGATTTGCTCATGGCCATATACCTATCACTGCTGAGGGTGCTTATCAACAGTGAATCCTTAATGCTAGTTGAAAGAAAGATCTGAACAGAATTTCAGCTCATGTGACAAGGGCTAAGGGAAATGAAACCAAGAAGGAATGACAAAGCACTATAATCTGTGACACTTCCTTTACCCTTGGTTCTAATTTCCTTGGCATCTCATAGGCTGTGTTTTCTTAGTCTCAAATTTCATTACTTAAAAAGAAAAGCAGGAGTAGATACAGTGACTCAGACGTTAATAGCACTGGCTGCTCTTGCAGAGGACCAACATTCGGTTCCTAGCACACATTTGGCAGCTCACAACCGTCTATAACTGCAACTCTAAAGACTCTGATGCCCCTTTTCTGGCCTCCAGGGAATTGAAAATAAGTTTAGAAAAGGAAGAAATGCCTATTCAAATTAAGTGTAGGTGCTGACTGAACTTTCTCTTTTATAGCCTGAAGAGCTAATTTATCAACACACAGACAAAACGGCTGCGGCTGAGCTGCAAGACAGGTAACAAAATACCCACAGATCCGTAGGCAATCTATCACTATAAGTAAACTCGCAGCTTAGATCAATATGAAATGATCAGGATTGTTAGACTTTATGTCTGCAGATACCAAGTACAGATATGACGTCTAAATCCCATGACTCAAATGAGGCATCAGCATAAGCATGTTGTGGGCAAAAATGCCGGGGTGAATATTAGTTACATGTAGTTCTCCAAAGACTAACTCATATTGAAACTTAATGTCCTGTAATTATGGGTCTTGTTGGTACACATGAGAATTCTCGGCTTAAATATGCCTCTTTTGTCTAATTAGTGGCTTGTAGAACATCTAGTTTGTGAATCTAACCCATAGTGAAGGCTGGTAAAAAGCCTGTGTAAGTCTTTGTAATTCCACTAATGATGTACAACTGAACTTACTCTGTTTCCCAAATGTGAGAGCCGAGGTTCAGAGTGTTAAAGTGGGCTCCTGACACCTCGACAACAGACCATTCTGATTTCAGAGCCTGTGTTTCATTCCCATTGAGTGACATTGTGTGAAGAACAGTCTGTCAAATTATACAGGATTAAATGTAACCCTTTAAGACATTCTTGCTAGGAATACCAATTTACTCCCAATTCTCCATAAAGCCTTTGTGTGGAATCTCCAACTAGAGCAGTGGTTCCCAACCTTCCTAAGGCTGCAGCGTTTTCATAGTTCCTCATGTCATGGTGACCCCCAACAATAAAATTATCTCCATTTTCACATCGTACCTGTAATTTAGCTTCTGTTCTGAAGAGTAAATATGTTTTCAGTAGTCCTAGGCAGCCCCTGTCAGAGGGTCATTAAGACATGCCCACCCCAAGATTGCAACTCACAGGTTGAGAACCACTGATCTGGAGAAACTAATCTACAATCCTGAGCCTCAGCTTCAGCAAGCTATTGAGCAGACTCATTGATTTCATTTTTGAAGTATTTGGCAATCCATTCATAATTTTTAACTAAGTCCAAGTGGCCCCATAGCTCCTGAGCAATGAGCTGAGGATCTCTCCAACCCGTCCTTGAGATGGGCAAGAGGCTTCAGAATCAGCAGTGTTTAACTTGGACACCACTGTCATCCTATTGTAGACTGTCGTCTTCTGTAAAATTGGAATATCTCATACATCAAAGCATTATTATTGAGAACCAATCAAAATGTACAAAAAACAGCACTGTGTCTAGTAAATAATGGCTTAACAGATGATAGTTTCCCTTCATTCTTTGTTCATGTTTCATAGCCTATGAACCCAATGCAATGATAGTTGTCATTTAAAAAGGCAATTTTAAGGTAACAACAAAAACAAAAAAAAAACCTATTGTGAATTAATTACGGGTTATAAAAAAATCAGTAAAGCATATATATGTATATATAAATTTCAGATTTCCAACATAATAAAAACCCTTTGCCTGGGTATAATTTATCTGTTTGTCACACTACCAATAGAAAAATAAAAGAATTTAGAATTTAAAAAAGGCTTGTTGGATGTATTTGATTTAGCTAGGCCCATGTCACCAGAGCACTGTATTCCTGTTTATCCTGTCTGTATCTATTTCCTGTTGCCATGCATATAATCTTCAAGAACAAGCATCACTTAGGCTTATCTGCCTGGGGAAACAGCACCACCAAAAATGCATTCAAGCATTCACCTGTATCCCATGCTGCATAGAAACTGCATTTTTTGAACATGGGAAAAATTAAATAACAAAAATAATAAATAAAAGGGAAAGTTAAATAGCAAAAAATAATGTTTATTTTTTTATGAACAGGATTGAAAAAATACTAAAAGAAAAAATCATGGACTGGAGGCCACGCCACTTGACTCGATGGAACAGGTACTGCACCTCCACCCTGCGCCACTTCCTGCCTCTGCTGGAGAGAAGTCAAGGAGAAGATATAGAAGATGACCACAGGGCGGAACTGCTGAGGCAGTTGGGAGACTACAGGGTAAGCACAAGTGTGGTAAAATGGCCATCCTCAAAATGGAAGTTACCCAGCAATCATTTGGGGATCACACTACCTACATAAGACCTAAAGCACATGTGAGGTACTATATACCAAAAAAAGAAATACGATGAAATGTTGTAAAACTCAGTAGTTACCAATAAGACCCTATGAAAAAGAGCACTTTCTACCTCAAACTCACAGAGATCCCCTTGACTCTGCCTCCCAAGTGCTGGGATTAAAGGCATGCGCCACCACTGCCCGGCTATTTTTGGTTAAATTTTAAAGGTATGATTTTATGATGACTGATTTTTCAAAAAAAAATTCCCACTAATAAAATCTATTATTTTGTCTACTATCTGTTGGTGGTCTGTCCTATATGACATACCCTACAGCTGGGTAATAAAGTAATTTGATAATTCGTGCAGTCAGATAAACAATATGAAAGCCAAAATGGATGTAAACTGAGGAAATGAAGCCTGAGGAAAATGAAGAACTTATTAAAATTTCAGTTCATCATAGTTTTAGCAGTGGAAAACTGTTCCAGTTCTCTGCAAGTCTTGCCACCTTGACTTCCCTGGGTCTGTGGAATTACATGGGCCATGTGCACACTAAGGGCTATCAAGAGATGGGAATGGTGAATGATTGGTAACACAATAATATGCCAGTAACTAAAACAAAAATATTAAACCTTCAATTTTTATGTTGTTAACATATAGTGAACAGAGAAACATAAATCATCTCAGGATCTTAAAGACTCAATATTAAGAATTATCTAATTTACATAAGGACATGTATCTTTTCCTTCAAATGTTACCGAGTACAAATGTGCTTTTTCTCCTCAGTTCTCCGGATTTCCCCTTCACATGCCTTATTCTGAAGTGAAGCCCTTGATTGAAGCGGTGTACAGCACGGGAGTACATAACATCCATGTCCCTAATGTTGAATTTGCTTTAGCTGTATATATCCACCCTTATCCTAAAAATGTTTTGTCTGTTTGGATCTATGTTGCTTCCCTTGTACGTAACAGGTAATTTTTCTGTGTGTGTGTGTGTTTTTATATTACCTAAAGACTATAAGAATATACATTTTAAATTATAATGGAATCAAAAGAAAATATTTTGAAGTAATGAAATAAAGTTATCTATTTTCAAACAAGTTGGTGTGGCCCCCTTTTTGTTTGGGTGTGACACTTTTTGTTTGTTTGAGACAGGAAACAGGGTTTCTGTGTAGTCCGAGCTGTCCTGGAACTCACTCAGTAGACCAGACTAGCCTCAAACTCAGAGGTCCTCCAGACTCTGCCTCCCAAATACTGGGGTTAAAGGCATGGGCCACCACCCCCTACAACTGTTTTATTAGTCTGGCTCATCATGACACTTTGACCCCAAACACAACTGAGACTGTCTATGAGTACCAGCCTGCAGACTTCTGCATTTGCTTTGTCTTTAGTGCCCTTCACTTCTGTCTGTCCAGCACAAGACAACCATAACTCCAAATCCCAGCAAGTTAGTGCTTTACAGCTTGTCTAGAGGACTAAGTAACAACTCTGCAGCATCAAATTTATAAATGTTGGGTTAGCTCGTAAAATTAATGGTATGTTACAAAAAAACAAGGCAAACACAGCTACTAAAAAAAATTTATAGTGCTGGGGTAAATGAAAGACTTTAAATATCAAGGAATTTAAAAAGAAATTGAAAGCATCATCCCCAATATTTAAAGACAAAAGTTATAGAGAGCTAGCTAGGTGAAAACGGTTGAGCCTCTATGGTGGCTTTCCTGGGTTTATACAATCCTAACGCAGACTCAGGTGCACGTGCCATGGAACACACCACACACACAGATGGGAGGACTAAATATACAAGTATGTGTACTGTTACGGAAAGATGTATGCCAAACAGAAATAGCTACAGCAGGACTTCTCAAGTTACTCTGTGGAAAGAAAGCTGTCCTGTGTGCTGTTTGACAGCAGATTGGAGAGACTGCCCAGCAGTTGATGCTCCAGGTTTGATTTCTATTGTCCATATGGCAGTTCATAATTATTCTTAACTCCAGTGCCCTTTTCTGACATACATGTAGGCAAAACACAAATAAACCTAATTAAAAAATTTTTAAGCCGGGCGGTGGTGGCGCACGCCTTTAATCCCAGCACTCAGGAGGCAGAGGCAGGCGGATCTTTGTGAGTTCGAGACCAGCCTGGTCTACAAGAGCTAGTTCCAGGACAGGCTCCAAAGCCACAGAGAAACCCTGTCTCGAAAAACCCAAAAAAAAATTTAAGACTTGTAACAACCTACCTGGCCTCCACCTACTAGATGGTCTGGTTGAGTTCGCCTCAACCATGTTTTGACAACCAAGTGTATTTCCTAATGCCTAATGAACTCTGTGAAAGAATGACCTCCAATTCAGAACACTGATGGAGCTTCCATTTTCAAAGACAAGAGACTAAGTATCAACTTTAACCTTTGCTTTAGCTGACAGATTCCTCTACCAAGTTACATTGCAATTACATTTGTCTCTACTCAGCTACTTTCATGAACTCTTTAGGGACAGTTGCCCAGACTGACCCAGTTACAAATTAATAACAAAGGGACATAATAACACCATAGTTAAGAAGATTAACTTTGTATAAACCCTAGTTGTGAAACTTACTAGCTGGGTTATGATGGGCAAGTTATTTACTTTTTCCATAATTACAGAGAAAGACCGTATTGCCTGTTCATTGCACTGGGAGGCTTATAAAAGCACAACACTGGCCTTATAGTTAACACCTAAAGTTTATCAGGTACCTAATGCAATTAAACAACTGATACATTTTATTCTCAGAAGGAAATCAATCATAAAAATCCCAGATATACTGAAACCAAGTATAGAGTCTCATGTTAAACTATCCTCTTATATTAAGAATGAAAAACAAAATGTGTACATGTTTTTAAAAATTCCATTCCTTACAATTTCTGAAAACTAGCTGTTCAAAGTTAATTTAGTAACAATAGTATCTAAGCCAGGTTCTTAAACACTTATCCATTTCCTCTCATAAGATCACAGAAAAAAAATCTCCCTATAAGCTATACAGTTTTCTGATTACCTGAGGTTATAGCAAACCTAAGTCCTCTGGTTATGACTCAAGTCATTGTTCTGTGCAATTTCAAGCTAATACCAAGAAAATTAAGCACACATTTGCATGAGACTCATTTCTGGGACATTTTCAGGTTTTTTTTTCCCCCCTCAAAAATGGTACCTGTTACCAACTTCACAAATAAGTTTAATTAACCACCTGCTTGTACATGTGCTCATCTCTATACCAAATCTGTAGGGTTCTAGTTTGTTTTCAAATGATAATGAATCAAAATAAAAACTCTTGACAGCCGGGTGACTCTTCAAAGAGAATGCCAGTAGGTACACCAGTGTTTAATTCAAATGTCAGTTGAACTGCAGAATATTTCAATTAGGTAACTCGTGCTTCCTTTGTCGACACCATCACACAGTCTCACAGGGAGGACGCTGACTGCAGGATTCCTTCCTTCTACAGCTTTGTTTGCACTTTGAGGAGAAGGAAGGAAAAGAGGCAGGACACCATCTTCTTCTTCATGACATACAATTACAATTAATTTCAAAAGGAAATTTAACTCAGTAGTATTTAGTATCTAAAACTGTTAATGTGTCAGGGTCACAATTTTATGGAGGCTCAATGAACAAAACATTTAGTAAACCTGAATTCAGACTGAAAATAAAATCACAACACAAGATATTGCTCGGTAACGTTCTCAAAGTAGTTTTATTTATACATTTCTTCAAACACTCACAGAATTTTAAGAATCCCTCCCAAATTTGACAGTTTAGGGACAGTGTGGAACCAGGTGTCAAAGCAAATACAAATAGACAGGTGCTTTTGCTAGCTCACTGAGCAAACACTGAGAGGCCAATTTATTCTACAATCTTAAAGAATCTCATCTCTAGATGTGTTTGTGGCCCCTAAGAATTGTTAAAATAAAGAAAATGTTAGGAAAAAAGAGATTCATTTCCAAAATGTCCAGTCTTTGAAAATAAAACTCCAGAAAGAATATCTGAAAGGATCTGCAAAACTTGGTACAGTGTTTACACACAGAGAACCAGTAATCCTCACTGACTAATCAAAATAATCTAAAATTACTTTAAATACCATGACATTAGTGATACTCTTTTTAAAGCACTTCATTTAAAAGAAACCAGTAAGACTGTTCTCACCCTAATAAAAATTCCTGATCCCTTTCTAAAACAAAAATATACTTTGTAAGGAAAAACAACACTGTACAGTTCACTGCTAAATTAAAAATCTGAGACTGTAAGAAATGGGGCCAAAACAATCCAAAAGGGAGCATGTTAACACAAGAAATGTGCTCTAAGTAAAGTGCATGAAAGGAAGCCTGCTCAGCTAAATGAAGTACACAAAGGTCAGAAGTCAAGGGTCATTCACCAGAGCGGCAGCAGGCTCGAAAACCACACTGCAAATTCTGGCATCCACTGGCGGTGTCAGCATGAGGACCTGTATGAAAGTAAAACACACGTGAAAGGAGGAACTTCTTAGAGACCACGCAAAACAGTTCTGCCTGTTAATCTAAGAGTGTTCTACTAGCAGTTCACTGACATCACACAGGTAAATCTTACAGTGGAAGCATTAAAGTTTCAGACACAAACTGCCAATAATAGTCTGGTTTCATCTAAAATATCCTCCATGAGAGATGGAACATAGTAAAATTTTCCAAGACTATTACAACCCAAGAGGAAAAGGAGACAATCCACAGAAACAAGACTGCTGGATAGTTTAAAAACAAACTCTTTGAACATCCTTCCTAGAAACATAAAACACAAAGCAAAACCCTATCTGAACTGTGTCAGATAAATGGAACACTAAACAATTAGAATAAATGCCATATTCAAGGTTTAAAACAATATACTACATAGATGCAGATACGATGTATGTGCCACACTCTGAGCATTTGGAGATCTCTGAAAAAACAAATGGTAGCTTTAGATGAAATTGCTTCCCAAAACTGAATACAAAATGAGTGACTAATTAAACATCTAGAATATAAAACGGTGATTCATTTACAAACAATAACAAACCACTTGTGGAATAACTGGAATTTTACCCCAGCTGCAATATGCAACCCAGACACTAGAAAAACAAAATCTAGATCTATTCAGGAACACAGCTAAAAATTAGAAAAGTACAAAGAAATTTCACAAAAGAGTGCACTGAATAAATGGTTTTCATTTAAAAAAAAAAAAAAAAAAAAGCAAATGTAGAAGGGTTGTTTCTAGCATTTCAAAGGCTCCATGTAGCTGGTACACTGGATTAAGGAGCAGTTCTCTATGCTTCCACTGGGAAAACCAAAGCTTGCAATTATGATACATTAAGGACAAAACAAAATGAAGACATGAAACAGAACTGCAAGACAGAATGAACTTAACATCACACTACCCCAGTGATCTCCAGATCACACAAACACAGTGTCCGTCTGCGTCACTCTACTTTTCAAGAGCAGCAGTACACTGCAAAAGGTGGCTATGCTACACCCTAGAAGACAGAAATCAGGAAAGCTGCAACTAAACACATAGAACACATGTATCGCCAGACATTAAACATTTCCTTTTATTCTCAAGATAGCACATATGGAAGAAAATGAAGAACTTCTTAGAATAAAGTCTCTGAGATATAATGTTCGTATATTTCACTATGTAAATGGCAAATTATCTCTAAGAAAAACACTGACTTTTACATTTATGTATAGAATTGCAATCAACTATAATTTCACTTATGTTTACATATTTAAGATTGACATGTTTGGAATTAGCTTCAAATACGAGAAACAGACATGGCATACAATATGGAAATGGGAAATAGAGTAAATCAAAAAAGACTGGCCTCAGATTTCAGACTTTGAAAACTATACATGTTTGTAAGTTTTAAAAATGCCCTACAAAACAAGCACTACAGATTCATTGTTACTTACTAGCAGCTAAAATCTTCTATTTTTAATGTTACCAAATATTTAAAATTTATTTTTAAAAAGTCCTATAAAGCAGCAAATTCCTTATTTTTCCTTAAAATAAGACACAAAGCTAAAAGATTTAGTACATATTTGTAATTGTTAGAAATGCCCTGGCAAAGAATCCTAAGTTTTGAAATTCTTCTCGCTGTCAATCTTTGACCAAGTTTTTCCATGTAACGTAGTTCCAGCTTTCCTAGGCACCAGTCAGTCCTCACCACCCACTGCTTAGCTTGGCTTCACCCCTTACACAGTACTGCTTTGCCACCAAACATCTGATATCTTTTCTCTCACTCCTTGACACTTAATCTATTTAATGCTCAGACTGCTGAATCTTAACAAAATATACCTATTATTTATCAGTGCATAATTCTATTCTCAGCAACTATGAAAAAACATGAAAATTCTTAATGTCCAAATAACAGACCATACATGTCTATAGTCATACCACACACACACACACACACACACACACAAGCACACGTGCACACGTTTTTATGTTTGTTTCTCTGTTTAAGACCCAAAGACTTATGTCTTCCAGGCTGGCTGCAAACTTCCGGGTTGGTACTCTTTGTGCCTCAGCTTCCTAAGTAGCTGGACTACACAGCTCCCTATATCCTGTCTACATCCGTGACCTTTTTAGTGACAGAAAGGTAAAGAAGAAACACTATACTGAATTCCATATAAAATTCAGTATTTAAAGAAAAAGGCCTGGGGGGGGGGAAATAGTCAAAGCTAGAAACAGTATTTAATTCGTTTTTAAGGGAAAAATAGTAAAAGGGGCCTCAACAGTCTAAGTGGTCAAAGATGCTATCCTCGCACTAGACTAACAAATTACAGCACACTTTCCTTTAAATATCTGACTTAGCCAAACAATTAATGTATCAGGCTAAATTATAGTAAGAATTAAATTAAATTAAAAGGTTAAAAAATCTCCTAATTGTTAAAGCAAAGAATACTACTTTTTTATATTGCAATGACAAGAAACAAAGGTAGCTAATTCTGTTTATAAAAATGCCATGTTTTCTTGGTTTTAAGTACTATATATTACTCATGCTGTGCATATGTCTTCACTTACCTTCACTTACCTTTGATTCCCTTTTAACTTAAATTAGAAACATAAGAGAGCAAATCATCTGAGACTGTCACCTCCAGAACTATGAGCTAATCTATCTTACTGCTAAATTGTGCACACGGTGAGATGCAAAGCAGCACAAGAGCATCATCCACCTGTTCCCGGAGCGTGAAACTAGGCCAGACAACAACCGCTTTATGATAAAGATTTCTGTACATATTATGGATAAGACACCTTGCACATCCAAGTCAAATAACAATTTAAAAATCACGGAGAATCATTCAAAAGAATCAGAGTGTGTGTTTGCCATCAGAACTTAATACAGTATCTTGCTCAAAGTAGAAATGGAACAGCTGATGGCTAACACCTCCCCCAGTGTTTGCCAGTGCTTAGAAGAGGTCATTCTGCCTTTTTCATTCACTATTTAATCTATGAGTGACGTTTATCAGCATTAAATTCTTTTAGCTAATAATGTGGTAATTATGTAGATTTTTTAAATAAAATACATTTCAAATTCAATGTTACTTTTAAATATATATATTTCCTCATTACTCTGAACCATGTACTAAATCATAACCATTATTTTCAGAATAAAAATGAAGATTCCTAAACCTTCATCAAGCATTTCCTGGACAAGCTGAGCTTTGAAAGTACTATACCAATGTGTCACCTTTACAACTGGTACAATCTTTGAAAGTACTATACCAATGTGTCACCTTTTACAACTGGGTACAATTTTAGCAGCTTTTAAGTTGTCCAAACATCCTTTTACAAAAAAGACTGACTCAAGTATTTCTTTAATACTACCTAGAATCCTAGAAAACGCATTATATGAGAAGTCATCCTGTAAACTTTAAAGGATTTCCATTTCTTCGAAATCATGCTCTATCAAGTTAAGAAAGGAAATTTCAAGTACTGTAAAACTTTCAAAACTTTAAAAAAATCAAATCTCTCAATTAAAAATATCCTACTGAAAATTAGAAATAAAAAATACAGTCAACAATGGAGTAAATAGCTCCTTTGGAAAGCCAATACTATATATTCAAAACAGATTAAGATAAAAATAATATTGAGAAAGAACAAGAGATTTTAATCACTAACTTTTCATCTAAATATTTTTAAAGTTTAAAAACACTTAAGTATAAAATAAGTAGGCATATAATAAAATTGAACTAAAACTCAATACTTTCCACTAAAATACCTATATCCACTAAGCAAAACAAATTAGGTTATGAGATTTGTTTCCAACACAACCTATACTGAAATTATATAGGCAATTTAAATGTAACATACAAATAAAATAAAAAGTACTTACTAATTAGTCTTAAAATATATCCTATAAGCCTTAGGAAGTTTTGTTTTTAAAAGCTGTACTTATTCTTTCAGATTACATGTTTATATGTGGGTATATGTGCATATAAGTGCATGCACCAGCCACAGAAGACAAATGTGGTGTTGAATCCCCTGGAATGGAGCTACAGGCAGTTGTGAGCTGCCCAATGTGTCTGTTGGGAACCAAACTCTGGTCCTCTGTAAGAATAACTCATCCACTTAACCACTAAGTCATCTGTACAGTCCCCTATGACTTTATTTTTCATAAGAAACAAAAACTTCCATTCATGAATGTCCTTTTGTTTTTGTTTGTTCAACTAGGTACACACACACACACACACACAAATTATTCATCTTTTTTCCATTCCTTGGCTATACACTGCTAGCAAGAGAGAGTAAAGACAGGTACTACCAAGGTGCTTTTGTCAAGAGAGAGTAAAGACAGGTACTACCAAGTTCATCTGTCAAGAACATGTAGAGAGAGTAAAGACAGGTACTACCGAGTTCATCTGTCAAGAACATG
>JAQHUG010000017.1:12703853-12755958 GCA_028555095.1 Dicrostonyx torquatus | reverse complement strand
AGTTCATCTGTCAAGAACATGTAGAGAGAGTAAAGACAGGTACTACCGAGTTCATCTGTCAAGAACATGTAGAGAAAGTAAAGACAGGTACTACCGAGTTGCTCTGGTCAAGAACATGCAGGTCTTCCAGAAACAGAAGAGCTAAAATCTCCAGTCTCATTTACTTTAGGAGAAATCTAAATTCCAAGTCATAGGAAATTTGCTAACTTCTCTGCATGCTAAAATGTTTTCTTGTCTGTTTACCTCGCTCCTGTCAACTGTTCTCCCTGAGATAAACTCTGATCTTCTCTTTCATTTTAGAATAACTGGACTCTCAAAAACAACAGTGTGCAGTATAAGATAGATATAGCAGAATGAAGCTGCTTAAACTTGTTTCTAGTTATAAATACAAGATGATTTGTTTTATTGATAATTGAGTAGCAGCTTTATTACGCCTCTGAAAAACTTTCTCCTAAACACAATCAAATGCCCAAAAGAACAACAAATATAATTTGAAACTGCGTTTTCTAACCAATAGACTTTAAAAAAGAAGAAAAAGGGTGGGAGGAAGAATGTCTGTGTATGTGTGTGTGTGGGGGGGGGGTGACTCTTTTTCTTTCTTTTTTTTTGTTTTTTTTTTTTGGTTTTTCGAGACTGGGTTTCTCTGTAGCTTTGGAGCCTGTCCTGGAACTAGCTCTTGTAGACCACGCTGGTCTCGAACTCACAGAGATCCGCCTGCCTCTGCCTCCCGAGTGCTGGGATTTAAGGCGTGCGCCACCACCGCTTGGCTGTGTGGGATTTTTAAGATGGGGTTTCACATAGTCCAAGCTGGACTTGAAGCAAGGGATTTCCTTGAATTACTGACACTACCATGTGAGTGCTGGGAGTAATTATAAGCATGATTATAATTTATGTGGTACTGGGGCTCAAACCCAGAGATTCATACGTGCTAAGCAAGCAGTCTCTCAAGAAGCTACAACCCCAAATCATACTTCATGATTTTTAAATCAGTTCAGGAATCAGGAATCAACTTCTAAAACAGTTTAGGAATTTTGGTCATGCCTAAACCATCTCAGTCTTCTCTCATACTGCACAATCTACTCCCTCAGTCTTGAGGCGATTCAGATGAAATAAGACACAGGGCTCCTGAGGAGTTCACATCACCAAAGTCTTCCTTTGTCTATCTGCCATACTGAATAAAGCAGTGCCGTGAGAAAAATGAGCCTTTCGTTCCTAAGAAATCGGTGTGTCTAGAAAATCAATACTCTTAAGTTGTTAATGGTAAATGCTAGAATACTACAATGGAATTCCCAAAATCTCAGAATAATCTTAGTGATTCTATAACAACTTGTCCATTTTTAAATGATTTAAACTCTTATGAGCTTAAAAATCTTTTAGAATGGTAAGAAAGAAACTTACCTTCAAGAAGTGAGTAAAAATGTGTGATACTTTGATTTTACTACCTTTGAGAACCAAATCATTCTAATTTTATTAAATTTCAAGGACTAACCCTGAAAGACAATCTGTGCAATTGAGAATCTAGAAAGCAAATTAAAACTATAAAAAAAAATTAAAAAAAATAAAAAAAAAAAACTATAAAAATTATTAGAACTGCCAAAAACTTTAAATGCATTCTTCAAAGTATCTCACTATTAGAAGGCATTACCGTTAATGTTGTCACAGTAGTAAAAGTATTCATCATTTAGGGAAGGACATGCTGAGACCAAATCTTGCAGCCCTGCACCAGTTACAGTAAGACAGCCAGAGAGATTGAGGTGCTCCAAGTAAGGCAGTCCTCCTCCCAGAGTCAAAACCCTGCAAGAGAAATAATGTGACAGTCAGGAAATATTCACCTTTGAAATTTTTAATATTTTGAAGACCCACTAGATCAGTATTTTACATACCTCTCAATTTGCTAATAAGAAAAGTTAAAAAATTTTTTATAAAACACTGAAAACTGACTCATCCTTAAGCAGAAATACACTGATTCAAAAAAGTGTTGTAGATTTTTCCTGGGCACTGAGCTTATAGCTCACAAGCCTAGAGAAACCAAATAGTATGGTGAACCCAAAGAAAAACATATATATATATATCCTCCTGGAAGTGGGAAGCAAACAAGATCGCCAGGCAAAAGTTGGAAGCATGGGTGTGGGGATGAGGGCGGAGCTAGGGGTTGGGGATGGGGGTAGGTGAAAGGGAGGGGGTAGAAGGGAGAAGGAAGAACTGGGGAGAGCCTGGGGGTGGTGGAGGGTGGAGATAGAGGAAGGGTAGATATTGGAGAAGGGAATAAGATATCTACATAAAGGGAGTCATTTTAAGATTGGCAAGAGACTTGTCTCTAGAGGGGATCCCAGGTGTTCCCAGGGATGTCCCCAGCTAGGTACTTGGGCAGCAGAGGAGGGGGTGCCTGAACTGACCTTGTCCCATGGTTACATTGTTGAATATCTTGATCGTCACCATAGAAATTTCGCATGATGGAATGAGATAGAGCCAGAGACCCACATTCACATCAGAGCAAGGGACTGAGCTACCAAGGTCCAGGGGAAGAGCAGAAGGAGGGAGAAGATGAGCAAGGATGTCAGGACCGTAAGGGACTGGCCCACGAACTGAGACAGCGTGCTTGATCTATTGGGAGCTCATCAAATCCAGCTGGACCAGGACTGAATGAGCATATGACCAAACTGGACTCTCTGAATGTGGCTGCCAATGGGGACTGACTGAGAAGCCAATGATAATGGCACAGGGACCTATATATCTCTTCTGCATGTATTGGCTTTTTGGGAACCTATTCTATATGGATGCACACCTTCTTAGACCGAGATGGAGGGGGGAGGGCCTTGGGCTTTCCACAGGGCAGGGTATCCTGCCCCATCTTAAGAAAGCAGGAGGAGGGTGGTGGGGTAGGGGGAGAGTGGGGGGGCCTGGGACAAGGGGAGTAAATGTAAATTTCTTTTAATTTTAATGAAAAAAAAGAAAAAATTAAAAAAAAGAAAAAAGACTCCAATAAAGCAGCACATGACACCTTGCTTTATAAGAATATTATTGTAACTCAGTTCTCACATGAAGAAACACTGAGACCTAGAGATGTACTGTTCATTCTCCCAACACACTGTCTAATAGAGTAAAAACTATCAAGGAAATTCCTGAAGTCTGAAATATAATTGCCAGTTCTGGAGTCCTCTCCCATAACCTAGTGAGCTGGCCCTGCAGATGTCAGACAGGGAAGGAAACCAAACCACGCAAAGAGATAAGAATGAAAACCCAGTGCAGACTGACATCATCAACTACTTCAGGGAGTCTAATACCAGGCGCACAGTACAATGTGGGAAAGGGTAACAGGTACAATCAGTGAAATCAGTCTAATTCCAGGTGCACACTAAAGCTGAAGGTGTGACTACAGAGACTCCTTACAAAGTACACGAGACCACGAGGGTCTAGCTAACAGGCCTAGAACAGAAAGCATAGAATTCAGCAGGCCATAAAGTACATGTGACACCTCTGAGCCTAAAGATGGGCAATGTCTAGGGAGGAAAGAGTCTGGGACAATCATTCTGGGGAATCTGGACGAGGTCTGCCTCCAGAGATAACAAAAGGTCTCCAGGTCATAAAATCCACTCAGTTTTTTTAGATGGAATGCAGGTATCTGATTTTTACTTCCTTCCATTGAGGAGACACCCCTGTACGATTAACATTCCTGGTACTTTTAGTGCTTCTCTGTGAGTACAACAACCTCTATGCCCAACACCTAGTAATTCCTACACATACATGTATATATAAACATGAAAACATGTTTATACCTAAACTAACATATAAGTATTCATAGCAGCATTATTCACATCAGACAAAAAGCAGAAATACCCCATATGTACACTGATGAATGGATAAACAAAATGTGGTATAGCCATACAATTAAATGTTATATAGCTATGAAGTATACACAGGTTATGATTTGCATGAACTTTAAACACATTATGATATGTGAAAAAAAAGCAAACATTGAATACTGTCGTTTAACAGTAGATAAGCCACAGAGATGCTTGGTAGATTAACTGGCTGCCAGCAACTGAGGACAAGAAGAACTGAAGCAACTGCTTATAAGGATTTTTAGTTAGGAGATGACAAAAATGTATTAAAAGAGGATTAGTGATGGTAAAATTGAAAAGGATGTAAATTTATTTCAGTGTTTAAAAAGAAAACCAAGCATCACATTCATGTATAAAAACTACAATAGATTAAAATATATCAAGAATAAAATTGAGAATGTCAAGATTCTATACAACATTATTAAAAGTATTAAAAGAATACTAAAGCATCAAAAATGGGATAGCTAGAAACAGAAGAGACAAATTAAGAAACTAATATGCCAAATTCAGTTTTAAAATTAATACAGCTTAATAAATTAAGAACCAGTGTCAGAAGTAAGTTAACTTTTTTTTTTTTTTTTGTTTTTCGAGACAGGGGTTTTTTTTGTGGCTTTGGAGCCTGTCCTGGAACTAGCTCTTGTAGACCAGGCTGGTCTCGAACTCACAGAGATCCACCTGCCTCTGCCTCCTGAGTGCTGGGATTAAAGGCGTGCGCCACCACTGCCCAGCAAGTAAGTTAACTATTATGGTGATAATAAAGAACTACAAATTTTTGTTTTTGTTCTTTTGAGCCATTCTTGTCAGACAGTATTGATTAGCCTAGAAATCACTGTGCAAAATAGATTATCAATTACAGCAACTGTCCATCTACTACTTTCTAAGAGCTGGGATTGCAGGCATATACCACCACATCTGGCCAGGACTATGGGAATACTGATACTCCAAGAGGATAGTGAATGGTAACAATTGGAAAGGACATGTTCTAAATCTAATTTATCTTATATTCTAATTTTAAAGGAAAATTTCCCACCATTTTGCCATCTTTATAGACCTCAGGCCAACAATGGTAGTAGTTCAAAATCTGTGTGCTCTGACAGGAAGGAGGGGTGTTTTTAGACGGGGTCCCTCTTACTACACAGTTCAGGCCGACCTTGAACTCAGATAGCCAAGCGTGGTCTGGAATTCAAATTCTTTTGTCCAAGCCTCCTAAGTGCTGGGATTAACTGGTCCAACAAAAATCCTTTAAAGGAAGAAAATACTTAAAATCCACTCATTCATAAAGTCTAGGAACTTTAGCAGTTCACAATAAAAAATATACCTCTCAGAGCGTCGTTTAAGAGACTCAAATGGTATCTGAATGTAAAACAAACTAAATGAAGTATAAAGTGCTTCTGTTACAAGTACACCTAAATCAACAGTCGCTGGCTTCACCGACCCTTCTGTTACAGTACACCTAAATCAACAGTCGCTGGCTTCACCGACCCTTAGTGGAAAAACTAACAACTATAAATACAAACAAGCGATTATAATAACCACATGACAAATGCTCTTCTGGAAATCCACAGAAAGACTCAGGTCAAAATAGGTTTCTCATAATGGCATTAATGGCATACATTATGAGAAAAGTAATAAGCAGAATTTAGCCCCTGGTACTATATTACAAATAGAAAATATGGCTATTAAAGACAAAAGAAGACAGTACCACAAAAATAAGAAAACAGCTCTTTAGGGCTAAAGTGGAAGTGTGTATGTGCACGCATGCCTGTGTGTCTGTCTGTCTTTTGGGGACAAAGATGAGATTAGGACAAAGTAGAGATATCCAAATTACAAAGGTTAAAGGCAAAGGCTATAAAATTGGCCTTAACCAAAGGTAGCATGAACTAATGAAGGACTAAGCGGTACAGTCAAACAGCAAGAAAAAAACATTCTATAAAGAGCTCTCTCATCTGTGTCTTGTCACAAATGCCCAAGTACACCAGACACAGGCTGAAATAACAAACCAACAAACAAAAAACCCAAATGAATAATAAATTCTGCCCTCAACCAGGGAAAGGAGTATTTAAACAATTAATTTTAAAAAAAGCATACAAGGAAAAAAAGCACAAAAAATGTACAAGTTACAGAACTGATTCAAACAATAATGATTCAAAGGCAGAAGTTGTTAAGGAATAAAAGCTGGGCGGTGGTGGCGCACGCCTTTAATCCCAGCACTCAGGAGGCAGAAGCAGGCGGATCTCTTTGAGTTTGAGGCCAGCCTGGTCTCCAAGAGTTAGTTCCAGGACAGGTTCCAAAGCTACACAGAGAAACCCTGTCACAAAACAAACAAACAAAAACCAACCGAATAAACAAACAAAACAAAGTTGCAAATTCAATAATATATAATTCAAACTATTTAGCACCCAACCAAAACTATTAAATATTAAAACAAACTATGAGGGAAAAATGCATTAGTCAACAAAAACACAGCAATAAATGATAAAGATAGTAGAACTAGTAAACAATGAGTTTAAGAATTTTTAGAGATGTTAGCAAGATAGCCAACTAAAAAGTTCCTAACACTAGCTCCCTTCCCAAACAATAGCAGGACAACCAATAAAAACTACACTTTGATGAAACCAACACAAGAAGGACCAGTGCACCATAAGCTCTGCAGAACCCAGAGTCGAGAGTGGCCTCACACAGAATGAAAGAAAATATATCATCTTCACAGTTCAATCCCCAAAACGCAACCAGGATGAATTCATTATTGTAGGTAAAGAGGAAATAAGAACCTCCAGTAACCCCATTGCCACCCTGAACACTTAGAGTCCTCATAAATATTAAACACAGTTGACAGAGCTAACTAGAGACCACACAGTGGTGATAGACCACAGAGGGAGCCAATACTGTAACCCATCTCCTACCCACGTTTCAGAACCAAACACAACTGCTAGAACATGTCCTGCTCCAGAGGGAAGTAGTCATGGCATCCTTCTATCCCTAAGGCTTTGTGATCAGAGTCACCCCTGCTAGTGGCCCATGATTCATAATTCACAGGGAATCAATGCCCTTGTCACCATGATTAAGTCTCCTATATCTCAGGCAAAGTAGTACTCCGCCTCCAGAGAAAACAGTACCCTGGTCATCCTAAGTAGTCATGCTACTATTCCCAGATTGAGATGGCACACTGTCTCCTGTGCAAACTAAAACCAAGGCTCCTGGGCCCATAGTACTGACTGGTGCCTCTGAGTCACTGACATTTGGCTTTATTTTTTAATTTTACTTTACACGTATGGGTGTTTTGCCTGTGGAGAGCATCAGATCCTCGGGAACTGAAGTTACAGAAGACTGAGTAGATCTGGACACTGAACTCAAAAGCAGCAAGTACTCTTATAAATCACTGACCTATCTCTCTAGCCTTAGACACCAGTGTTTTGGCCAATCTACAACCAAGTCTGCCTCAGAGATGGACCCTCTTCCAATATTCAAGTGTCCCACAGGTCAGAACTCAATTCTAGAGCTGCTTTCAGAACCTACACTCTTAACTATGGCATCTCTTTCCAGTCTGACATATTAGACAAAGTCAAATGCTGTGCTGGTAGGTCTCTGGAAGGTTCCAGTACATGAACAGTGGCTCACCAAAGGGGTGAAAGAAGGAATAAATGATAAAGGTGTGAATGACAAGATTACACTGTTTTAGGGGCAGTTATCCTCCCTATAATAAGCTTTGTAATTTCTCCCTTACAAGAAGTATACTGAAGGTCAAGATTATTCACTCAACTCAGGGCCTTTGAGCAGCCAAGTATGGCCCATGGAGAGGCTCTCCTGGAGCCTGACATAGCTTACAATCCAGCCCCAGTGGCAGGCCTAGGAAACAAGAGCACAGCTCTGCCACCCTATATCCTATCCTGAGCCAGAAAAGCAACATAAGCTGGTCCTGCCAAAGTCAAGAGAGGTGGGAAGATACGCAGCATCCCGACAGCGGCACTCCAGGAGGAGGCCAGGTGACTCAAGAAGAATGTAGATGCTAACAGCTTAAATAAGATAGTACCTCACAGCCATGCTCTATTACTCAGCATTGTATTTTGATGGAACAACTAATACATAATGAAATATGTTCACGCTATATGTGAACTTACTTTTTGCTGCTGCATTCCAAGACCAAATTGCACTTACTTAGAATTAGAATGAAGGGCAGTGCACCTTCAGAGATGCTAACAGCCTCTGTGAAACAGTTTCACTACTTTTAAAAAGCATCTGGAAGAATAGCATAAAACAGCAGAGTTTGAGTAAGATGGGAATGGTGGCACAGGTCTATAATCCCAGCACTTGAGAAAGAAAAGGCAGGAGAAACAGGAGTTTAAAGCCAGTTTTGGATATATATTAAATCTGAGATCAATCTGGACTCCCTGGGTTTCTGGATCTAAGTAAATCCCTTACTCCCTGTAGTGGTTTGAATAGGTATGCTCCCCATGGAGTCACGTGTCTGAATGCTTGGCCCATAGGGAGCTGCACTACTAGGAGGCCTGGCATGGTTGGAGGAAGTGTGTCACTGTGGGGTAGGGAGGCTTTGAGGTCTCATACATTGGGTGCAGCCTGAATTGTGAAACAGTCTCTCTGCTGACTACAAATCAATATGCAGAACTCTCCAGCACCATGTCTGCCTGCATGCTGCCATGCTTCTCACCGTGATAATGGACTAAACCTCTGAACTGTAAGCCAGCCCCAATTAAATGTTTTTCTTTGTAAGAATTGCCGTGATCACTGGGCAGTGGTGGTGCACACTTTTAATGCCAGCACTCAGAAGGCAGAGACAGGCGGCTATCAGTGAGCTCAAGGCCAGCCTGGTCTACAGAGCAAGTTCCAGTTTCAGGACAGCTACACAGAGAAACCCCGTTTTGAACTCCACCCTACCACCAAAAAAAAAAAAAGAAAAGAAAAGAAAAGAAAAAGAAAAAAATGGTTGCCATGGTCATGGTATCTGTGAAATAAAACCCTAACTACAACATCCCTCCACCTACATACCTCCACAAAAAAGACAAAATAGTTTGAAGGCACCTTATACAAAAAGAGGAAGGTCCTCTTAAACATCATCACAGTACCTCTCTATGCTTTGGCAGCCAGGGAGATCACTACTACAGTTTTGTTTAAATAAACGTGATGTCTCTACAAACTGCATGCTTTTAAATGTTGTGTTTGTGCCCACAGATGACTGTGGCTATCAATCTCAGTCACAGAGGAAAACTTGAACTTATCAAACTGCTGAGATTGACAGCTGCTGCTGTAGCAGGTGGTATAATGAATGCTCAGCCGTAAAAGCAGGAAAATAATCAGATTTCTTTATCAGCCCCTCAAAAACTCATCAACATCTGGGATGTGGGTATAGGATGAATCAAAGTGTTCTAGGGAGGGCTGTTGTATGCTATTTTTCTAAATGGAAAATTCTCTCTTAGAGGCAGAAGCTCAGAAAACTCTTTACATTCATAAAACTTACTAAGCTCAGGAAGTTTACGTCACTTAAAAGATTCAGCTCAGGGTTCACAAGGCCCTTTCCCAGCATCACACAAGCAGTAAAGAATGGTGGAGGATGATAAACCTTCTACAGAGCTGCCTGACAGGGACCTCTAGGTCCGACTTCTGTGACTCATGGTGAGTGGCCTTCTCAGTGATGCAGCTACCTTTAATATTCATGGTTAGTATCAAGAGACTCCAGAGAGCCAAACAATCCTAAATTACACAGGGTGAGAGACAAATTTCTATTTCTAAACTTACTACAAAGCTATAATCACTGAAATAGTACTATCATTTCTACTTATGCTAAAACACCATAAATTTAATTAGATCAATTGGATAAACAAAATCCAAGCAGAAAAGTTATCAAATGATCTGTTTATAAATGACACTGTATGTAGAAAACCTTGAAGAATCCACACACAAACTTAGGAGTATAGATCAGCTGAAGAGCGCTTGTCTGACACGTGCAAGACCCTAGGTTATCTAATCAATACAGGGAAAAGGGAGGGGAAAATCACATACAAAGCAGAGTTAACAGTAATAAGCTCAATAAAATAGAGAAGTAAACAAACCAACGCACAAAAATCAATCCCCACCATGGGGACATACACAACGTGGGAAGCTGGGATAGAGTTCTGAGGGAAGTCCGTCTAAAATCAAATTATTTTCTATGTACCAGCAATGAACAACCTAAAAAAGGAAATTAAGAAAGCAATTCCATTTACAGTAGCATCAAAAAATTATGAAATAGTAAAGTATTTGGCTCCATTTCAGCTTATTTTTAATTATGTATATAAGCGTATGTTTCTGCATTTACACAAATGGAATAGACTTTGTTGATGTACTTACTGCTTATATTATACATAAGCGTGCTTATTGTATATAATTTTTCTTGTATTAGTTACAGCCTTTTTATTTTAGACAAAAAAAGGGGAAATGTAGTGATATTTCATTTGAATTTTAATAAATAAAGCTTGCCCGAAAATTAGAAAGTAAAATAGCCACACTGGTCAGCCATACAGACCAGGCAGTAGTGGCATACCTTTAATCCCAGTAGCCACACTAGTTGGCCATAGAAGTCAGGCAGCAGTGGTTGATGCCTTTAACCCCAGCACTAGAGAGGAAGGAACATAAGACTCAAGGAGACAGGTGAATTCCTGGAGGTAGGAACGCCATTTCGGTCTGAGGTAGGGTTAAGAGTCAGTGGCTGGCTGTTCTGCTTTTTTGATCTTCAGGTTGAACTCCAATATCTGCCTCTGGGTTTTTATTAATTGTGCTACAAGTCTCTAACACTATGTAACTGGGGCTGAAGAGATGACTCAGGATTAAAAGGATTTACTGCTTTTCCTGTGGACACAAGTTCTGTTCCCAGCACCCATATCAGGCAGCTCACAATCAACCATAACTCCAGTTTCAGAGGATCCACTGTCTCTGGCCTCAGCAGGCACCTCCACATGAGCAAATGCAGAAAGATATACCTACACATATAATTAAAAATAAATCTAAAAAGAAAAAGTACTCATAACCTAACAGCTCTAAGTGGGTCCCACAGCATACAGAAGACCTGGACGCTGAGGAGATCTGCCTCTCAGTTACTCAGATACTGAACAATTTACCCCTATTTTTCTCTCTAGTAAAAGAAAAGAGGGGTGGAGGCAATTAATATACTATGCTGAAGATTGTGCTTACAGGGCTGGGATGTCACACAGTGTTAGAGTTCTTGTCTAACAGACGCGAAGCTCTAGGTTTGATGTCTAGCGGTGACAAACTAGATGTGGTGTGCTGGCATGTATGTGTGCACCAAGTTGATACCTGGTACCTGCAGAGGACAAAAGAGAGCACTGGGTCATCTAGAACCAGAGGTACAGAAGGTTTCAAGTGCTCATGAACTCCCATCCCATGTGGGTGCTGGGAAGCAGAATTGTAGCTAGTATAAGGGCAGCCCGGGAGAGAGTGAGACCTTGGCTCAAAAAAGCAGCAAGTGTTGTTTTTAATCTCAGTATGTCGGAGGCAGAGCTAGGAGACTGATCTAAAAGGCAAGTACCAGGCCAGTCAAAGCTACTTACTGAGATTGTCTCAACAGCAGTAGCTATGACTGGACACAGAACACGCTGGGTTACAAGTACTTCACAGCTATAAAAACCACACCAAACTGGAACAGACATGCTGTCCAACATCCTCAATATAAAATCTACTTCTGTAAATGTACCCATCAAAATAGATTATAAAAAATGTGGCCAATTACTAAGCAATTAAACTTCTAAATGTATATTCCTCTACATTTCACACTGCATTTGAATTGATTAATAAAATGAAACTGCTCCAGTACTTATAACAAATCATTGGCTTAAGTAAGTCAAGTAAAAAATTTAGATCAAAACCACAGTATTCCATCTGAGAATAAGAATATATCCACTTTCTAATAAGTGAAACTGATCACTCACCTGAGACCATGGTCTGTGATCTGATAACATCCAGATAGACTAAGGAACAAAAGTACTCGTCCAGTCTCTTGGTCAGACTTCTCACTCCCAAAATAAATTAAGTCTTTTTCCCTGGGCAATGTAGTCCTTAATGCTTTTCTACACACTGAAGTCGCTGGGAGTGTAGACATAGTCCTTAGAGCTGTCCCTGTGCAACAGATGGAATGGCCACAATACGCAAAGGCTGGAGAAGCACAGTGCTGCTGCCAACACACACTAGTCCTTAATCCCACAAAGTCCTTACTGTAACAACCAGATGAACAACAACCCGAGCTGGAGGCTGTTTCCATTACACAGAGACTTTCAACATTTCTATGTCTCCATTCTACTGCATCTTCAATATCGGCTAAATCTTCGGCATCTAGCATCCACACGTAAGGAGAAGTCAAACTTTCAGAAGACACAGGTTTAGTCCAAGTGTGCTCGTTGTCTATTTCTTCACCAACACCTCTGTCAGTCAAACTGTGCAAACAGGCAAACTGCTTGGGGGACTGCATGGTAATGTCTTTATTTGTCCATGGACTTGAAACATCCTTGCCTGCACTTTTCAAAAAGCCACTCTGGTAAGATGTCAGAACTCCAAGAGCTCTAGAAATCTTCTCTAGAGCCATGTCTGTGATTTTTTCACATCCAGACAGATCAAGATGCCGAAGACTCTGGCAGCAACCAAGCCAAGACCAACTACAAGAGGGAGGAAGACTATTAAATTCTTCAAAAGCATTAAACTACATATATACAGTGAGCATTAAATTATTTAAAATACAAATAATCATTTTATTTCTAGAATTTCTATCATCAAGGAATATTTTTTAGGACTAAGGCTACAAAAAGATACTAAGGTAAGTAATTAAAAAAAAAAGAAAAACAAATATCATTGCTAAGCTAGTAGAAGACAGGATGGGAGAGACATAAGTTTCCTGTTCTAAAAGTAAGCAGTAGAAGAAAGGCAGAATACACATGAAAGAAAGTAACTACTGTATAATGAAGATACAGAAGAAACAAACTTTAGAAACAAAATAATCTCTCTTTCCCTCTGAAATAAAAAGAGAAAGAAGAAAGGAAAAAGAAAACTAGTAGCCTCCAAGGAAGAATCATTTACAAAGAGTGTGGCTTGAACAAATTAGTACTGAACCAGACAGAACTGTGAATTAGAAGGGAGCTTTGACAAAAGGCACTTAAAAACAGTTAATGCTGATCTAGACAGCTACAAAGCAAGTCTCATAAGCTTAGGCATGACGTACAGATGGCAGGACCAATGCTCTGGACCAGCTGCTGTATATCAATAAGAGACAACACCATCAAGTTACAGTCATACATGGTAGGAATTTAGTAGAAATGTAAATCAAAAAATAAATCAAGTGTTCTATCAAGTTCTAGTAATATATGGCAGGAATTTAGTAGAAATATAAATCAAAAAATAAATCAAGTGTTCTATCAAGTTCCAGTCATTCATGGCAGGAATTTAGTAGAAATATAAAATAGTATGAGTAAATAGTGACTATGTAAACAAGAAAAATAGAGAATATTTTTACTGATTTCAGTCAGAATTTATTATATCCAGAGATTTAAAAATAACCTGTCAAATGCAGAATCGGAAATATCAGTCTGGGTAAGATCCAGATGTTCCAGGTTAGGACAAAGCTCTAAAATCTGCCTAACCTAAGAATGAAAAGAAAGTCACCATGAGGACATGTGCAGCTTTAGTTAAGCAACAGACAACACTAAATATAACTTCCTGGTTTTCCTACACCTCTATGCGTACTGAAAAAAAAATTCACTCAAAGAACACATTATAAACTAGATATACTCGGTGTCGGTTTGTGTGGTGTATGTGGAAGACACAAGTTAATTCTCAGTATCTTCCTCCTGAACTCTGAGACCACAGGTTCTGCTAGTGTAGCTGCCAATGGGTACCCACATCCCCTGGCCCCCAGCACTGTGGTTACAGACATACGCCATTATGCATGTATCATGCTGGGGATCCAGACTCAGGTCTTTGTGCTTGCACAAAAGGCACTTTATTAAACAAGTCATTTACCTCTCCAGTCTCTGAGCTCACATTTCTAGTAATCTTCTCAAAGAGTCTTAGAAATTAGTCCCAGAAAAATCTACCTTTTTAAGGACTACCTAAAGTGATTGTATGTAGGAAGTCGTAACATATATAAAACTGGCTTCACCTCTGTTGTCCATCTTGCCATGTCTTACTTGTTATAATCAACCATATAAAACTAAGATTCACCATTTAACATCTACAAATCCCAATAAATGATTACCTGCCTAGTTTCAGTTCCATTATCTATAGCACAGGCAATGATTCCTAAGCTACAAAGAATACTCTAAGAACTGCAGTTATATGAAAGCAAGCAGTGTACACCTATCCATGGAAAGACACTCTGTTCTTTCTCTCTTAAATATTAATAACCAAACCAAAGTTGTTTCACTGCTATTTTTCTTAATACTCAAGCTAGTATTCATTTGTACATACCATTTTGCTGGAGACTGCAGAGCTGTATGCTAACACTAAAGTTTTTACAGAGGTACCAACATATGGCAGAACATTATGAATTAAGCCATGGAGTAAACGTTTTTCCATTTGTGCAATGCTGATAGCAATCGATTCCTCTGCAGACTCTTCTGTAAAATGAATTCAAACATCTAAGAACTAGATACACCAATTATAAGTAGGCCACTCAAAGGATGCATCAAATACTAAATAGGAAATACTCTATGCTGCCCTCAAACTCCCTTTACAAGCAATTCCACTTTCAGGCAACAAACAAAAGTTCTGAAGAGAATGCCAAATAGTGAAAGAACTGTGAAAATTCATCAAGAGAATAGAATATGATACAAAGGAATAAATGATGTCCAGTTTTTTAAAGTAGCATCAGTTGTTCTACCAAGTTAAAAAGGACGGAGTTAGAAGAGATGTGAAACAACTTCATTAACTCTATCACGTGAATCAGCAAGCAAAAGACGACACCTCTGCTCCTAAGAAGTTAAACATGGCCTTCTGCACTTAGTGATTTCCATAGAGCTTAAATGTTTATGCTAAGTTACACTTCTCTAACAGCAAACTACAGCTTTAGCTTGGTAAAACACTGTTTTCATAAGATGGGCGAATGCCTGAGTTTAAGTCCCAATACTGAGTAAAACAAAAATTACACTTCAATTTTATAAAAAGAAAAACATACCATAAATGGGCCTAAAATCTCCACCACCTTTCAGGATCCTATCTTTATTATACTTACCTAAATTCCTAACTTAAATATATCTAAAAGCATAAAGTAGCTTAACAGGTTAAAGATTTATTTAAAATAAAATACAATACAGTAGCTAAAAAGACTATGTGAAAAGAGTAATTGTGGACTGTTTCACTGATTTCAAGTGTGTTAGAAATACCTTAAACTCCTCCTTAACTTGGATACTATCACTAAAAATCACTTCAGAAAACCTTATTTATTTCGCCACACTTTTATTCCTAATTCATTCTTCTACCCCTACCTAGATGTGCTTTCTTTACTATAAAACCTAGTTACATAGCCTAGTGCCTGCTACAGATAAGCATAAGATTGAAACCAACAAAAATAGATCTCTTACTTATTAAACAAATTTTCAAACTCCTGAAACTATACCAAAATGTTCTCCTTCAACTCATGAAAAACCTAAAATACATTAGTTACTAAAGTAAAATCATTTTAATTCTTATTTTCAACAAAGATCTTCCACCAGACCAGCCTACTTATTTTAGCTTTAAAAACAGAAATTTATAAAATTTCTCATCTATAAATTTTCACTAGTTTATGATCTTTAGAAATTATTATGTAAATTAGTATCTAAAACAGAATCTGCCTTCCTCTTCCATACCCTAAAGCACCATCTGTGCATCTCTAGTACAGCAATTCTCATTATGCACCTTATAGGAAGAATTATGTATTCTCAATGTTCCCTTACTTCTATTTATTTAACAGTAAGGATAAATTTTTAGCCACTTTCACAGTACTTAATTGGGGGGACCCTAAAACTGTGCAACACAATTAATCTTCACATGTGATTTTTTCTGTAACACTGGAGACTAAACCCAGTCTTTACAAGTGTTCTACCCTAAGCTATGCCCACCCAATTTCTCATAAATATGACTTAACTCTACAAGAACCCTGAGGCAAATGATATGACTTTACAAACAGACAAAACATCATCCTCTCCCCCTCAACCAGATGATTCAATAAATGCTGATGAATTATTAATCAAAACCCTAAATCACATAATGTAAGCTGTAAAGCACTATAATGAAGATAATCCATTTCTACATAAAAATAGCCATCATTTTCTAACTTTGTTATTTTAATATAGTAATACAAGAAAACCACTATATTTTAAAAAGTACTTCTATCAAGAAATTCTAAATGTACTTATTGTTCCTTCAAAATCTTCACAAGTAAGCTTTTTAAAAATCTTTAGAAAACATGAAATACATGAATTTTAAGACCCAATAAGTATTGATGAGAATATCAGTTTTTTAAAACGCCATGTAATAATTTTCATTTCAAGCATGAAATACCAGATTCATCTCTATCGGCGTCTTCATCCCATTCCTGAAAAGCACGACTCTCATCTTTCCTACTTCTCACCCATTCTTCGTCAGGTTCGCTGTCCAGTTCAGTGGCAGGACCACTGTACCAGTCACCTAGACGACGAGTAAACAAGAGGAGCCAAGTCAAGTTAGATATACAGTGATGACGAAAAAGAATCCCCTATTCACACTTGAATTTCGAGCAATAGCTATTTTTAAAATTTTTTAAATTTTTTTTAATCCTTTAAGCAAAGGATTCATTTTAAAACACACTAAAAGAATGAGGGCTGTGTGAGTTCAATTAATAGTAGTGATTACTAACCAACACTAAGTATTTTCCAGAGTACCTTTCTCTAAAACTAAAGAAAAAGAACTTCACCGTTTATATAGTTTGATATATACCTGCCATGTATCTGTTCTCTTAGAAAGTTTTCAATAATACCCTTTAAAAAAATAAGCTTAATGATCATAATCCAATTTCTAAAAAAATAATTATCAGTATTTATAGGTGCAATTTCAAAAAAAGAAATCACTGGAAAGACCTAATCTTTTCTCCCTGCAGTAACTTCACTCTGGATACAGTAAGAGCCTCACTCTGAGGACAGCTCACAAAGTACTCTGTGCTGACTGGCCGGCCGTACACAGTTAGATAGGAACAGAAGCCAAGGGGCCCACCGAGGTAAAGTGAAACCATAAATGTATAGATGCTACAATTACAGTACATGTATTATATGTCCATGGAGATGGAGACAATAACAATTTATTAAATTCTTATACCTAGACAACACTGACATATAAGGCTGGGCAGTTCTTTGACATATGTTGCCAGCCTATGGATTGCAAGGTGCTTAGCAGCAATCTAGGTCTCTACCCACTAGACCAGTGGTTCTCAACTTTCACAGTTCCTCCTGTTGTGGTGACCACCCAAGCATAAAATTATTTCCATCGCTACTTCGTAACTCTAATTTTGCTACTGTTATGAACCATAATGTAAACATCTGACAAGACCCACAAAGGGTAGAGATCCACTGCAGGAGACAGTGCATAATAACCAGAAACAGGGCAAGCAAAGTGTCTTCAGACATCGTAAATATCCTGAACGGGGCAAAAATAAGTATCATAAACAAAAGGAAATTTTAACCAAAGGTTTGATCTAAATATGTTAAAGACAGAAAAAAAAAGTGGAGTAGCATATTTAAGATGCAGTGGCTTCATGAAATCAACACAGCGTCACTTTGAATGGTATTCATACCATCCTTTGGATTTATCTTAATTCTTAATTAAAAACAGCTGAACAAAAAAAAGCTGACTCGTTTTTTACTCAAATTTTACCATCCTACAAGTAATGTGAAAAAATTAATCTATATAAAATAATAATTCTGATCACTCCCAAAACACTAAATATCTTTAAAAAAAAAAAAAACCTTACTTATTTTAAAACTGCATGAGAAAATGCCTCTAGTTCTAGCACTAAAGAGTCTGATGTAGGAGGATGAAGATTAAGGTCAGTACACTTTTCAAAACATAGTGCTAGCAAAAAAAGAAGCAGGGGGACCTCTGAGTTCCAGGCCAGCCAGGGCTAAATAGTAAGAATCTGACTTTTTATCAAATAAACTGTTTTTAAGTAAGACTCACAATTCAAGTTAGTCAAAATTTTGTTAAGAAATATGTATTTCCATTGCAAAAATGTACTGACTGTAAGGGGAAAGTATATTAACTTATATGAATTTTAAGCAGATACTTAAAAGACTGTTTAATTATGAACAAAACAACGTAGCGCACAAAAACTGTAAATACTCCATGACTGTTTAACATGCTCCGGAGAAAAGTTTCTCTAAACCTTCAGATGTAAAAGTAACTTAGCGCAATAAAACCAATGTGATTTAAAGCAAAACACATTATCAATCATTGTAAAAAGCTATGTTAAAGACAAAAACAGAGTTGGTTACTTTAAACCATGACCAAACAAGAACTGTACATAGCTCATCTTAATATTTTGTAGAACTGAGTCTGTTTAAAACACTCAAATAATCCAATTATTTAACAATTCTAAAAATCAATTACATTTATTTTAAACTTCTATGAAAAGTTTTAACCATAATCATATGTACAGAGATGCAGTACAATGAATCTGTGTACCCATTTTTATCTCCAACACTATCAACATTTTACCAATGTTCTTTACAATCGCTCTGACATATTTTTCCTAATTATTCTAAAGGAAATTGTAGCAACTATATAGTTTGCTCACAAATACTTCACCATTGCTAGCTCTTCTAAAACATATACTAAAACCACATCAACTATAAAACCTGTATTTTGGCCAAACCCTCAAAGTTTCCTTTCCCTGGCATTACAGATTAATCAAATTTAAAGTCCCATTGACCTACCTCTGGCCCAATGAACAGGGTAAAGATGTTTCCACAAAGATCCTGTTTTTGCCAGCTGAGACCACTTAGTACTGACTTGACTGCATCGACACAATTCTTGAGGATTAAGATAACTGAAAATGGACAGCATTACCTCAGGAGGAAGATGGGTTATACCTGTGGAATTTTCTGACACTTCCGCTTCTGAAATAAAAAAGAAAACCTTTAACAGTAAGGCTACATGAGCAATGCAGTAAGAAATTACAATCACACAAGTCAAAGTCAGTGCCTGAAGTTAGTTCCTTCCTGCTTGCAACACGGGAAAAGGAAATAACACGTATTAGAGGTAGCATGGGGATGTTGAACTTGTTAAGAACCTGTAGAGTTAAACTATCATGGCCCAGATCATACTTCATCAGCGGGAGCTACAATAATGAACACGGAATTGACTTCCTCTTACAAAGGCGTCATAGAAAAAACAATACTCACTTTGTAACACAAGCAGCATCATTTGGAAAAGGAACCAAACAGGTTCCACTGCTTTGAAGCAGCAGGCATATACTCAGCCAGATTATGAGATATATAGGGCATTGTTAATGACACACATGCTCACATTTTCTACTCATGCATTAAGGCTCCTGTTAGTTCCTTCCGTGTGTTCCCTCTCTGACTTTGACATTTCAGGTAAAAATTCTATGAAATCTGATTTTTCTAATGTACAAATGCCTTAACCTATTTAAACTATGTACCAATTCAGTAAGCATCAATGTCCCTGGTGCACTGGTAAGAAATCTTTTGTTATTAAGTATTTTAGAAAGTCACTAAATAAACAACTTCCTATGATCCTGTAATTTGGTCTAATTTTTCTGGAAGAAAAATGAAAATGTGGTGTTAAGATAAAGAATGAGTTGTCTCCAAAATAGAATAAAAATGAGAGTCTTGTCTATCTGGTTCTTCACAAATAATCTTAAATATAGAAATGCTATGATCAAACTACTTTAAACTGCCACTTTTAAAATGCCAAATATTTTAAACATAATGCTGCTATAATTTGCTTTGAAGGACGGGGAAAATTAAATGTGTGTGATGCTTTTAAACTCCATTTTACAGTTATAATTAAACAAGACACAACAGGCTCTGGTCTGGTATTCAGGACACAAGCTGTATTTCAAGAGTAAAGTTCAAAGCTTTATGGGTTTAATCATAGCTTCAACTTATAAAATTATTTTTGTTTAAACATGAATCTGACCACTTTAATATCGGAAAAATACCAATTTCAAAAAATTTTACAAGACTAACACTGTCATTACCTATCAAGAAGCAGAAGAATTTCTGCTAGACTAAGGATGCCAACTATTTGGGTTCTTCTGTTTGTTTTTCTTTTGTCTATTCCCTGGCTGGCCTGGAATTTGCTATGCAGA
Source organism: Dicrostonyx torquatus (assembly GCA_028555095.1). NCBI lineage: Eukaryota > Metazoa > Chordata > Mammalia > Rodentia > Cricetidae > Dicrostonyx > Dicrostonyx torquatus. The sequence continues at coordinate 12,735,780 of JAQHUG010000017.1, read as the reverse complement.
CTATGCTAGCCTCAAACTCAGAGATTTGTTTGTTTCTGTGCCTCCAGAGTGCTGGGATTAATGGTGTGCACAACCACACCTGGAACCAACTATATTTTTAATGTTCTAAAAAAAAAAAACAATGCTATTGAGATAAATAAGAATAAAACTAAGGTAACAGTAGAAAAGGTAAGCATATGAATTCTTAAAGCAACTACACAGAAAACCTTTGCATTGCTTCTCTCTCATACTTGCTAGAGTGTAAACACTACTAGAGATAATACTGAGAAAATGATAAACATCAGAATCAGAGGATAAAAATGAAATTATAAATGTTCCTCTCCTTAACTCAAAATGCAGTTACAGCCCCAATAAATCCATCCTAAGTTACACATATCTAGGAACAGAAGTGCATCTAACCTAGCAACCACCACAGCTGGTGAGCTGTAGGGCATCATTTGTTCTCCAGGACCAAAATGCAAGACTTGTTTGATCTCTGGGAGGACATGGTCAAATAGGAACCATGGCTCCCTGCTGCTTAGCATTTAGATATTAATAAATGCTAAATACTGCATACAAAGTAGGCTTAAAGAACCAAATTGCAAAACTGAAGTATACAAGTTACTTCCATGCCATTTTAAAGTCCAAAAATTCTACAATGAACCATACGTACGTCAAGTACAATGCTTATAAATTAACTGACTTTGAAAACTGATGAAAATACACGAAAATAAAAGATGGTATTGGAAGGCTGGAGAGCAAGACCAGAGGTTAAGAACGCTGGCTGTTCTCCCAGAGGACCCCAGTTCCCTTCGCAGGAGCCACATGGCAGTACAGCACCAACTGTAACTCCAGTCCCAGGGAATCTGGCGCCCTCTTCTAGCCTATGCAAGAACTGAATGCACACGCTACATAGGCTCACAGCAGGCAAAACACCCATATACAGACACTAAAAATAAAGAGAAAAATTTAAACCTGTCAGTATGATCAAGGGAGCTCAGAAAGCTATCTGATACCATTAGTAATACTGCTCTGAACACAGCAGTCCTGAATTTTCATTGGTCAGAAGTAGTACTTATTTTATTCCTACAAACTCACTCAAGAAACATTACACTATATATAACCCAAGCCTACAAGATGAAAGATTATAAACACTAAATTCTACAATAGAAACTACTGCCCTCAATTGTATTTTTAAGTAAAACTAAATGGCTTAAACAGACCACAGTGTAAACCTGACTTAAATTATTCCTTAAACAAAGTCTATAATTTATAACAAAATGTCAATAGCACTGTACTAACAAAATAGTTCTGTCAAAATAGATGAATCTTACCTCTATCTGATTTTTCATCCACAGAATATTTGAAAAATTTCTGTCGCTCTTCAGCTTGATTCCACAGGCTGAGACCTCTAAGGAGTTCTGCTGTGTCCTTCTGCGAGCAATGCTGTGCAATCACTTTCTTTTTGATATCTTTAAGCTCTTCATAGGTAAAATATTCCATTAACATAGGCTGAAAAACCTAGGTTTAAAAGTATTTATAGAGAAAGAATTTCAATTTACTCAAAACCTTCTACTAATGGCTCAAGCTGAGTACTATGAACGGACAATTCAAAGAGATACAAATTATAGTTATTACCACTAAACTATCTAAATTTTTAAAAGAACATAAAAAAGGGATCTTTTTCTATGATTTTGCAGGCCTCTATACAATTTAAAAAAACAAGGTTTTCCTATACCAAACTTATTAAACATTCAATCATTTTGTTATTATTAGACACTTAGCAAAATACCTGCCTGTAGTGGTCTGAATAAGAATGGCACCCATAGTCTCATATATTTGAATGATTAGTCATTAGGGAAATGCACTATTTAAGAAGGATTAAGAGGTGTGGTCTTGTTGGAGGAAGGGTGTCACTGGAGGTGAGCTTCGGAGTTTCAAAAGGCCTTGTCAAGCGCTCTCTCTCTCTCTCTCTCTCTCTCTCTCTCTCTCTCTCTCTCTCTCTCTCTCTCTCTCTCTCTCTCTGTGTCTGTCTGTCTGTCTGTCTGTCTCCCTGCCTAGAGATCAGGATGTAGTTCTTAGCTACTTCTATAACACTGCACCTGCCTGCTCCCTGCAGCCATGCTCTCTGTCATGATGATTATGGACTGAGCCCCTGGAACATAGGTATATCTTCACAGCATTAAAACAATGACTAAGGCACTGCCTTCTGATACTACTGAATTCTACCAAAATAGGGCCTTTACCTTAGATGAATATACTACCCAGTATAATGGAGGCCAAACAATCCCAACTCAGTTAAAATGAACTATCCAACATTGTTTGTTCAAATTGTTATTTTAGTTCAGTGGATCTTATGAAATTTACACAGAGTTCTTCTGCAAAACAGTCCTAATCTCGAATAAATAGGATTATGATCTTTAAACAAAAAGCGAAGCCTTTGTTGTGTTTCCAATTTCATCAATAACGTTGACAGGAATCAGAAGAAATAGCTACGAACTATTCTTAAAGGAAGGCTGCCTGGCCAGCAGTAGATGGCCAACAGAAGCCAAGCCAAATGGCATCTTTGAGGTTTCTTGCCTCATGTCATGTCGGGGCTCTTCTTCTTTTTTAACATATATACATATGCATACATACATACACACACACACACGTGTGCACGCACACACACATACATGTGTGCATGTGCAAAATAAGTACATATACATATACACAGATATGTGACAACAAAAATTTTTCTTCTCTTAAACTAAGCATTTCTTTTTCTTTTTTCTCCTCTTTTTTTTTCTAAATTGAAAACAGGATTTTCTTTTTCCTCTCACATAATATATCTTGGTTATGGCTTCCCCTCAGGGTCCCTTACATGCACATTATGGTTTCCAGTTTGGTGTTTTTATGGGATTCCGAAGTGTGCAAATGAGTGGGTCTCGGATTCTTGTGCTTTTCATGGGTTCTTTTCCTTCTGTTTGTTTGCTGTGTCCAATTCTAATGCATTAGTTTTTGTTTTATCTTACTATATTATGTTATATTTTATTATTATCCCATAAAAGCCTGATTGTTTTCTAATGAGAGCTAGGAAAGGGTGGATCTAGATGGAGGGGAAGGGAGGGAATAGCTGGGAAGAGTAGAGAGGGGAACCATAACCAATGTATATTATGTGAGAGGAAAAAGAAAAACCATTTTTCAATGGTATTTTTTAAAAAAAAAAGGAGGAAGAGGAGGAGAAAAAAGAAATACTTAGTTTAAACACTGACTACATATTACATTATAAAAAGTAACTATAATGAGATATGATCAAGTATCAATGAAAGAGCACCATTCTGGGAAGAATTTAGAAAGTAGGCTGCATTTCTTTTTGTTTAAATCAAGCCAATTTTAAGGGGAAACCATAATTGTAAATCACAATTTAAAAAAAAAAGTATACAGAGCCCAACAAGGGGGCTTAGTGGGTAAGAGTATTTGCTACAAAGACAGATGACCTGAGTTAAATTCCCAGAACCCATGGCGGAAGGGAAAAATTCCCAAATGCACAATAAATGTTTACTTTTTGGTTTTTTTTCAAACTAAAGCTGGAGAGATGGCTAGTCAGTTAACACAACCTGCTGGTCTTGCAAAGGGCCTGTGTTTGGCTTCTAGCACCCATATGGTAACTCAAAAACTCAAAATCATCTGTAACCTCAGCCCAGGGAATCTGGTGTCATCTTTTGGCACACAGTGCACATGCAAACATATAGACAAAACACTCATACATGTAAAATAAAATAAATCGAGAGAGATAAAAGGAGGAATACGGTCCTCAGAGGATAGTTTCTTTGTACCTTATGCTGGATACTCATTACGGAAAGAAGAAAAACTGTTCCCATGTGTTTACTGACACACTATTTCATGTACATGAGGCACAACAGCAATAAATTTTTAAACCACCATTTAATTATTCAAGTCCGCTCATAAAAAAATACTAAAAACTCTTTAAATCTAGCATACAGAAAATATTTACAGATTTACAGGATCTTCTAAAGGTTATGAAAAATTAGTGACAATTATGAACATGTATCACAGTGCTATCGCACATAAAAATACATATTTCTTAAGTAATTAAATTCACTCACTTGGTGAAAGTGGCAACCTTTCTAAATAAAAATAAATTCTCACTGGATTCTATTCCTGTTCCCAAAAGAAAGGAGAGGATTCTATCAATAGAACATTTTCTTTTTATGCATTATTTTGAAGAAACTAAGGCAAAATTATATTTTCTATTAAATTATGAATATAAATCACAACAAAGAAAAACTCTGCTTACCTCTTCTTCCTCTTTCATGTGAGGAAGAAAATCTCTTGTAAAAGCCTCCAATCTCTCTTTCAGCTGTTTCGCATAATTTAATTGTTCATACTCATTCTAGAAACAAAGAATACTACACATTAGCAGGAAGTAGAGACATTTATCACTAATGCCAGCACTCAGGAGGCAGGAGCAAATAGACCTCTAAGTCTGCGGCCAGCCTGGTCTCATACCAAGTTCCACACGAGCCAGGACAATATAGTGAGACACTGTCTCAAATATACATAAAGGTTTGCTTCGTTCTACGTTGCCTGATCACAGGAAGTCAGCCTAGTTTTCTTTTAGCATAAAGATGTCCTTAGAGCTAGGATGCAGCTCACGGCCGGAGCACTTACTAACGTGCCTGACACTGTACACTCAGCCTTGGCACCACCGCCCACTCACAGTCCTTAAATAATAAGCTTTGAATTCCTTAGTAACCCTAATCTTGGGTTAGGGTTAAAATATAGCAAGTATATTTTAAAATATACTATAAAAAGTTTTTATAATACATTTTATGCTATCCTAACAGATCACATATATTACTATTAACATTTATAAAGGCAACAAACATTTTAGAGTTCTAGATATCTCTCAACAGCCAAACATTTCTTCCACACATGAATTAAAACCACATCTCCCTGTAACTTATCCATCTGTTCTCTCTTCTCAATGACAAAATATGGGAAACTTACAAAACAATGAAATATTTAAAAAATATACTGATACTGTGGCATTTTGGATGAGAATATTTCCCAAAGGCTTTAGTATCTGATTTTTGGTTCCCAATTAGTGGCACTGTTTAGGGGAGACTTGGGAGGTGTGGCCTTGCTGAAATAAGTATGTCACTCAGGGCAGAATTTGAGAGATAAAAGTTCTCATCATGGGGGCTGGAGAGATGGCTCAGCAGTTAAAAGCATTGGCTGCTCTTCCAGAGGACCCGGGTTCAATTCCCAGCACCCACATGGCAGCTCACAACTGTCTGAAAATCCAGATCTGGGGGATCTGATACCTTCACACCAATGTACATAAAATAAAGTTAAATAAACTATAAAAATATATTAAAAAAATTTCTCATCATTTCCAGTTCAGTGTCTCTACTTTCTGCTTCCTATCTGTGGTTTAAGAACTGAGTGCTCAGCTCTCAGCTTCCAGTTCCCACCACACCTACCTGCTCACACACACACACACACACACACACACACACACACACACACACAGAGGAATGTTTAGGGACTCATCCCTCGGGAACTCTTAGCTCCAAACAAACCCTTTGATACATTTTCTTGGTCATGGTGTTTTATTACAGCAATAAAAAAGTAACTAAGACAGGTACTATTTCATTCTTCCTGTGGTCAGTTTTTTCTCATTTAGACAATTTATTCAACTAATTTCCAATATCCAGCTCAATGTTGAATTCTGCTGAGATTTTCACATCCTTCAAGCATTTCCATGTATGGCTTCCAATTGCACTTGTATGTTAATAATTATCAAATTTACTTTTCACACTAGTTTACTCTTTCTGCTGTTCAAATCTATCAGTGTCTTCTCTTCCTATTAATAAATACACGGTTGTATCACGTAAAAAGTTCAGAATAAGGCTGAATCCCTATAGGGACCTCGTTCATATACAAAGTTTAATACAATTCTTTTCCCTTTCCCTCTAGCACTTTATAAAATCAGAGTATTCCACTGCTTGTAGGTCCTACATAATTTTCAAGTACGTACCTGCCCCTATATTTTTTTAAAAAGCACTACTTTGGTTCAGACATTACATAATACATGACTATGTTATAAACACCAAGGGTACAAAGGAGTACTCAATAGAAAAGTTACCCTCCCTTCTGCTCCTACCCAGTGTGCTCTCCTCTACTAACCCCCACCTCCCTCTGCATAGAGACCAAGAGTTCCTCCTTCTAGAGACTACTGGTAGAATTCTTTAGTTTCTTTTCTGGTCTTCAAAACTGATCCTCCAAGTAAAGGGTATTTGATGGCTTTATGGAATTATAAACTCCTATGTTTCACTGAACTGAAAGGGTTAAATGAAGATTTACTTTCAAATATTTTTAAGACAAATATAATTAAGAAAATATACATACATCCTTATCCTAAACTACACGCATTTTCTTTTTCAGTATTACTTTGTTTCTAAGATAAAAATCTATGTACCCTTGGCTGGCCGTGACTTAGTGAACCTCCTGCCTCACCCTACTGACTACTGAAATCTCAGACGAGTGCCACCATTTACGCCATAAAACTGAAATCGTTGTCTTTAACCACTGTGCTTCCTACAATAGGGAAAAATAAAATACGTAAACACTATTCCATTTTTTTCCACTATTACAGACTGGAGTCAAGGCCTTTTATGCTAGTAAGAACTCTACTCCTGAGTAAAATAAAATTGAGTCCATCTTCAATTTTATTTTGTTAGTTTTGTTTGAGAACAGGTCTTGCTATGCAGCCCTCGTTGGCCTGGAACTTACTATGGTCTACCAGGCTGACCTTGAACTCATAGGGATTCACTTTCTTCTGACTCCAGATTGCTGGGATTAAAGGTATATGCTTCCAAATAATATTTAAAATTTAATTTTAAATAAAATGTATGGAACTGAAGTGTTATCCTAAGCAAAATTTATACCAAAGCAAAATTTAGTTATCAGTACCTACATTAATATCTTTCTTTTTTCTTTTTTTTTCGAGACAGGGTTTCTCTGTGGCTTTGGAGCCTGCCCTGGAACTAGCTCTTGTAGACCAGGCTGGTCTCGAACTCACAAAGATCCGCCTGCCTCTGCCTCCCGAGTGCTGAGATTAAAGGCATGCGCCACCACCGCCCGGCCTACATTAATATCTTTGTTTTTAAGAATTCAACAAATGAGCCGGGCAGTGGTGGCGCACGCCTTTAATCCCAGCAGAGGCAGGCAGATCTTTCTGAGTTCAAGGCCAGCCTGGTCTACAAGAGCTAGTTCCTAGTTCCAGGAGAGGCTCCAAAGCTACAGAGAAACCCTGTCTCAGGGGAAAAAAAAAAAAAAAATTCAACAAATGTTTGTTAACAATTTTCGTAGTTAAAATTTCAACTTACAAAACTTTAAAATATTTGGTGGTCAGTGTTCACCAAAAACCACAATAAAAACTTCATTAGGCATTAATAAAGGGCCAGTTTCCAAAGACCGTCACTAGACCTGAGATTCAGAGCCTCTGAATCATCTTTTCAATTAGGCAGGCCTTAGGTTCTGTCCTCACCCTCTGCTCAGCTTTGGTGAGAGCCCTGCTGAGCTCCCAGCTTCTGACTGTGGCCTCCTCACATCCTTTCTACTCTCTCAGCCTCAAGGGTTTCATACCCTGCCTATCTCAGCACAAATCCTGAAGAGTTAATTCAATAAGAATCCTCGTGGTCCTAATGTTTTTTTCTCAGTAATTTTCCATCCACTGGCTCTTTCCTTGCCTCTTCTTGGCTCTGAACGCCTGTTTTTTTGTATTCAAACCTGACCTTTCTCTGCCTTACTACTACAAGCCTCCACTGTAACCATTCCTCGTGAGCAGCCTTTCTAGCCATCACGAATAAATCAAGTGTTTTTCTTTAAAATAATACCATTCACTAAAGTTGCTAATAAAAATTGCAGAGGCAGAATGGCACTATATCCAACACTTACATATCAATTTTTCAACTCACCTTAACATTCTTCAGCCCCTTTTCAAAGAGACTAAGCATCTCGGAGAGTTTATTGTCAGAATGTACATTGTAAATGGTCTGACTGCGTTGCTGAAGTAAACCAATAATGTATTCATTCTCAATTTGCTCATGCATTTTAAACTCCTTGAAAGTAGCATATAAAGACTGCAGAAGAGCACGGAAGTCGTTGTTGTTGGAAAAGTTGGTTTTAGAAAGCTGAATAAAAATTTAGAAAGACATGGTAAATAGATGCAAATAGGAGACAATTTAACAAGAAACATTCAAATGTTCATAGCAAGGTATTTCCTTTATATCAGTTATAGTAAAGTACAAAGAAAAGATGGTCATAATCTTTTTATTATTATCCATGGTTGTATAATTTAAAATGCCCTAGACTAAGAATATGTTGGTTGGCATTCTCAAATATCCGAAGATAAAGGAAAAATATTGCATAGTTTACTTAAGTGAAAAGATCAGATCAAGTTCCCTTCAAGCCTAAAAGTCCCTTTTTCTGTATCATAATCATACCAAAGGCACCTAGAAAGATAAGCCTGGGATAATGTGGCTTCCTTTGCTCAAAATGTTCTTCATGCTCTTACACTACCATTTAAAAATTGGAAAATACTTCATTATAGTTTAAATGTCAGTGTCAAGATGAAACTCTTTAGAAAATAGTATAAAATATAGCGCTAGTACAACATTACTAGATAATTTAAGAGAAGTGCACATACACACACATCACACAGACACACTTTTTTTTTTTTTGAGAGGCAGAGAGAGAGGGAAAGGGTGTCTGTATGTAGACCTGGTTAGCCTGAAACTCACTATGAAAACCAGGCTGGACTTTAACTCACAGAGACCCATCTGCCTCTACACCCAAAGAACTGGGATTAAAGGCATGACCAACCACACTTACAAGAAGTATATTATTAAGAAAACTGACAAAAATATGTAACACCTTAAGTATGTCATCATTTTTTAAATTCTACCATTCAACCGGAGAAAAATTCCTATTCCAGTGTAATTCCAAGCTTTGACACTTAACAGAAAATTAAATTCTAATACTTAAAACATACACATAAAGAAATTTGTTTCTGCTGGGTGGCAGTGGCACACGCCTTTAATCCCAGCACTTGGGAGGCAGAGTTCAAGGACAGCGTGGTCTACAAGAGCTAGTTCCAGGACAGGCCCCAATTTTACAGAGAAACCTTGTCTCAAAAAAACAGGAAAAAAAAAGAAGGGAGAGAGAAAGAAAGAAAATTGTTTCAAAATTCAAAGTAAACTAAGCATTGTGGCACAGGACTTTAATCCCAGAGTTAGGAGGTCGAGGCAAGTTAACCTCTGTGGGTTCAGGCCAGCCTGGTTTACATGGTTGACTAGGTATGTTCTGTCCCCTCATCCCCACAGACTCATGTGTTTGAATGCATGCTCCATAGGGAATTGCTCTATTAGGAAATGTGGACTTATTGGAGTAGGTGTGGTCTTGTTGTAGGAAGTGTATCACTGTGGAGGGAGGCTTTGAGGTCTCGTGTATGCTCAAGCCATGCCCAGTGTGCCAGTTCACCTTCTATTGCTCAGGATGTAGAACTCTCAGCTCCTTTTCCAGCATCATGTCTGCCTGCACACTGCCATGCTTCTCACCGTGATGATAATGGAATGAACCTCTGAACTGTAAGCCAGCCCCAACAGTGTCTCTTCACAGCAACTGAAACCCAACTTAAGACACTGCTCTGCACAGTGAGTCTCAGGACAGTCAGGGCTATATAGAGAGACCCTGCCTAAATAAATAAATTCAAAGTAATATTCAAATCTTCCATTATCTTTATTAAATCTACCTTCTATTGTTCAATTTAATTACAAAATTCATTTTAAATGGGAAACAGTAGGGTTAAATATACCAGGTAAATATATATTAAAGGGCAAATGTTACTAACAGCAAACTTCTTAGGCTTCCTTTCCCAAGTGTGGCCCTGTCCTCCTGAAGAGGAGGCACTCTAAGCTGTCTCACTAGCCTTCCACAGCAAGAACTGCAGTGAAGAACACTGCAAAAGAGGACAGTAAAACTGAAGTGAAGTCACACTGCAGAGAACAGAACTGACTAAGTATCTTCTTTAAAAGGCAGTAAGTATTAGCATAAGAATCACAGATTACTAAGATTCCCTATCATTTATTTAGCTGGGTAACTTTTGTCTCTCAAAGTTTTTGATTCTACTTGATGCTAACTGGGAACAAAATGCCTATACTTCAAAGCATTATCACTGTTTAAAGCTTGAATATTTTTTATAAATTCAGATACTTTTTGCTCTATTCTAACCATCAATGAACAGCTATGGTGGGCCAGATACTGTTTTTGGTACATGAGGATACACAGGGAACAAAATAAAGATCTCCGCCTTTATGGAGCTGACACTCTACTGAAGAGAAGAAAATGAATAGTTAACCATAATACACGAGTCAATCATCTAGTTCAGGGACTGGCAACATTTCTGTAGAGTCAGACAGTAAATACTTAAATTCTCCCAGGCTAGAGGCCTACACCAGCTACTTAACTCAGCTGCTACAGCCCAAAGAGGAATCATAGCTAAAATGTAAGCAGAAGACTATTACTTTATTTCTAAAGTATTGATTGTATTTAATGACACTGAAGTTTAAAGTTTCATACAATTTTCATATGTCACAAAATAAGCTTTCAACTATTTAACAATGTAAAAATAACGCTTAGCTCTTTTCCACATTAGAGAAAATTATGGACAACATACTTGAAATTCACACTTCAGATTTTAATGAATGTTCTGAAACACCACACCAGATTACAGAAAGCTTCATTAGTGGCTAATAGCTGCAAATAATACCATGGGTAGTTTTGTTTAAGTCCGGTTTGGGGCTGTTAGGGAGGGCTTTAAAACTCTTAGTATAAGAGGCTGGGGATATGGTCAGCAATAGAAAGCACATTCTGACAAGGACAAAGCTATAGGTTTGATCTCACACCCAAGATGAAAAAACAAATAGTACACACGTGACATAAAAAGCATCAACAAAAGCTGTGAACTTCTGATGCGCACAAACTAGAAAAAACAGTACACTAGAGAGTTGAGAAAGTCGGTGCAGTTAACAACTAGTCTGCATTTGAAAGTTACTAATAGAGTAGATTTGAAGCCTGTTTTTCTTCTATTGATATAAAAAACTTAAATAATTGATGTGCTAATCAATTAGATGTTAGTAATTATTAAACACTGTAAATGTATACCATACCACTGTATATCCTGAACATATATATAATTTTCTCAATTATACTTTAAAGCTAAAAAAAAAAATCAGATTTGAAAAAGTGCTTTCTGGAAGAAAAAGTTTCATTTCTATTAAATCCTTAATATCTGCTGCTATGATGAATACATGAACAAGATCAAAAACAAAGAAAAGTGAAAAGAAAAGAGAAACGGGGTTCTTGTTTGTTTGTTTGTTTGTTTTTCAAGGAAAGGTTTCTCTGTAGCCTTGGAGCCTGCTTGAACTCACTCTGTAGACCAGTCTGTCCTTGAACTCACAGAGATCCACCTCTCTCTGCCTCCTGAGTGCTGGGACTAAAATCATACACCACCACTGTGCAGCAGAAAGGGGTTCTTAAGCTATGACCCCATCAATTTTTCTCCACATAAAAATAATTTTGTTACAACAGCCTACAGAATGGGAAAAGATCTCCACCAACCTCACATCAGACAGAGGTCTGATCTCTAAAAATACAAAGAACTCAAGAAATTGAACACCAAAAGAACACATAATCCAATTTAAAAAAAAAAAATGGAGTACAGACCTAAACAGAGAACTCTCAACAGAGAAATATAAAATGTCTGAAAGACACTTAAGGAAATGTTCAACATCCTTAGTCATCAGAGAAATGCAAATCAAAACAACCTGAGATTCCAATCTTACACCTGTAAAAATGGCCAAGATCAAAAACAATGATGACAACCTATTGTGGAGAGGGTGTGGGGAAAAGGGAACACTTCTGCATTGCTGGTGGCGATACAAGCTGGTACAGCCATTTTGGATATCAGTGTGAGGATGTTTCAGAAAATTATGAAACAACCTTCCTCAAGACCCAGTAATACCGCTTTTGGGTATATATCCAAAGGATGCTCAATTGTGCCACAAGGACATGTGCTCAACTATGCTCATAGCAGCTTTGTTTGTCACAGCCAGAACCTGGAAACAACTTAAATGCCCCTCGACTGAAGAATTGACAAGGAAAATGTGGTACATTTACACAATGGAGTACTACACAGCAGAAAAAAATAACGACATCTTGAATTCTGCAGGAAAGTGGATGGAGCTAGAAAACATTATTTTGAGTGAGATAACCCAGACACAGAAAGACAATTGTCACATGTATTCACTCATAAGTGGTTTTTAAACAAAAAGCAATAAAAGCCAGCCTACAAACCACAATCCCAGAAAACTTAGACAATGGTGAGGACACTAAGAGAGACTTACATAGATCTAATCTACATGAGAAGTAGAAAGTAGAAAAAGACAAGATCTCCTGAGTAAACTGAGAGCATGGGGACCTTGGGGGAGGATTGAAAGGGGAAGGGGAGAGGCAGGGAGGGGAGCAGAGAAAACTGTAGAGCTCAATAAATATCAATAAAAATAATTTTGTTTTGGAATCAGGAGTTAGTGAATTAAAAGCACATCCACGCTGTAGGTCAGTGGTAGAGCACTTAGCATGAACAAGGACCTGAAGTCAATCTTCAATACCATAAAATAAAGGAACTAGGGCACACACCACACAACTCTTTAAATATCTATATTAATGGTTTTCTCAAAATTTTATTTGTCTCTATAAAGATGTCTAAACACTTAAGATTTAGAAAAACCTGGGCACTGTTTTAAGGTATACTGCAGCTTATAAATGTGCTATAGTCCAAAACTGTTTAAGTATTTGTTATTTCTTTTCTTTTTTTGTATTTGTTATTTCTTAAGACAACATTACAACATAGGTTTATCATACCCATTTTATAGTTTAGAAAACAGGCCAGGAGAAATAATTTGTGCTCAATCACATGAAATATTCAATAATGGAGATTCAGCTTCTGTAACTAATTAATGTCATAGATGAAATCTGTATCCCACACAGAAAGCTATCTTTTTGGATCCAAGACACTAACTGGTCAGAATAATTGCTCCTAAACTAAGGTCTCACTGTAAGGAACACAGTCCCCCCCCCCACCCCGGGAGATCAAGGGGAAGATCTAGGGACAGTTGAGTTTGTCACCAATGGAGAAGTACTACTGACATAGGGTGGGTATGAGCCAAGAATGTGGCTGAGGACAGCCCCACAACAAGTTCTGTAGCCCAAATGTCAACTGTGCATTAGCTGAGAAATGCTGCCCTAGACAAGTGTTTCCCAATAGTTTACTACAAATGTATTGTCAGTCCTCACTAGATAAAATGTTTACTACAAATGTATTGTCAGTCCTCACTAGATAAAATGTTTACTACAAATAGTTTACTACAAATGTATTGTCAGTCCCTCACTAGATAAAATGTTTACTACAAATAGTTTACTACAAATGTATTGTCAGTCCTCACTAGATAAAATGGGTAAAACAACGCGGTGAGATTCAAATGGAGAACAAACACTTCAAAGATAATTCAGGAAAAACTATCTCCCTCTGTACTCTGGGAAGCATTTACAGTCCCACTTTCCTTTTTTAATGCTATGTCTAATGCACAAAGCTGATTTATGACCTACTAATGAGTCATAAGATATACTGTGAAAAACAATGCTATGGTAGAATGAAAGCTCACTAGTGGTCTACACAATAACACACTCTGGTTTGCCTCCAATTCAACCAAGACCTGCATCTACCAAGACACACACGTCAACAAACAGTACCACAGTCTAGTGCACACAAAATGTATAACTGGTTTCTAGCTCAGTACACTGCACAGGCTAAAATATAAACGCCGGCCTAAAAACTGCCAAAAATAATGTAATGGAAAGCCAGTAAGTTCAAAATAGCTACAAAAAAAACCAGTAAGAATCCAAACATTACCACCCTAACAGCATTTTTTTATTTTCTGTCCAATTAGCCAGGCCATACTTTCAGTTAGTCAGAAATATACAACAATGAAGAAGCTTTAGTATGCTCTGGCCAAATTTACAGATAGGAAAATGACCTACAACTGTTCTGCACAAAAACAGCAATAAGCAACAAGTGAGGAAGGCTAAAAATCATGGCTTTCAGAGAGGAAAAAAACCTAGGATTAAAATTCAGGTTCTACTAATTGCTGAGTGAGCTAGGTAAGTTATTTAACCACTAAGACTATTTCCTCACTTTTAAATGTGGGATAACACTTGTCTTACAAAGCTCTTGTAAGGATTATAAAAATAATGTCAGTGTATAGTAAGAATCCATTAAACTCCCCGTTTCTTCCTCTCAGCTCAAAATTCAGTATTATGTTCACTGAGCCAGCCTTCCCAAATGCCAGGACATTTTTACAGGTATACAGAACAAAATGGAAAAATAACAAAAACTGACCATAAAGCTACATTCAAGTTTCTGAAAGTAATCTATTCAACTTTGCATTGATCTTCTTCTTAGTTTTGGTTATAAATATTTTTTTATAAGTGATAAAAGTAGATGACACCTCTTAATATCCTTACTTGAAAAATTTAGGCAGCCCCTAAGTGCTTTCACCTGTTATTTTTTAATGGGGGGCTGCCTACATGTATGTCTAGGCACCGCTAGAGGCTGGCGGAGGACAGAGGGAACATCAGAGCCCTAGAACCGAACTAGCCCTAGAACAGACTATTGTGACCCGCCATCTTGGTGCTGGGAAAAGAACCTGGGTCCTCTCAAGACCCTCCCTTCATCTTTTTTATAACTCGTGTATGAACACATCTGGGGATCTCTAGAGACACCACATAACTGTTCTCAGAAATCACTTCGGAGACTGTGGACATGACCATGTACTTCCTCCTTTTTGCTCCCACTGCACTCTTCCTGGACTTCTGTATTATCATAGATGGTAGTGTGTATGAAACTGGGAACAGCACCCACATTTCACAATGACAACAGAGACTACTACAGGGCAGGCAGAAAAGAATTAGTGGAGTTAAGTTTTGTGGATTGAAGGGAATGCTGGAAACTGGAAAGAAAATGGGAAAAGCAATATCTACCATTTGGTACAAATTTTAATACATTTCAACTTGGGAGCTCAGTGAATTATCAAAGAAGAGTCTCTGAAGTCTGCTACAAAACACATCAAAAAAATTACTGTAGCTTCAGATGAAGATAATTAAGCTGGGAGTCTTAATACTGACTTGGGTGGTTACGGCTCTAGCACTAGCTTACATAAGCCCTTACCTAAGCCATCCAGGCCTACAACTCCCCAGGTATCATACAGAAACAAACTATAGTTTTCCTTGAGCCAAAGGCCTGTTGTCTGCATAGCAGAGATAAAGAAACCTTTCCATATCACCTTTTCCAAAAACAAAAAGACAAAAATACAAAGACAAAACAAAATGTGCACATACACACACACACTATAGTCTGTTTTTTTGTGGTTGACAACTACTTCTGAGCAGAGTGTATTACCCAGTGACAAGCCATTAGAGAAACTAGGTGTCAGTGCAAATTGCCCTAGGTTAGGGTGGGACTCTGCATCCACTTCCCTTTCTCAGAGCTTGTATTTTGTCTGGATACATTTTTTTAGCATGAGACAATCCACAGGCAATACATTAAACTATCATACGAGAATATTTAACATAATCTGTAACAACGTAATAATTCACTCTAAGTATAGAAAAACTGATTTGATGCTCCTAAAGAAATTGTTTTATGAATACCCTGTGTTTTACAAGTTCAGTACTGTGAATATAATTGAAATCTTTAACGGTTTCGGGCTGATATGTAGAATATAGTGAAATCACATACTCTGTAGCTGTTCAGTTGTGACCAGAGCCTAGTTCTCAGTTTGCAGTTTTACTAGAGGTTGTTTGGGTCAGATTTCCTTGATCTAAGAAACTAAAAAAAAAAAAAGATAACAAACCTCGAAATGACAAACTAATCAAAACAACTCTTAATTCTTTAAGGCTATTCTGCCATCAAAACCAGTTATTTTCCCACCCACTTTTGCTCACAAAGGACATCCAGAGAACCTTCACTGGCCATTGGTAACTAGAAGAAATGATGGAAATTCCTATGCAGCTTTTTCCTTCAATAAATTACCTTGGTTGTAGTTAAGAAAACTGAAACTTTAGTAATCTTGATGAATAAAAGCAATAATCTCATTAACTACAAGCAATTAAATCAGAATTAGTGACTTTTTTTTTTTTTACAATGCTGGAACTAAATCAGTGGCAATTTTGACTAAGTCTATACCAAATCAAAAATGCTTTATTAAACTGGTTATGCAAGAGGGAACATTTAACTGAGAAGAATCTCATTTGACTCATTTTTTTCAAAGTCAACTGCATTTCCAAAGTTTGCTCAAATGTTCTCAAACACCAAAAAGAGACACAAAAATAATGACTAGTGCCTGTAATTCTGGATCCTGGAAGGCAGAAGCAGGAAGATCAGGAGTTCAAGGTCAGGCTCTTAAAGGTTCTCAAGGCTAGCCTAGACCAAAGGAAAAAACTGTCTCAAAAAACAGTATCAAAACAAAAACATAACTTTTTAAAGAGACTGAGTAGTACATTACAAATCTGATTGGGAAGGTCAGAATCCTCTGGCAATCTGAAACATCTTAAATACTGGAAAGCTCCCAGGAAAATGGACAAACTGCCACTTTTTCCCTAATCACCAGAGGGTCTCTGGACTCTCTCGCCAAAACAAACCAGAGAAAAGCCTTGGATTCAATCAGCCCTCATTAAATTCCTCTTCTGCTTCTTAGGAAGCCTGAAATTAAAGGATAGTCTAAAGGGAAAAAAATATTCAAAAGGTGAAGATTATAAAAACAAAACCACTAACTGAAATTGCAAGACGATACTCTTCTGCTCAAGGGCTTAGCCAGCCCTTAAGCTTCTCCTGGGTGATAATCGCCCTCTGTGTACCCCAGTCTCACCTGAGAGTTCAAAACTACACTTGATATCTGCGGTCTATGCTCGGAGATTCCAATCTGAATGGCGGTCCAGGCATCAGGATCTTAAAGAGCTTTGAGGTTAATTAACAAGCAACCAAGTGGAGAACCATGACCCTAAACAGTCCTGGCCTTTAATAGTACCCCTGACCTCGGACTGGGTTTGCTGTTTTGTTTTGTTTTTTCCCCAAAATGGAGGGAGAGAAACGGTTGTGGGGCAGTAATGCTAAGATCTGAAACTCCAAATTGCTGCTCTTCCGTGACCTACCTACCAGTGAAGACACCGGGTTCTTTCCTAGCACCGCTCTGGGTTGTAAGACAACTCTTGTTTGCTGTTAACAGTGGTGATTATTCTACGCAATTTCTGAAAATTCAATTTATTTCATGTTTAATAATGACTTAACAGCTATTTCATTTTTTACAAAAACACATGACTGCCCATAGTTTACACACAGATGACCTTCCAAACATAAACTGACAATTGGGAATTTTAAGAATCACTGGAAAAGGGCCTCAACTCATCTCCACAAAAGTAGTTCAACTTAGGCTCCATCAAGTAAAAGTCCAAAACGCGTTCCACAGCAAACCAACTTTTCCTAGGGCCCTCCTCTTATCTGATCCCAGTAAAAAGTCCAGAGGATCAGCTAGCTAGCTGTCTTGCAACAAAATCTACAAGGACTAAATATTCGAAGACAATAAAATCTGTAAGGGGAAAAGCCAACCAGAAACGTAGGGTGCAGGTCTTCCCCAGCCCCTGTACCGGGCTGGCTTACGGAACCAAACCAGTGCGACGCTGGCAGGGAAAACAAGCCCGCGCCAGGGGCTGGGAGCCGCTGCCCGTGGAGCCAGGAAGCAAGCAAGTCACAGGTCCCGGCGGAGGACAGTGTTTGCAAAGCGACCCAAAGAGCACGGGCGGGCAGGACTGCTGTGGCGAACCACCGCAGAAGCAGCCTGCGGAGGCGACCCGGGTCCCCCCAACCCTGCAGGGACAGCGGCGGCAGCTCCGGGCGCCCGAGAGCGCCCATCACCCCCGCGCAGGCCAGACCGGCGGGCAGGACGCAGGGCAGGCGACGCGCGCCCCGAGGGCACGTCCCAGGGCCCCGGCGGGGAGGTGCGGGAGCCGCGCGGCTGACGGAGCGCAGGCGGCCGCTCGCACGGCGCCAACGCAGGGGGGTTGCGGGAGGCTCGCAGGCCAGGCCGCCCCGAGTCCGTCCGCTCCACCGCGCCGCCCTCCGCCCCGCGCTCCGTTACCTTGTCGCAGTAACGCCCCACCAGCTGCTTCATCCGCCAGTGCGGGGCGGTGAAGACGTCCACTTCATCGGGAAAGGGCGCCATCGCCACGGCCTCCGCGTCCGCCCCAGCAGCAGCGGCCGCCGCCTCTCCATAGACACCCTCGCCGCGGGGCAGAGGCGGCGCGCCCCCCTGCGCATGCGCCCGCCCCGTCGGCGCGCGCGCCCGGGCAGTTCCGCGGGCCGTGACGCGGGGGCGCGCGGGCCGCCGCCATGCGGTGCTGCAGCCCACGTGATCGGCGCGTTGGGGCGTGCGGCTCCCACCTTCCCTCTGCACGCTCCTTCCAGGGCCTCTCCCTGGGCCGCGGAGAGACTAAAACGCGCCGTCTGAGGGCGGGGTCTTCAAGGGCGCCTCCGTGCAGGCTCTCCTGCCAGGGAGACCGGGAGCGCCCCAGGCACTCAGCGGCCATCGCTGCTCCGGGGTTTGCTAGACCGGGGCTGCTGGCCCTGGGCCTTGCTAGCCCGGCCTGCGCTCTGTGCCTGACTGTTGGGGACATGGCAGTCCCGGCGTGGAGCGTGGTGTGACGGTGGGAGGCTGGCCATGGGGGAACTGGAGATGCCAGAGGGAGGACAGATACCTCGGTCCCCCGGGATCAACAACCCCAGAGCGGTCTGATGAGCCTGGTGAAGGAAGGGCGAGCCTACATGGCAATCTAATAGGGAGCGAGCCCTTAGCACAAATCCCGCCATTTTAAGCTGAAGAAGCTCAGACCGGAAGAAAGGGCCTTAGGTCTCGACCCTACCCTTCACCCGTCCTCATTCAAGTCCTCCAGTAGACTTTTTCTACTTAATAGCGGCAGCTCTCATCTGTGGCATTAGGACGCACGAGGAAATGGGAGAAACAAGGGCAAGGCTGAGAACCTTGATTAATAGTCATAAATTTCCGGACAGTAAGCAGAAGATAGGCCGTATTCACGTTTGTACCTCCTACTGCAAATTCATGGCAACTGATAAAGGGAATCAAACGTTCAAAAATGGAGTAAGGTGAGAACCCTGGAGAGCATCTGTGTAGTTCTAATCCTACCATTTGGTATTAACATGCAAGGTGAGCAGAAAAACTAGACTCCGGAGATGAAAGTTAGGTTCAGTTTCCTAGTTGCACTATCCTGGGGAAGCTGCTGGACTTCTGGGTTCCGGCCTCAGCATACTCTCTTCTGTAAAGGGAGGCAGGGAATACCTACTTCATACGATTTTAAGGAGAACTAAATTCATATATTTGAAGTGCAAGAGTACCTGACTCGTCATAAATAATGTCTGTAAACAATGTTAGAGAAAACAGCTGTGAGGAAGGAAATTAAAACATTGCCCAAGGTTTCACAAGTCAGGAAGTAAAAATTCTGGCCACATGAATCTAGGTCCGACAGTAAATTTGCTGTGTGCTGTGGTACTTGGGGGGAAAAGAGGTGGCTGAAGAAACAAATTGACTTACTGAACTGAAAGGTTGTTGACAGATTTCTCCTTTCCCTCCCTCAGGTACCTTCTCAGCCTGTTTTCCCTTTTCTCTGCCTCTATAATAATTCTCAAAAGACATTTACTTACTTTTTATTTATTCCATCCTGGTCTTTGACTCTAGCTATCTTGGAATACAGGGCAGACTTCAAGGGTACCAGTTATATAACGCTAGATGAGATTATCCTCAGCAGTTGGAACAAGGGAATCACCGAGCATTCTTGTGATTCTGTGTTAACTCTGAACACACCATATTGTGTATCTCATTCACATGTTTGTGTCCCTGCTGTGTGCTAGCACATCCCTAGAACAGATCGCATTTAATAGGTTATAACGACAAAAATAGCCACCTGTAAACTAAGGAGCACTCTAACCCAGATTAGAAGGTTTGGAGTCCACTAAGAACAATAACAGCTACTCTGGACTTTAACTATTTCAAGGAATTTATTTCAGAGACCAAGACGAATGAAATAAGTGATTAGAAAATGAGGCCTATGGGTCATTTTGTCTGTCAAGGAAGCTGTTAACATTATCTCCATGTGCTGAGTGATGATTAGTGAATCATATGGCTAAAGATATGCCTAATTCCTGTTGAACCTTGGCCTAAGAGAGAAGACTGATTAGTGTCATGCTGTCACTGTAAATTCCTACACCCACATAGACGGGAATTGGTGCTGAAGTTCAGGCTGGCAGTGTAGTCTCTCTGCGATTTTTTTTTTTTTCAAAAAACTTTGGCCGACCAGGCTGGCCTCGAACTCACAGAGATCTGCCTGCCTCTGCTTCTAGAGTGCTGGGATTAAAGGCGTGCACCACCACTGCCACAAAGGCTGGATGATGCACATGAACAGAGCCATGAAAAGCCACAGGAAGGAATGCCTCATTAGATTGGTGCTGTCTCCTATCCTCACTCTCATTCTATGGGAAACAAACAAACATGCAGTGAGCAGGGTGTCAAATACTCTGGAAAACTGAAAACAAACCGACACAAGGCCTGTTCTGAACATTGCTAGCTGTAGTTTAGAAGGCTTGAGGAATTACTAGTCGGAATCGGTCAATTCTAAAAGCACGTAAGTTAAATTTAGTTGAATATATGACAGTCCTTTCCCCAACAGAGTGTTGATTTTGAAAATAAGCATTGACAACCAGGGTTGTCATTATGAAACAGAATCATAATCCTACTACAGAACCAGAGCTGATCAAGTGAAAATAGCTAATCAGGGCTAGAGAGAGGGCTCAGCGGTTAAGAGGACTAGTCGTCTTTCCAGATGACCTGGGTTCAGTACCCTGCACCACAGGGTAGCTCATCTAACCTTCGTGGGCACTTGCAAGTGATGAACAGACACGCATACAGATAAACACCCATGTACATAAGTAACTTTAGTAAGCAATTGGCACCTGTTGCACTGAGATCAGTTGATGTAATGGCACACTTAGAAAGAATGGCGGTGCTGCTGAAGGAGATCGCTAGTGAGGTAAGCAAAGCCAAATGCTCTTGGGGTTTTATTTTCTCATTTTCCTTTATATGCAAACAAGCCTCAAACACACACACACACACAGAGAGAAGATCCCCTAAGTATGTACATTATTTATTTTAAGGCATAGCGTTATTTCCCCTCTAGTTCTGACCATATAAATAAAGACATTGTATCTGTATGTATTTGTGTACTAGGACTGTCATAATGCCACAGCATGTGTGACTTGAACAACAGAAATTTATTTTCCCACAGTTCTGGAGACCCAGAAGTCCAGGATCAAGGTGACAGCAGGTTTGGTTCCTTCTGGAGCCTCTCTTTGGCTTTCTGTGGCTGCCTTCTCTAACTGTCCAGACACAGCCTTTTCTCTATAAGTGTAAATGAGGCCTGGCCAGAAGAAGTGACTGTGGGCATGGGCCTCACTTCCTGTACTGACTCTTTCTGCTGGTCTGCAGAGCATCTTGGAGTGCTCCAGCCTCTGTGCCATTCTCACCATGATGGGCTCTGCTCTCAAACAGTGAGCCGAACCCTTCCTCATTTAAGTTTCTTGTCACTTTCTTTTGGGCTGCCAGTCCCTGAATTAATGACATGGAGCCTTATGACTAATTATGAAAGCTTGGCCTTAGCTTAGACTTGTTTCTAACTAACTTTTATAACTTAAATTAACCCATTTATATTAATCTATGTTCTACCACGTGACTTTTTATGTCTCCTCCATTCTGTATATCTGACTCCCTCATGTCTCGCTAGTGTCTCCTACATGTCTAGATTCTAACCCTGAGTTCCTCTCTCTCTCCAGAAGTCCCACTTATTCTCTCCTGCCTAGATATTGACCATTCAGCTCTTTATTTAACCAATCAGAATGCGCCTTAGGCAGAGACATGTCTTTACAGTGTACAAAAAGTTTATCCCACAACAGTTTCTCGTTAGGTATTTGGTCACATCAGCAATAAAAGTAACAAGTACAGTATGCAATACCAGAGCTATGCTAATCTTTAAGACCCCCCATCCTATCTCAGACATCAGAAACTGGCCCAAGTGTCTTGCCTTCCTGATACTTAAGTCTCCCAATCTGTCACTAGGAAACCACTCTGTTTTTTAGAGTAAGCACAGGATACACTACTATAGTAAGCATACGCCTACAAAGCAAAAAACAAACACATGCGGTAAAAATATTTCAACAAAACTAAGGCACTCCCAGAAAGCTAGTCTCATAATCTGCCCAGAGGCCAACAATGACTGACACAAACCCAGAGCCTATCACACAATGCCAACACAACAAATGAGAGCAGAACCTTCAATCACTGTTATTTCTGCCCTATTAACACTTTTTGTTAAACTGAGTTTTGCTCACCAACTCCCAGAGTCTGTGTTGTAATACTCCATGTCAACTCACCCCCTGTCCCCAGGACAGTTGGGTGCAGTTGGGGACAATGGCCACATCTGGTGCCCAACTTGAGGTCTTCCTAACTACTTGAGGTAGGTATCAGCTCTCTTTAAAATCCACATAACACAAGTTTGGGAGCATGTCTCACCTTGAACATTTTCCTAGTGGAGTCTCTTTTAGTGTCCGTTTTCAGAAGTTCAGGTTTGCATTGGCTATGATTTACCTAAGTATCATCCAAAGACCACGTATTAAAGGTATGGTCCTGGATCCATAGTGCTTTGGAGAAGTTGAAGAGACTTTTAGAGGTATAACCTAGTAGGGTTTGTCCAGTCATTGGGGAGTGTAATCTTAAAGGGGAAACAGGAACTCTAGTTTCTTTCAAGTCCCTGACTGTAGTCTGAGTTTTTTGTCCTGCCCGGTTCCCACAATCGTTAAGTCCCAAAGAAATCACACAGAGGTCTACAGTAGTTATAAACTGATTGACCCATTAGCTCAGGCTTCTTATTAGGTATTATAACTTATTTTAGCCCATTATTCTTGTCTATGCTAGCCACGTGGCTTGGTACCTTCTTCTGTGGCTGGGTCATGACTGCAAACTAGGACTTCCTTCTTCCCAGAATTCTCCTATTCTCATTGACCCACTTCTACTTCCTGTCTGGTTGTCCCACCTATACTTCCTGCCTGGCTACTGGCCTATCAGCGTTTATTTAAAATATAATTGACAGAATACAGACCATTGTCCCACACCACTTCCCCCCCTTTAAAAAAAAAAACCAAGAACTCTAAATCTAATATTCTTTGTTTAGCTTTATTCCTGACCATTAGCCATAACAACTTGTAACCAACATTTTAAACAAAGGAAAATATCCATGGTTTATTTTTTTGGGAATGTGGGCATAGTTTTTTAGGCTACTTCCTGCTGGTTGGGGGCACTGATAATCTTATGGGAACCTAAGGAAAATTTAGAATTATGATCAAGTTCTGACTGAAGTATCCTGTGAGGCTTGATCATCTCAGGCAGCATCTTGAATCTGTTTTGGATGTAGAACTCAGACATCTGGGCCATCTGCTCCTACTGGAGATTTCTCAGTTGATCTTCCTTGATCAAACCTGATTTTTCTTAACTCAGAATAAATCCATAGCCTCTCATTTTCTGTGGAAACAAAAGCAAAACCTCTTCTCCAAAGTAACATATCTTTTGACTTCAATTTTGAAGTCAAGATATTTTTAAAATACCTATCTTGGATTAATTCAGCAGCATTTATAATCAAATATCTTTTAGCAGCTGTTGCTCCGTCCTCAGCATTTTAACAATTCAAAGAGAACATAATAACATACAGTATTCAGACTCTCTGTGTATTTTTTATCCTTATGTGGCTTTATTTTAACCTCTATTTCTTTTAATTTTTGACAAGGTTGAGACTTTTGAGACATCATGGTTATAGCAGTAGAGAGCTGACAGATGGAGCATGTCTGTAACACATGGTTCCCTTCTTGTATGAAGGATAGCTCATCAAATTGGAATGTGGGCTCTGCGTCATGTGCCCTTTTCTGAAGGTGTGCACTTCTGTTCCCTAGAGGTTGCTCACTGATACTCAGAGAAAAGGTTTGGCATATTTGAAGGCATAAAATAAAAACTAAAGAAGAGAGGAAATAGAAAAAAAAAACAAAGGTCAGATTTGATAGAAATAAAAAGAGTAGGAAGAGTCGCTGAGATGGCTCAGCAGGTAAAGGTGCCTGCCATCAAACCTGATGACCTGTGTTTGACTGCTGTTCTCCGATCTCCTTCACAAGTATCCCATGGCATGTGCAGCCACATACACATGCAAAATAAGCAAAAATGTTAAAAACTTTTAAAGATAAGAAAAATCAGAGCAGGGGACAGAAAACAAGAAAGAAAAAAATAGCCGAGCAGTGGTGGCGCACGCCTTTAATCCCAGCACTCAGGAGGCAGAGGCAGGCGGATCTTTGTGAGTTCGAGACCAGCCTGGTCTACAAGAGCTAGTTCCAGCACAGGCGCCAAAGCCACAGAGAAACCCTGTCTCGAAAAACCAAAAAAAAAAAAAAAAGAAAAGAAAAGAAAAAATATATAGAACTAAAAACTAATTGCAAAGCCTCAGACATTTATGGTGTTTTCCATGTGGTCATATGTAATTTCATGTCATCCGTTATATTTTTCCTACTAAACAGAAAGGGAAGATGATGTTCAAAGACAGACATTGACTTGTCCAATATCATAGACATGTAGACATAGTGAATTGACAGTATTAGGGTCTAAATTTATACTTTATGCATTCAACTTTATGCTCAGATAATTTCTGTCTTTAGTTTTTATCAACATATTGCAAACTTAATAATATGTGCTCTTAACATCTGAGCTGCAACCCAAGTTGACTGTTGTTAGCACTTAAGAAAATAACTCCTATTAGTAACCAAGTAAGCAGAACAAAGGCCTTGCCCTGGTTTCCAAAGAGGATCAAACTACATAACTAATTACTCAAGCATCCAAATGTGAATGATTCCTATTCCTTAGGACACCTTTCCTGCCTCCTCATCTTCTCTGGGATAGAGTCTGGCCGTGCAGCCCATGCTGGCCTGGAACTTGTGGCAATCCTTTTCAGTTTTCTAAGCACTGGGATTGCAAGCATGCACAGCCACGCCTACCTTTTAGATCTCCTTTTGTTGAGAAAGTTTAGAAGATAAAACCATGGTTTGTTTTGTTTCAAATATAGAGATATGATGTGTAAGCAGCCCATGTTTCTTTGCAAACACTCCAGACAAGAACCTTCTACTTCTGAAATATAGCTGTGTGTCATCCCACTTAGGCATTTTGTTGGTGGTTGGTGGTTTAGCTGGATGTTTTTGTTGTTGTTTGCTTGCTTTAGCTGCTAGAATCTGAGTAGTCCATCCTCTGACCTTGTCTTCCCCTCCCTGCCTTGTTCATGCCAAACAAGGACAGAGTAACACCTTGACCTGCCCACCTCTCCTATTATTTTATTAGTTCTTCTATTCATACAAGCAGACAGTGTACTTTAAAGATGTTCACACCAGCTGGGCGGTGGTGGCGCACGCCTTTAATCCCAGCACTCAGGAGGCAGAGGCAGGCGGATCTCTGTGAGTTCGAGGTCTGGTCTACAAGAGCTAGTTCCAGGACAGGCACCAAAGCTACAGGAAAACCTTGTCTTGAAAAAAACCAGAAAAAAAAATGTTCACGCATTTTTTTTCTTTTATAGTTTTTTTTCTTTTTTTTGTTTGATTTTAGAACCCAATCAGTTTCCTCTCCCTTCTTCCCAACTCCCCCTCACACTGCCCCATCTACTCCTCTTCCACTGTTTCTCTTCATATACAGCTGGGCCTCCCATGCATTTCAGCCAGCCATGGTATATCAAGTTGCAGGAAGACTAGGCACCTCCTCTCTTATGAAGGCTGGATGAAGCAGTCTGGTAGAAGGTAATGGGTCCCAGAATCAGGCAATACAGACATAGACAGACTGTGCTTTCACTGTTAGGAGTCTCACATGAAGACCAAGTTACACAATTGTATCATATATGTAGAGTGCCTAGGTTGGTCCCATGTAGGCTCCCTGGTTGCTAGTTCAGTCCCTGTGAACTCCTGTGAGCCCAGTTTAGTTAGTTCTGTGGGTTTTCTTGTGGGGCCGGTGACACCACTGGGTCCTACAATCCTTCCTCCCCCTCTTCCATAGGATTCATCCTCTGCATCTGTTTCCATCGCTGCTGTGTGAAGCCTCTCTGATGACAGTTAGACATCAATCCATGAATATAGCAGAATATCATTAGGAATCATTTCATTGGCTTATTTTTTCCCATTCATGCTTCACTCTATCCTAGTTCTCTGGGGTATCTTGCTTCTAGGTTCTGGGCCACGGGAGTTGAGCTTCCTCTCAGGGTATGAGCCGTCATTAGTTCGTCACTCCCAGCACATCTTGTAGGCAGGACAAATTGTAGGTCCAAGTCCTCTTAGCTAAGATTCCTGGGAGTTTCCATTGCTCTAGGTTTCTATAGATTCCAGTTGTCACTCCCGGTTCTCTCTCCCTCCATCCTCACTCTACCTGGTCCCTGCTGTTCCCATTCCCGTTCCCCCTCCCAGCCACGAGCAATGTCCATTCTATTTCCCTGTCCCAGTGAGATTCTTGCAAACTGCTCTTGAGCCCTCTTTGTTACTTAGCTTTGTTACTGGGTCAACATGGTATTTGCTCACTCCTAAGTGGATATTAGCTGCCAAAGGAGAAACATCCTCTCCTTTTCTTCACATAAGTTGTCAACTCAATGCCAACTTGGACTTCCAACCAAAGCATCTGTTCTGGGCTGTTTGACAGGGTATGTGGCCTGAGGGAAGGTGGCTGGTGTCAAAGCCAGCTCAGCCCAGCTCTTTTACCTCACATTAAGAAGTATCACAAGCATCTAGAATGAAAGAGTGATAGATAAACTTCCTGTAAAGTGCTGGATTTAGTCATTGTAATGATGAAATCTGGCAGGTAATTGCCTACTCCACCCAAAGAGGGGGGAGATGTTTACGGAAATACCCATCTGTTTCCTTCCTCGCTAGCTCTGACTGAGGTGGGATGGACAGACGGACGAGGACACACACACACTTCAAACCAGAAAACATAATTACTACTGTTTGTACCTTTTGCTGTGCCACATACTTGTGCTGGTGAGTGCTCCCATCCCTTTTTCTGTCTTGTCTCCAACACTCTCTCCTTCATGTTCCTATTTTTCTTCCTTTCTGTTTCTTTTTTCATTTTCTTCCTTTCTCTTCCCCATGCTCATTCGTGTTACTGCTACATCTCCCAAAGCCCAGAGGCTGGCTCCCTCTTTATAGTCCGCTATTAACCAAAATGCCATCTACCCATCCTTTTCTTCCTTTGCCTCAGTTATTTCCACCCCCACGGACGTCCCTTTCCCCTGCTTCCCACATCACCTATATTCTTCATTGGTCTCACGGTGATTGCTTGCCTCTTCTTTTTTTTTTTTCCCTTTGCACTTCTGCTAACATATTACTGCACATAGTATCATTAGGGTCTCTTTACTTCCTAAACAAATGAGCACCTGCCAGAGTTTGTTGTGATGTAACGTGCTACTGCACTGTGCTGGTTGCTGCAGACAGTACTCAACCCCTAAGGGCAGAGTGAAGATGGATCCAGCTGCCTGGAACTCCAGTCTAAGAGACAGAAATATCATCACAACTATACTGCAACCCAGTCTCTCCTGAGCACTGCAAATTAATCCACAAAAAGAAAAGAGACAACCTGAATTAAAAGAACAAAACCAACTATCTTCACTAATTAACCTCAGATGGGCAGATCCCACAAAAGACACAAGTAACATGAAAAAAAGACAATGTCTTCTCCAAAATTTATAAAGCCTATACTAATGACCCTGATAAGAAATTACGTATATGAAATTTCAGAGGCACATGTTGCTATTCTAGTATGTGACAAAATAGACCTCAAGCCAATTCTTTTACTATTCTTACTGTTATTGTTACTATTAATTTTTTTCATACAATACCTTTTCATCATGTTTTTCCTTCCCCTAAGAAATAATAGTCCTTCCTTTACCCATATCATAATATTTGTATTTTATTCATCTCCAAAGTGAAAGGTGCATTATACACTGATGATAGACATAGCTATTGAAAAGTTGGTCATATACTAGCACAATCTTAAAACACTGAAAGGGGGTTCTGTCAACAAATGAGGGAACATAAGTTGAGAGAGGCAGTAGGGTTTAGCCAATGCTCTCTCATATGACAATTACTGCGTTTACTTCTCACTAAAAATAAATCTGATCACATAGACTTGCTGAGCTACATGGTCATCCCTGGAGAGCGACCACAGCAGGAGGCAGAGTACATGCTGTTCCAAGTTCTTATCCACGTGCTTGCCCTCAGCTTCAGGAATGATGACATAAGATGTGATAACCTCTATGGTACTGAAAATGCCGCTGTAGGAAAACTCCAACCAGAAAGCTTAAATGCCAAGAGATTGGATCTAGCATCCTTCAGACCCATCGACCTCCATTTCTACCAGATTTCTGTGTGTACCAAATCCCCCATGAATGCCTTTTAACAAGTAATAAAAAACTACACCATCAGAGTAGAACTAATGCTTATGTGAGGGAAGGACACAACTCAAAAACTGCACAGAAATCCTGCAATTTAAGAAAATTGGGGTGGGGGGAGAGCAGAATGTCAGTCTATCCACATTTACATTCTAGAACCCTCTGGAAGAATCTGGGTCACAAGTAAGTGAACTGTCCAAGATCACATGCCACCATACCCATTTAAATGAAGCAAGAGGAAGCTGATTCACCTTCCTGGTGATGTGATGTACAGAAATGCCTCACTTTCCCAGCAATGGCATTTGTTGCTGTTTCCCCAACTTGCTCATGTAATAGAAACCTTTCCTGTCGGCTTGACTGCTGCCGTTGTGAGTGCTGTGTTAGTGGTGACTGCTGCCGTTGTGAGTGCTGTGTTAGTGGTGACTGCTGCCGTTGTGAGTGCTGTGTTANGTGAGTGCTGTGTTAGTGGTGACTGCTGCCGTTGTGAGTGCTGTGTTAGTGGTGACTGCTGCCGTTGTGAGTGCTGTGTTAGTGGTGACTGCTGCTTCTTATGCTGTGCTGTTTTTGATGAAACTCCAGATTATTGGGGAATAAAGTATTAACAGATAACATTCATCCACTTCTTACTTTATTATGACTTTAAACAATGAGAGTGTTTTAATCTGTTGTTATTAAGTAAGCTTCATTTAGAAATAAATTACTAGAAGACAAGCACAGAAATGCAAATAATGCATGATAATATTTACATATAGATTCTGAAACACACTTAACTGGAAGTAGAAGGCTGGAGGGGGTAAGAAGATGGAAAGCTGTTGACAACAGCCACAGAGTTTCATATAGAATGAACAACAGATCAGACGCTTCATAGAATTGTGACTACGGTCAGCAATAATGTACTTCAAAATAAGTAAGAGTCAATGTCAAATGGCTCACTGTAAGAAATAATAGGGAAGTGAGTGAGTTATTTTATTAACTTATTTAATCATTCTATATTGTGTATGTACATGAAAAGTCTTTATTATACTCCATAAATGTACATACTTATGAAATGCCAATAAAAATAATAGAAAATAAGTCAGTTGTTGAATATTGTGCAGGTTTAATGAAATTATAAACCATGTTGGTAATTTTAGAAATTATACCCAATACATAACCTTAAACTTTTATTCCACTGTTACTGCCTTGGATAATACACTTGGGTAAATGCCACAGTCCTCGGGTTCTGTTACTACTCTCTCACTACACAAGGTCCAGAGAAAGCATGTGACACGTGTAGCACGACGTTTGACATTTCCTACAGGCAGCATTTAGCAGTTATTAAAACAGAAGCTCTAAATCACACTCAGCGAATCATAGCCACAGTGCTCTCTGTTTGTCATAAAAATCTGTGAGCAGCTTAGACATCAAGTAGACCATTTAAGATGCTGTGATCCAAAACCTCTGCTCACAAGCACGCTGAGAACAGAGGTGGACATTATCAGCGTCCTGCTCTATCTCCACTTTGTTCACTTGAGAGGGGGTCTTTCAACCTAGGGCTAGGCAGGTAGCCAGGAAATACCAGCAATCCCACTATCTGCCCTCCAAAGCACTGAGGTGACAGGCAACTTTATGAGAATGCTGGTGACTTGAGCTCGGCTCCATGTTTATGCTGAGCGATATCCCCGGCCCAGAACTAACAACTCTTTATAACAGAAACGCAGCAGATCAGGGGACAAATACCATGGCCACCTGCAGCCACAATGAGAAACAACTAAAGAAGAGGATATGTTAAATGAATGTGAGTTGATGGGATATTTTGATTGCTATCTGCTCAGCGGAGCTTCTGTATGTCAGTATAACTATACCTTAATGAAAACACTAACAGCTGTACAATTACATTTTAGTTAGCATAATTCAAATAGTAGCAACAATGTCTGAAGGAAATTTCATTGCTACTGACCAGAGTCTCAACCACATTTCCTTGATACTGAGTCTCTCACTGATCCTCAAGTTAGGCTGCCAGCCTAACTCATCAATTCTCCTGTTTCCGACTGAGAGAGTACAGGGTTATTCAGGGTCCAGCCTCAACAGGGTTCATATGTTCCAGGGTAGGGGTGTGTAAATTAGAAAAATTAGGTAGGAGTAACAGAGAAACCAAAAACATACAGAGACATGGAATAGAACCAGGAGGGCAGTCCAGTGAAGACTACATACACCCATGTTTATTTCCCATGTACTTATATTCCTCAATCATAAAGGGAGGCGGGATGGGGGGAGGCAAAAGGCTACAGAGTGAGTTCCAGGACAGCCAGAGCAGTTACACAGAGAAACCCTGTATCAAAACACCAAAGAAGAAAGAAAGAAAGAAAGAAAGAAAGAAAGAAAGAAAGAAAGAAAGAAAGAAAGAAAAGATATTATAATTTAATCTGTGAGTTCAAGCGTGTCAATGGTATTTTTGAAATAAACGTTAAATATTAAAAATTAAAAGGCTATTTAGGAACTGGGGGTTGTAGATTACTGCTAGAGCACTTTCCTAATGTGTGCAAAGCCCTATATAATCTTTAGCACTGAAGAGGAAAGGGAGAATAAGGTATTTAATAAAGAACTAGAAAAGCAATCTTCAAGAGTCCTATCTAATGTCTTAGTTTTCTACCACTGTTAGCAAAAATCTTACTTTCATCAAATACCCACCATTGAACAGAAAGCAGCTCATGTATTCTCTTACATATTTGTAGATGTATGTACACCTTAATATATAAGCAAATTAATCAAAAGTTATGCAAGTTAACGGACAGTCTAACACATTCACGTTTTCTTTTTTAACAACTATGTGCTGGGAATCAAACCCTGAGCATTGCACATGCCAGGAAACCATCCTACCACTAACTGCAGCCCCAAAATAATCATAATTATTTATTTTACCATTGCAGAACATTTAAAAGCAATACTTGCAAGCCATAAGTTTTCATAATCCAGCTTTTGAGAACAAGTTACATAACACTTTGTTAGCCATATGTAGAAAGAACAGTTGTAAGGACATTATGTTGTTTACACATTGTTGTAAGTGGAGGAGAGGTGTGGGTTATGTTCCCAGCGCCTGGCTCCCAGCCCCCAGCCGCCGGCCTGCTCAGCCATTGGTTGCTTGTTTATGCCCGAAATAACCACATGAGAACTGTATTCATTTAAACTCTGCCTGGCCCATTATCTCCTAGCTCTCACA